>OV121089.1:48887783-49487783 GCA_921293015.1 Phorcus lineatus
TCGGATCAAGAGGTCCGTTGTTCGAATCATTTCGTTAGTTTGGCTGAAAATAGCCAGCGTTCCTTTTGCCCATGAGTTTACTTCGAAACTGCCACACTGTTCTACCGTTTACACAGTGATGCCCTATTTTGAACGCATAAAATCCAAAATGGCGGAAAAAAACGCGACACCAACAGTGAGTAGTAAATATCTTTTGCTTATATTCGTAAAACTACTGAACTATTTCTTGATTTTAGATTATTTATGAATGCATAAGTGATTCATGTCTTTGTATTTCGTGTCGTTTCTTAAGATCACCTTTATATTTGTGATTCGGATAGATAATTTTGTTACAGGTTACAACAAAAGTTCATGTTAGTTTTCTGTTTCAGTATGCATTAACAAGAACTTTAATCATTTGGTAATATTTTATGCTGACGAATGTCCTATAATGTTTTACGGATAATTTGCACTATGAAATGTGTAATTTGGATGGATATTACTGTAAATGTGAATGTTTTAAGACAGGCACCCTCACTTACCAATTGAGCGCATTACTTTCAGCCCCTTGAACGCAATCAATGTTCTTCCCGAAATCGTTTTGAACGCATAACATTGATGAAAAAAGAAGAAAATCAATGGATTTGTTCATCGTTAACGTCGAAAGTTAAATTTATTCACATTTCAGATGGAACTAATAATAACAAGTGGTGTAACTGAGGCAAGCGTGATGGATTTGAGTATATCGACTATTTTAAACCAATTGCCATAGGCCCATTCTACGCCTCACAAGATGACGAAAGACAGTAGATTGCTATGTTCCTACTGCGGCAAGGAGTACGGATCAGCAGTGGGTCTGAAACAGCATCAACGACTGAGGCATGGCCTTGAGAAAAGCGTAACTTACAAATGCTACATTTGCAATAAAATTTTCATTAACAAGAACATTTATACAGGCCATATGAATGCCCATTCTGGCACAGAGCCTTTTGAGTGCAAAGAATGTAAAATGTCATTCATTTACAGGAACAAGTGCCTAGTTCATAAAAGGAAGTGCCTCATTAGCTGTAAAAGAAAGTGTGACAAGTGAGACAAGCATTTCAAGAAAGCACACAAGGAGCATCCATAAGAACGAAAGATCACAACTTTCCCTCTCAGTCGTCAAATCCATCTTGATTGGACTGTGACAATTCTTGGGCGCAGTTTTCTTGGGTGGGTTTATATAAAAAAAGGTTAAGAACTTAGTCGGTGAGAGATCCATTTCTGTGGGATATCACGTAGTTTTACAACATGTATTTATCGATATGAAGTTCTAAATTGTCTCGAAAAATGAAGGTGTTTGTAATAAACGGGAGAGAATTATATCTTCTGAAGAATAAAGTTTTTTTTTGTTCACGATCAATATTTGTAGAAATTTTGTAGATTAACTTGAATTGCCGGTTTTGGTTGTGTATATCAACTGGCCCAACGACCGGACAGTTTTGACCTAACTTCGGACATTACCACTCACTGTTCTCGTATATATCACAGCTTTAATATATTCCTCGAAATGGTTCTTATTATCGTCAAACAAACATAATGTCGTTTATGTACATTAATAAAACATTTATTTCGCACATATAAATTAGTGTCTTAATAATATGCGACCTTCTTTCCGATGATAAACTTCTCTGTAACTCCCGAAAGCTAGAATTAGATGGCTGTTAGATATGTCTTTTTTATATACTAGGTTTTACTTACTTATTCACCTTTTGATTGCCCAAACAAATCAGAGTTTGATTATAAAGTAGTTTATCTTGTAAAACGAATATAACATGTGATCTTTTGGCCCTTCTTACATTCCCTGAATTTTGAGTAAACATTTACATGAAAACAAATATTGTTCAATTCAAATAATTGGTTGATTAACCTGTCCGAAAAAGTAAGTCGAAGATATGTCAAATAATAAAATGTATCGAAAGAAATAGACAGGTTGAAAAGAAAACAATTGTAGCAAATCAATTGCCGATATTACAAGTTCCGTCAGCCAATAATATAAATTTGTTCCAAGTTCAGGCGACCTCTGTGGTGTCCGTCACTTTGCCTACACACTTACCGACCCTACCCTGCTACTACAAGTGAGAAGACGAGGAGTTTTATGAATCATCAACTCATTTATTGTTTTTACAGTAGCAACGTTTCCATATTGATCCTGATCGAAAACAGTACGAGGATCAACGTAAAAACGTTGCTACTGCCTATAATAACTAAGTTGATGATTTATAAGGCTTCTTGTCTTTTTGATATTTCGCAACTTAAATGACAATTTCCCCATTTATTGCATTACTAGTTTTTCCGTTTTCTTTTAATTCATTTGGCATGTACTGATAGGTTTTTATACCATACAGTTGTTTCCCATTTTCTGGTTGAGTAGACAAAACGCCTAATTTAAGAACAGATTGGCCATCTTATGCAGTGACTGATTGCGTTTTCAAAGCTTGAACTGGTGGCTCGACAATAAACACATTTGAAATCTTGACTGTTTTGTTGCTTTACCATCTGAAATATAGAAAATATCAATATTTTGTTAGATGTAATTCACATACCGTTCAGTGTGTGATGCGTTCAATATCCTAAATGACCAGGGCGTGTTATGCGTACAGTTATAAAAAACACCGACTCAATTATAATGTCAATATCTTCTATCAAGCACTGATTTGAAAGTTGATATTTTGATAAACTGTCAATAAGGTTTTATATTTTTTATAAAACTTTGCTTTGACTGGGTTGTGTTAGTTACAATTGCATAATTTGTCACGGAACACGAATAAGAAGTTATTTCCTGAACAAAACTGACTTTATATAAGTATTACATCTTTATAACACATGAGATTTGCTTATGCGTTGATTAATAACTAAAGTAATGCATGTTACACTTAAATATAGACAACTGTACTTAAAAATGTACCTGTTTGTGTGATATTTCTGTTTTTCATAAGACAGTCAAGAAACGAAGGCGCCATTTTTTATGTTATGCGTTCAAAATAGGGCATGTAATGCAGAATAGCCGTTCAACGTTCCACCACTGTGGTTTATAAGGCAGTTTGTACAGAAGGGTGGACCCAGTGCAGTGTGTATGAATTGAAACTAGAGGCCAGCATGTTAACCACAACACCGCCGCGCTCCACCACGTCATAACAAATATCACCAAATATAATGCAGCCTCTTCTATGAACAAAATGGATCAAAATCATTAGCAATGTATAGTCATAATTTGAACCTCTAAACCCAGAAAATAGCGTTTCAAAAGTTGAGGAGGGGAGGAGGGGGACATACCTTCTGACCCCCAACCATCCCCCACCCCCCCCCTCCCTCCCGAGGTACGAGGGACTAGTTTCCAGCTGATTTCAATGAGATTGCTGGGCATGTGTAGGCTTTAGATAGGCAGTCATGGTTTGAATACACCTAACATTTCCATTATTATGATTTTGATAGATTTTAGAACTATTTTCTGAGGTTTAGTTAAGGACAAACCGATAGTCGGATCAATATTTTAATTTCCATTGTCATTGACAAATGTTATTGGCATTTTTATGTGAGAAGGCAACAGTCCTACTGTTTGCTAGGAATGTTGTCGGTATTTATCAATTTGTCAGTCATTTGTGCGACTAATCATCGATGAAATCCTTTTTTGCATTTTCAAAAATTTACGATATCTTCCAAATTGGCTAGAGATGCAGAGACATCAATCTATTACAAGCTAACACTCATCCTGATTTACTTGGTTAAGTTTTGTGCGAGTGATCTTTACCCGACACTGTATAGGCCTATTACTTTCTTCAAAACCCTAGCTGATTTACAAGCGCTAACTGTACTGGTAGTCTGGTAGCGAGTTACATTATGTCAAGAAGTGAATTTTCAATTCATTTCAATATGTAAACGAATGTTTCATTTTGTTGCTGGATGATGGTTGTGCTAATATGTCATCTTGAGAAACAATACACCAAAATCACGACATTGTTTTAGAAAAGAGATGCTGCGAGGAGTTTGAGAAAGAAAATTAGAGTTGCGTCCCTTGGACAAGAATCGAGAGATTTCATGGCGGGCAAGTTTAAGCTAACAAACACGGGTGTAAAACAGGCTCGTAGCTAGCAGGGGGGCTTGGAATATTATATGTTTCATGAGGCATCTGACCCTTTTCTGCAGATTGAGAACGTGACGTGAACATTAAATGCCTGTATTTGGTCTCACCGACGTTGTAAGCGGGTATATAGATGTTAGAAAAATATATTCGAAATTCGAAAGTAAATTTTTAAAATGGTCGGACAGCTTGCATAACTACTGTACAAAACATTGTTCATGTTCTATTATTTGTGTTTATCAAAATAAAGGTGTCAAAATTCAATCTGAATAGAATTATGAATATGCCTCTTCAACTTCACATTGGTTATCTCATGCATTTCCATGTACAATATCAGATATCGATCTTTCTAACTCTGTAAGACTAACGGGATCCCCAAGTGTTTAGCAGACTGATAGTCGCCCCGGGGAGAAGGCATCCGTAATTAGCCTGTTATTGGTGAGGTAAACATTTTAAAATATATTCTTGATATATAACAAAAAGTCAGTAAAATAATGCACAAGCCATTTTCAAGGCATTGGGTTTAACCATGGAATTGGTACATATCGAAGCAAACAAAAATGTTAAAATGGTATTGTGGTTTACTCTCTTATTGCACAATAACCATCAGATGTCCGTACCACATTCATTCATTGAAATAAGATCTCCCGAAAGTGGTATCTACAATGTCACAGCCATATTGTAAACAAAACTGGCCCGGGAGATGCAATGTAGTCTGCAAAACAAAACGACCGTTTAACAATTCCTTACGAATACAATCAGATACCGAGGACATAAACATAAAGAAAAAACAAAATGCTATCCTACGATAGTATTTTCGGGTAATGTTAGTAATGTGTTCGCCCTAAACGGGCTCGCAAAGTTGACATCGCGAATCGTATTACAAAGTTTTTTGCTCCGGTCAGATTTGACTGTGACAGATGCTTTTGTCGAATCGTTTTGTCATAGGCTGCATCCTTTTAAATTACGACAGTTGACACAATATAAATGACCTGTAGATCTCAAATCAACGACAGAAAATTTGTCGGTCATTTGTTTTGGCGAAAAAAAATGAGAATGTATCGAAATTTCCAACTGATCATTAGGCATGCTCTCCTCGCTAGTGAGTTAAACGGGCCATTTTGTTAACTTTTTATAATGTGTTTGCAATGACCCTTGCTTTTTTGACAAATAGTTTTGGGAAGGTGTGAACACGATATTACTATGGCATATGGATATTCCTGTTTAATATTACTTTACATACTTTGTACATATATTTCATGTTATATTTTGAAGTTAGATTTAAAGTGAATAGATTAATGCAGGTTATGAATAATATTTATTTTCCTATAGTCAAAGAATGGTGGACATTATTCACAATTGAAACTCACACTTGTTTATCGCCATTCTTGGTTTTTCTAAAAGCTTTTTTCATAATCATAATGTGATTTCTAAACTAGATACACTTTAGATTTTGTTAGTAAAGTTGGAATTTATTATTACATTGTTTTTTTCCTGATATGCATGTGATTATGTACACATGCCATGTAGAGAATTAACCCCCAATTGCAATGGCAAAGGATCATATGTGGCCTTGGCAAGGTTTTTGGTAAAACCTTGATTTCTCAATTAATATAAGGTTTTATAAAAGAAAACAAGTTTTATAATGAAGCTATGTTTACAGGGATTCTGAGAATATGGTTGTCAAATAGAATTGGTAAAGATTTCTTTTCACATGCATTGTAGAGAATTAACCCCAGTGGCCATGGCCGAGGACCATATTTGACCTGGTGAATGTTTAGTGTGTAAACCTTAATTTCTCTGTTAAAATCTTATCATATGATACAAAAGTGGTATCAAATTGAAGCTATGTTCCAAGGTTCTTGAACAAAATGGTTGTTAACTTGTATTAGTGGAGATTTATTTTTAATTCTTGGGTTGCGGATGGGATCATAGCTGGGGACCATATATGGTCCTGTGGCATCGTAGGGTATTTGGGGGGAGGGGACCTTATATGGTCCCCGGGCACTCTAAGGGTTAACGTCTGCTTCCACCATTGGGTGATGTCGCCGACGTGGGGCCTATGCCTTAGTTATTTGAAATGAATGGGGGAATAAGATTTAGAATAGGTCATAGACACCCAAATAAAGTAGATAAAAGTTCTAAAGTGGTAAAAAATAAAATAATTTTGAATTTTGAATAAAAAATTAGCCTACTAGCCAGTACCCCTTTAAACATTCAAACATCTATGACACCATTGACAGTGAGTGGGAAAGGAAGGGGCCATGGACCATTTTGCACGTTTGATTGAATAATGGACCTTTAAAATTAGAAATTCTACCATTGCTACTAAGGCGAAAGGCCCATTCAAAATTCTGAAAATGACTATAAGCCCTCAATATGGCCCAGTGTCAAAGGTGTCTTTCCCAATCCCTGCATAGATCAATATTTGTAGAGTAGACCAGACCTAAATCTTTTATTTTTTTAGATCTTTTAGATTTTTTATCTTCAACATGTCTGACTGCGAGACGACAGCAGATGAGGGTGGTGGATACTCAAGTGAAGTGTCTGTCGTCAGTAACACCACACAGGGGACAGAACTCTCCCCTCATTTCCTCTGTGGACTCCATATGTGAGTAAATAGTTAATTCATCAGACGAGAATTTAGGTATCCGTTAAAGGAGAGGACAATGTATTTAACTTTAATATGGATGATTAACATCAGATATGAGGAGTCCTAGTAGGTAGCAGATAGAGTTACAAGTGATTTTCGATTTTTACTTAGTATTCTTCACTAGGTACTCCCATCTTTACCATTATACTTTTAAGATACTGAATTAAAGTCACTTAGTGATTAGTAAAAAGAGGCCAAACCTTTTATGAACATCGATCAAAGTATAGTTTCTCCTCATTAACTCATACACATGTTAAGATACAATATTATTAAAGGGCTTGCACATCATTGATTTTATTACCTAAAATAGATTATCTTTTGTAAATTATTTATTTCAAGGTTTGCTCATACTCCCCCAAAGAGAAGAAAAGTAACAAACATAACAGATACAGGTACAGTATGCAAATGAAGATTTTCAGTCATTGAGTTGTATAATTCATTCAAAAAATTAAGACAACATTCTCAGATCTAATTATGAGAGTACTACAATGATTCTCTTTAATTAGAAGATAAATAGTTGCATTTGTAAAATTTCCGTGATTCATTGTTATTCAAACACCCGCAAATTTATTTTAAAACCGACGGCGTCAGCCGGAGGTTTTAAACGCTTAAATTTGTGGGCGAAATTTACAAACGCAACTATTTATTGATATTGTAACATGACCGTTAGTTAATAGAAGTTTAAGAGCAAACTCTGTTTTTGCATACTTATTTTTGTGTGTAAAGGACTTTGAGACTGTTCTATTTCTGTAAGAGGTGTGCTAAGGTCTAAACTAATGTGAATTTCCGGCACAACTTGTGGCCATTGTGGCCTTTGTGACGTCCGATACCATGGGAACAGCATTTGAAAGAAGGCGACTGCATGAATCTTTGCGGCAAACTTGGACTAAGTTTAATGCAGTTGAAAAAGTTTTTGTTTTAAAAAATAAATCATTTTAAAATTCATTTGTAATATCTACCGGTTGACACAATCTAAATAATGACAAAGAAAAATGTCAAATCGGAATAAGGCACCAATTTTCTTATAAACTGGAAAATTAAATCTAGAGTCGGGCCGGCACAAGTAACCTTGTCGCCTTAGCTAATTTGTGGATATTCATTGTGATTCGACATAAGGTAATTTTTTCCAATCAACCAATCAGAATCGAGAATACAACAAAGTCATGTTACAATTTAAAATGTTGTTTGTTTCATGTTATATAGATATGAAGTGATTTATTTCACTTTCATTCTTTGATGACTCTTATATCATATAGAGGATGGGTCCCCCGTCCTTCCGAGTCAGAACTTCAGAAATGTCATGAAAACAGTGAGTGTGTTTTGAGATTTTCATTTGTTTTTTGTATAATTGATTGTTCATAGATAAAGAAACCAACTGCGATTTAACTAAACTGTACTCAAACTATACAATTTTACACTTGGTGTATTTCTGATTCAGGAAGACATTGGCAGTAATAGAGAGATATCAGATAATGAGTCTGTCCAGTCAGAGTTACTGTTGGCAGATTCACAGTCCAGACTCAGTGACGGAAAACACATTCCAAGACAAGAGACAGAACAACAAACCAGAAATAACAGAGACACGGTCAGCTATAATCCTACAAAGGTCTTGGAGGATCTCTTCACTGGACAAGAAGTGTTGAACCCAAACAAACATGAGCAAACTGTGATGAAAACTGATTGGGAGGTGAGAAAGAATATGAACCAGGACGCTCCCCAAATCAAGTCTTCTGAGTTGCAACCATCAACAGACCAGACAGGAGAGAAGCTTGACCAGATTGTTGGACCATCTCAGGATTCAACATCCTCTTTAGGTCATCTTCTCATAGCAACACCTCTATCTCTTGATGAAGCTAGTTCGAGACAAGGACTAGATCAGGCTTCTAAAAAGTCTTGGTCCGGCAACTCTCATCTATCAATAGGCCCTGATGCTATATCGTCTTGTCTCCAACCCTCCAGCCAGTCTTGTTTGTCAACTGCAGAAAATGTTGAGTTCACAGGTGTCATCAGTTCTTCTACCACAAATTTGGATACACATTTGTCAGGACAAACGTCACCTAGTTTTGAGCCCAAGTCAGCAAATGCCATACCTTCATTTGGTCTGTCAACATCAAGAGATTTAGTTATCAGTAGTTCCTCTGCCCTTAAAGTGAATTCCTTTTCATCAACACCCTCATCAGGACAATCTTCAGAAGTGCTTCAAGCTGATCAACCTCTCAGACCTGGACCATCAACAGAAGATCAAGTAGCAGAAGAGCATCTGTCCTCCCAACTACTGGACTTCATCGTTGAGTTCTCTCAAGTATCTCAAACTCTGGTTGACTCTCATTTTACGCCCACAGCATGCAAATTAGACGATGCCTCAATTCAGAATATTACACCGTCAATTCCAAAATCAAGGCTAACGGAGACAGAAATGTCACCTCCAAGGTTGACTGTGAGTCCTGTACTCAGATCAGTTGTCAGCAACAACCAATCTGGAGTGGATTCTTATCAAGCAGAGAGCAACAGGTCAGGGTCTTTGTCAAGGGAACCATTGATTTCCCCCAAGAGCAAGACGGAACCTCAACCTGAGTCAAAAAGAGGAGGGAACGGCACAGCAGACGTAAAGAGAAAATCTCCCCGAGTCAAGACTGCAACCTACCCAGGAGGAACATCAAAAACAGCAAGTTGTAGTGATGCAGATACCTTAAGAGATTGTATTCAGGACAATACCAGCTCAACCCCAGGATCAAGAAAGGATACAAGTGATGGAGATTTCACCAAAGAAAGTCCTCAAAAGAATAAGACTCATATTGATAATATTCTCTTTTCTACCAAAGCAATTCACTCAAATGGTTCAGAATATTGTCAGGAGTTTGGCAAAGATTCAAAGCAGACATGTGAGGACAGGGCCTCAGTGAGTTCAAGTGGAAGCCAGACAGCATCTCAGTCTAAACAGACAGGGACAAGAATGGTCCAGCAAGAGAAAGAGTGGTCCCTGGTGAGAACAGCAGGAAAATGGTCACAAGATAGCACCTCTGTAAGAGCTAACCAAATCACAGAGAAATCAAAAAGAAGTAAAACACAGATAGACTGCTTATCAGCTACACTGACTGGACAGCAAGAAACACCAGCTAGGCAAGTTGACAGTTTTTCAGATAGATCCAAAGACAAATGCATGTATAGAAGCCAGATAACCAGCCCGTCAGTTAGAGCAAGTGGAGACAGAGATGTATCATCAAGGAGTGGCAGAGAGACTGACCACAGCCCAGCTAGACCTATTAGAGACAGAGATGTATCTTCAAGGAGTGGCAGAGAGACTGACCACAGCCCAGCTAGACCTATTAGAGACAGAGATGTATCTTCAAGGAGTGGCAGAGAGACTGACCACAGCCCAGCTAGACCTATTAGAGACAGAGATGTATCTTCAAGGAGTGGCAGAGAGACTGACCACAGCCCAGCTAGACCTATTAGAGACAGAGATAAATCAGCAAGACAGACTCCTTCAAGTAACATCACAAAACAGTTGTTGAGTAAGGGAGAGCAGGTGGGTATAGCAACTCGAGAAATGATCACATCATTCCAAACATTTCAATCAACATTCTCAATGCATCTATTCTCAATACCTCTCTTCTAAATACCTCTCTTCCCAATACCCCCTCTTCTCAATACCTTTTTTCTCAATACCTCTCTTCTCAATACCTCTCTTCCCAATACCTATCTTCTTGATACCTCTCTTCTCAATACCTCTCTTCTAAATACCTATCTTCTCAATACCTCTCTTCTCAATACCTCTCTTCTCAATACCTTTTTTCTCAATACCTCTCTTCTCAATACCTCTCTTCCCAATACCTATCTTCTTGATACCTCTCTTCTCAATACCTCTCTTCTAAATACCTATCTTCTCAATACCTCTCTTCTCAATACCTTTTTTCTCAATACCTCTCTTCTCAATACCTCTCTTCCCAATACCTATCTTCTTGATACCTCTCTTCTCAATACCTCTCTTCTCAATACCTCTCTTCTCAATACCTCTCTTCTCAATACCTCTCTTCTAAATACCTATCTTCTCAATACCTCTCTTCCCAATACCCCCTCTTCTCAATACCTTTTTTCTCAATACCTCTCTTCTAAATACCTCTCTTCTCAATACCTATCTTCTTGATACCTATCTTCTCAATACCTCTCTTCTCAATACCTCTCTTCTCAATACCTATCTTCTCGATACCTATCACCTTGATACCTCTCTTCTCAATACCTCTCTTCTCAATGCCTCTCTTATCAATAGCTCTCTAATCAATGCATCCCTTATCAATACCTCTCTTATCAATACCTCTCTTATCAATGCATCTCTCATCAATGTATCTCTCATCAATGCATCTCTTATCAATAGCGCTCTTATCAATACCTCTCTTATCAATAGCGCTCTTATCAATGCATCTCTCATCAATGTATCTCTCATCAATGCATCTCTTATCAATGCATCTCTCATCAATGTATCTCTCATCAATGCATCCCTTATCAATACCTCTCTTATCAATACCTCTCTTATCAATGCATCTCTCATCAATGCATCTCTCATCAATGCATCTCTTATCAATACCTCTCTTATCAATGCATCTCTCATCAATGTATCTCTCATCAATGCATCTCTTATCAATACCTCTCTTATCAATACCTCTCTTATCAATAGCGCTCTTATCAATGCATCTCTCATCAATGTATCTCTTATCAATACCTCTCTTATCAATGCTTCTCTTATCAATAGCGCTCTTATCAATGCATCTCTCATCAATGTATCTCTTATCAATACCTCTCTTATCAATGCTTCTCTTATCAATGCATCTCTCATCAATGTATCTCTTATCAATACCTCTCTTATCAATGCTTCTCTTATCAATGCATCTCTCATCAATGTATATCTTATCAATACCTCTCTTTATCAATGCATCCCTTATCAATGCATCTGTTATCAGTACCAATCTTATTAATGCATCTAATATCAATGAATCTATATGGAACATAAAGACACAGATCTTGTATTGACGTTTGAGGTTACTCCTTTTTGAGCAATAGATGTGTGGACTTTGGTTTTGTATCTGGGTCATTCTCAAAAAATGGAGTCATTTGGTGAATGCCATAACAAAACAAAAAGTCTTTTCAATTTCAAATTTATTTGAACAGTTTGAACAAGGTTATCCCTGAAAATAAAAATCCAGATCATGCAATCTTAAACATGTCTGGTTATATGAATATTTACTTTTTAACATGATGAGTTGAGGATATATGTCAGTGATGTTACCGAAACAATTTTTAGCCTTTCTTGATAACTAATAAATTATTTTTGATAAAACATTTACTTGAGCCTAGTATCTATAACATACTTTAGGTTGCCTGAAGAAAATCTATAAAAACTTATCATCAAATTTAGTTTTTCATGAATTTACTTGTGAAATGTGACACAGACAACGTAATGAGATACAAATTTATGTATACAAAGTGCAAATACAGTTAAAAAATGCTAAATTAACTTTATAAGTTTGAGAAAGGTTAATTGTTAATACGGTAACAGGTGGATTGCGTTTCTGGCTATTATTTCTCTGGAAATAAAAGACTTTGTTAGTTGTAACATCACTGACAAGGAGGGTAACATCACTGACATCATGTCGAATAAAAGCTTAATAACGTCATCTGTACTGCCAAAGATGAAACATTGTTTAACTCGTTATTTATCTAATGTAAAATGACAGACAGGTTTAACTTAAAATATTCATATAAATTGATCTTTTTCACTGGAAACAAATTTCTATCTCACAAATGGTAACAGCACTGACATAAAGGTAACATCACTGACAAGAAATTTCATAAAAAGATTTCTAAAGGGTGCAAGACTGTCAAAAATAGGCACTGATGTGTTCTTCATTAATTAATTGAAATACCAAATTGCCTAGTGTTAGTTGATTCACTTTTTATGGGTTTTTAATAATGATTTTATACATCAAATATTATTGGTAACATCACTGACAGGAAAGGTAAAATTAATGATATGACATTACTAAAAGAAAATATGTATTTCTGTCAAAGATGAATAACCTGCTTCACTATTTGTTATTTAATGGTGAAGTTTACATAGTCTGTTGTTAGATAATGTACCCACACAGGGTATTTTTTGGATCAGATCAACATTTTCTCATGGTAACATTTCAAATGGTAAAATCACTGACTGAAAAGGTAACATCACTGACAATGAATAATATAAATGTTTTTTTCCAGAGGTGTGGTATTTAATGGGTAAGGCACTGGTGCCATCATTTTTTAGACCATGTAAATGCCAAATTGAATAGTGTTAATTGATGGAATCTCTGAAAAAATAATAATACCATACATCAACAATGAATGGTAACATCACTGACACCACAGGTAAAATGACTAACATGAACATGTCATTAAAGAAAATCTTGGCACTTCTCAGGGTTGTTTTCTCTCTGTTGTCCGCATCTTTCCTGTTTTTCTGCTGCAATGAGTGCCCTGCTGATGAGAAAAATTAATTTGTATACATTGGACATACCTATCATACTGTATGTTATTACATTATATAATTTGCCTCATCCTTTTCAATTGAAAATTTTTTGCTTGAGTTTTAAAGTATTACCAATATTAATACTATCAAACAACTTAAAAATAATATTCATTTTACCATTTGCAAGTCAAAGTATGTTTGTTCAGTTCGAAAATTAATGTCTTTTATTTATCAGGGATTTGACATTTAAGTCAGTGATGTTACCTCAAGTAATATAAAGCTGTATACCTGCTGCTGTTTACATGATACTTCTTTGTTTTAATAAATTTCACAAACAATAAAAATAATTACTGTGTAAAATCATAATAAATATGATGAATAATGTGATTCAATCAAACATATCATATCAAAACTTATGATGTATCAGTGATGTTACTTTTCTATGTCAGTGATGTTACCATAATTAATAAAACATTATGTACCTTTTAAGATTTACCTTACACTTCTTTGTTGTATTGTATATTAAACTTTGACATATATCACAGAGTAAAGCATAGTAATAATGATGAATGATGTGTTTCAATCAAACATATTATATCATGATTTATGAGTTATCAGTGATGTTACTTTTTTTTGTCAGTGATGTTACTTTTTTAATGGTAACATCACTGACGGTAACATCACTGACAAATTTCAAATGAAGGGGTCAGTATGAACAATGATTACTCCCAAAACAGAAGGAGAGAGAAGCAAGTGCTGGAGATTCATGAAGGCAACTTACAGCTTTGACCAAAGTGTTAAAAGAATGAAATATATTATAGAAATCTTGGTAACATCACTGACAATAAAAAGTCATACTTGTTAAGTGTACTCACCTTCAATATATCTGCTGAGTTCAATTTTATGTTGACACAACTAAGTCCACATGCATCATTTAGAACAAGAAGTGCTTGAAAAGGAGACATCATTATTTCCTCTTCATCAAAGAGAGAAAACTCTTGGATTCATCAAAATTGTACATGGTAACATCACTGACACAAATCTGTGTTACCGTGTTCTTTTTCATGTATCTTGATAAGAACCTACTGAACATCAATGAAATACTTTTTTTTTGCATTAATGAGTAACTCCTTTCAGACTTCACCCATAACATCTGGCTTTTTTTCATGTAGAGTATTATATCTATAGATGTAAATAGTGACTTATGACCATTGTTAGTGACGTAATGTGCATAATATCATGTTTTTATTGACATTAAAAACACCAATAGTGAAGAGATTAAAGAGTTTGTTGTTCTACTCTTTACAAACATGAAAGATACACCTGGAGAAATCACAAATTGGGTAAAAAAATCATCAAATTGTAAAAATAATTCTCTGTTAGCATAATTGCTCCATTTTTTGAGAATGACCCATCTAACAAACCTATACTATATGTTTAAATTATTTGAAAGGCCCTTCCTTGAAACAACTGCCCAGAAAATGTTAAAACTCAAAAATAGTAACCAAAACCTTGTAGCAATCTCTGTAAAAAATATCTCCAAGGAACTGATCTTCAAGCCTATGTTGCAGATGCCTGGTGTCCGCCCAATCTATCTGAACATTGCCCAGATGAAGACTCGCTACCAGACACTGAGAAAGTTCCTCAGACAGCGGAGAGACACCAGCACTCTGTGTCAGTACAAATGTCCGTTACTTAACTGTAACTGTACCTTTCACTGTAACTTAACTGTAGCTGTATCTCTCACTGTAACTTAAACTGCAGCTGTATCTCTTATTGTAACTTAACCGTAACTGTACCTCTCACTGTAACTTAACTGTAACTGTATCTTTCCCTGTAACTTAACTGTAACTGTATCTCTCACTATAACTTAACTGTAACTGTACCTTTCCCTGTAACTTAACTGTAACTGTATCTCTCACTGTAACTTAAACTGCAGCTGTATCTCTTACTGTAACTTAACTGTAACTGTACCTCTCACTGTAACTTAACTGTAACTGTATCTCTCACTGTAACTTAACTGTAACTGTACCTCTCACTGTAACTGTAACTGAACCTCTCACTGTAACTTAACTGTCACTGTATCTCTCACTGTAACTTAACTGTAACTGTCACTGTACAGCTCACTGTAACTTAACTGTAACAGTATCTCTCACTGTAACTTAACTGTAACTATATCTCTCACTGTAACTTAACTGTAACTGTAACTGTATCTCTCACTGTAACTTAAATGTAACTGTAACTGTATTTCTCACTGTAACTTAACTGTACTTGTAACTGTACCTCTCACTGTAACTTAACTGTAACTGTATTTCTCACTGTAACTTAACTAACTGTAACTGTATTTCTCGCTGCAACTTTAACTTTAACTGCAGCTGTATCTCTCACTGTAACTTAAACTGCAGCTGTATCTCTCACTGTAACTTAAACTGCAGCTGTATCTCTCACTTTAACTTTACCTGCAGCTGTATCTCTCACTTTAACTTTACCTGCAGCTGTATCTCTCACTGTTACTTAAACTTATAACTGTTCTAACCTCTCATGCTAATTTTAACTGTAATTTTACCTCTCAAGCTAACTTTAACTGTAATTGTACCTCTCAAGTTAACTTTAACTGTAACTGTACCTCTCAAGTTAACTTTAACTGTACCTCTCAAGCTAACTTTAACTATAGCTATACCAGTTTCACGCAAACTTTAACTGTAACTGTACTTCTCAAGCTTCTTAAACCATAACTGGTTCTCTCACTGTAACTTTAACTGAAGCAGAATTTGCTATAAATTTTACTTAGTGATTTAAGAAGACAGACATCTGCAAGTAAGTAAGGGCTGTCAAAGTCAAAGGGTAGTGTCCATTTGTTCATTTGGTCAGGGAAACGCCATCGGTTTTAAAAGTGAGCAAAACTCACTTATTAGTTCATCTGACCTGTAAGGCTTGATGAACTTATGCCATTGCATGTTGTCCAACGTCTGTCCTTCCTTTAACGTTTCACTGTTTCTCTTCTTCGGAACCTTGACTTAAGGAATCTGAAATCTTGTTACACCTTGACTAATGAGGTTTTCACTTCATACATTTGGTGACCCTGTGAACCCCTTACAAGGGACACAGTGACCACACCCTTAAACCAAATTTCATCTTCTCTAGAAACAAAGGGCCTAGAAAGCTGAAACTTTGTGTGCAGACCCCTTGGGTGATGAGTTTTTAATTCATCTTAGTTTCATCTTCTTTTCAAGAAGCAAAGGATCTAGAGAGCTGAAACTCTGTTTGCTGAACCCTTAGCTGAAGGGGATTCTAATTCATAGGTTTGATGACCCTGTGATCCTTAATAAGGGCAATAGGGGTTAGGTCTAAAAACCTAGACCATTCTTCTTCCTATAAGCTGATTGGAATTCTAATTCATAGACCCAAGCTGAAACCTCTAATAAGGGTCTAACTGTATCGGCAACTATAACTTTGACTCTTAACTCTTATTATTTGTATCTCCTTCTGCAACTCAGGTTGGGATTGGTGGTGGTACATGGTACAGAGGCCAATGCTTCTACTGTAACTCTCAGTACATGGTACAGAGGCCAATGCTTCTACTGTAACTCTCAGTACATGGTACAGAGGCCAATGCTTCTACTGTAACTCTCAGAGACACCTTGATGCTGGACTATAGCATCTATTTACTTGGAACATCCTTTGTCTTCTCCACATCACATGTATATCATCTGTTTCAGTGTGCCTTTCCTCCGAGCTGGACCAGCTCCAGACTCAAATCTCTTCTCTCAACGACGAGCACAAGGCTGAACGTAGCTGCATGTTTATGCAAGTCAGTCAGCAAGGAATGTCAAGGTCACAGCGCAAGCAGCTCAAAACAAGGCTCCAGGATCTGGGTGCGAGACAAAAACAACTTGTTGAGGTTGTCCAGAGCCACAAGGAGGTTAAAGGTCAAGTCAAACAACAATTGTCAGCTGTTGTTGGAGAGAGTACATTTGCATCTGTGAGAGATGTTACCCGCAGAGAACGGAAGAAAGATGTGGAAGGCGTGAGAGGGACAGATTGTAGGACGGCAGAGGAAACAAGATGGGTGACAGATGCAGTGAGTCTGTCAGTGCCAGTGTATGAGAAAATTCTAGAAATGCAGGGTGAGAAGCCAGCAGAACTGCAAGAAGAGAAAAAAGAAATGGATGGAAAAGAGAAACATCAACTGAAAGATGTACATAAGATGGCTAGCAGGATGGAGGCAAACCCTGCAATTGACAAACAGATCCCTGGACTGCCAACTCCAGTATACAAGAAGTTGGCAGTAATTGAAGCTGAGAAGCATCAATCTAAACATTTAAAAGAAAAAGGGCAAAATACAAATAACTTACAAAAGAAACCTTTGAGGATGGAGGCAGATATTGACATAGACAGACTGATCAATGGACAGTTAGGAAGAGAAAGTTTAGTGCATAACATGGAAGTCAGTCAAGGTTTTCCACACCATGATACAAAAAGAAGAACCTCTGAACCATTAAGAGGAGGAAGTTCAATACACAAAGAAAGAACTCAAAGGTCAAGGTTAGGATCAGATACTGATGCAGTGATGGTGAAACGAGTCAAATCATCAACTCAATTGTGCACAGGAACTCAAACACAGGGTCAGACTGTGACAAACTTGGAACAAACTGCAGCCTCAGCAATAGGAGATGCAAGGGGAAAGTCAGATTCCACTCCTGCACCAACTGACATAGATCTTGATGAGAGTGATGAACAAAATAAAGTATCGGATGACAGATCAGATACCATTGTTGAAAGAAAAACAAACAATCATCCAAATCAAAGAGCAACAAGCATTGCTGCAATAGGAAAAGGACAAGAAAATCACATCAGTAAATCACCATGTAGAAACACTGCATCAGGTTCAAGTCAGAGAACATTCAACATCAACACAACATCAACAGCGGACGCAAAAGCAGTGTCGATAGCTTCACAATCAGGTTTCTTCCCAAGGAAGATGTCAGCAACCCAGAGTGCAGGTTTGACCTGTGAAGCTCAACCTTCTGTACCAAACTCAGGTTTGAATGGTGAAACTTTCCCCCTTGTGGCAAGTTCTCAGAGAGAGGTACTTGAGGACAGTCAGCAGGATCTATTCAGTGAGGAGTCGTTTCAGAGTCGCTTTGACCTGGACAAGAGTCTCCTAGACATCGTCATCAAGAATCAAACACTCCTCAGTCCATCAGAAGAAAATGTCATCACTCCATCAGACCCTCACTGTGTGTCAGGTCCTACTAGATCAGATCTAACACAGCTTCAGAGTGGTATCTGCCATGACAGAGAAGACATCAGCTCTCCACATAAACATGGTGAGGAGAAGATGGCTGTAAATGACTCTGTTGAGCTTACAGCAGTCACAGGGAGAGTTGGCCAGTCTGACCCTCTCGAGTCAAAGCATATCCGTTCTGTCAACACGCTCCGAGTTCCTCAGATCTCAGGGGAGAAAAGTTCACTTGGGAACACACAGAAGGAGATTGGCTCTGTAGATATCAAGACACCTGCCTCAAGTGAAACAAGACCAGACTCTGTGTCAGCAGCTGATGACCAACACAGAACACTTCTTCTTTCAAGGTCAGTCAAGCTTTCAGAAGCTGGAAGCAACAAATCTCTCTCCAAATCAGTGCCTATTTTCTCAACCAATGCCACCTCTTCGAGCACGGTGACCGCCCAATCTCTTTCTGAGACACCTCCTTTCTCCTCTACTCTCACTCAACAATCACACAAGTCTAAGATACCATTCATATCTTCTGGACTCAACCAAAATATTCAGCCAAAAATTCTCTCTTTTCCATCTCCAAGACCTGTCCAGAGTTTTAAACCTCATGTAGGAGTTATCTCCCCCTCATCAACTGTTGCCAGTAGTGATATCTTTCCGGTGTCATGTCGGGAGATGGTGAAGAAGATTGAGACAAAGCTTGAAGCCACAAATAAAAACACAAAGGAATATGTCACTGAACAGAGCTTTCAGACAAAATTTGGCACCAGTGGGAACTCAGATCACCGGGAATATGAAGCCATACCCATTTGTCCTGTGGAGGGCCTGGAAGCCCGTCAGAGAGACCAGAGAGGGGATGTCAGTAGACTGCCCACATTTCTGCTGGTATGTCATTTCTTTTAATGAAGATAAGAATAGCACTTCAAGACATTAGGTACATTTCACCATTACTATCAAAATATTTGATTTTTATTTGTTTTATTCATTTTAAATATTCTACAATTAATTTGCAACTTCAAAATTTCTATGAGGTAATTTGCAATGTATGGTAAGTAATGTAATCTTTAACCTGGTTAGTATTTCTGGTAAAAATTTAAATGATTTTCATCCTGTCTGTAGTTTTGTCTTCCTGCTTGCCCTAATCCCACACTAACAAGATCTGAGAGCCAACTAATAAATCCATGTGATGAAAGCTTATACCTCGCAGCTCTGTGTATGGGTTTTTTCCGAAGCACCTGATACAATTCTGTTCTCTATTAAACATTTTCAACCTTCATGTTATGATGAATTCCTGAGTTGCCCTAATCATGTTCATATCTCAACCTTCATGTTATGATGAATTCCTGAGTTGCCCTAATCACGGTCATATCTCAACCTCCATGTTATGATGAATTCCTGAGTTGCCCTAATCATGGTCATGTCTCAACCTCCATGTTTAATGAATTCCTGAGTTGCCCTAATCAACCTCCATGTTATCGCACTATCATCCACTAATCCTTGCGTTCATATATCTCAACCTCCATGTTATCACACTATCATTGACTAATCCTTGTGTTCACATGTCTCAACCTCCATGTCATCACCTTATCATCCACTAATCCTCGTGTTCATATATCTCAACCTCCATGTTATCACACTATCATTGACTAATCCTCGTGTTCATATATATCAACCTCCATGTCATCACCTTATCATCCACTAATCCTGGTGTTCATATATCTCATGTTCCATGTTATCACACTATCATTGTCTAATCCTTGAGTTCACATGTCTCAACCTCCATATAATCACACTATCATCGATTAATCCTCGTATTCACATGTCTCAACCTCCATAATATCACACTATCATCGATTGATCCTCGTATTCACATGTCTCAACCTCCATGTTATCACACTATCATTGACTAATCCTTGTGTTCATATATCTCAACCTCCATGTCATCACCTTATCATCCACTAATCCTCGTGTTCATATATCTCATGTTCCATGTTATCACACAATCACTGTCTAATCCTTGTGTTCACATATCTCAACCTCCATGTTATCATACTATCATTGATTAATCCTCGTATTCACATGTCTCAACCTCCATGTTATCACACTATCATTGATTAATCCTCGTATTCACATGTCTCAACCTCCATGTTATCACACTATCATCGATTAATCCTTGTATTCATATATCTCAACCTCCATGTTATCACACTATCACTGACTAATCCTTGTGTTCATATATCTTTTCCTCCATGTTATCACACTATCATCTAATAATCCTCATGTTCATATATTTAAACCTCCATGTTATCACACTATCATTGATTAATCCTAGTATTCACATGTCTCAACCTCCATGTTATCACACTATCATCGATTAATCCTTGTATTGATATATCTCAACCTCCATGTTATCACACTATCATCGATTAATCCTCGTATTCACATGTCTCAACCTCCATATTATCACACTATCATCGATTAATCCTTGTATTCACATGTCTCAACCTCCATGTCATAACACTATCAGTGACTAATCCTTGTATTCACATGTCTCAACCTCCATGTTATTACACTATCAATGACTAATCCTCGTATTCTCCATGTTATCACATTATCATCGATTTATCCTCGTATTCACATGTCTCAACCTCCATGTTATCACACTATCAATGACTAATTCTTGTATTCACATGTCTCAACCTACATGTTATCACACTATCAACAACTTATCTCCTCAGCCCCCCTGTCCAAGCATGTCCCGCCAAGCCGTGAAGACCAACATGAAGACCCTGGTTGAGAATGGTATTCTCAGACCTGGACAGGACATCCTCAGTTTATGTAACAAGGTGGGGCTATTGATGGTGATACAAATATCTATACATAAACTTTCTATCTCTCTACCTACTCTTAGGACCTCAGTTTATGTAACAAGGTGGGGCTATTGATGGTGATACAACTATCCATACAAATACTCCCTATTTCTTAAGCCACTCAAAAACACTTGTGGCACATTTGCAGCAATTTGGTATAAGAATCAGTCCCAAACTAAGTGAAGTGAACATCAGACTCCATGTGTATGTGTCTGCTAATTAGTCTTCCCAGAGCTAAAGCGAGGGACAAACTTAAAGTCTATACTGTCAGTATGAATAAACACAAACATAATGTTCTATTTATTACCAAAGTCATGGACATGTGCATAATACTAAATATTAGAGCCCTTGGCTCTGTAGCTCATCAAGCTTCTTACATTTTGTACAAATTCAAATGGTCACTGGGTCTGATCTGAGGGCTGGTGAATCACCAAATCTATCAATTATTAGAATCCCGAACAGCAAAGGAGCCTGCAGATGTCGGCTATCTAGACTCTTCTTGAGGAGTTGTAAATAGATTTTTTGGGTTTAGTCCCTGTGACCCTTATTATTGGTCCCGGGATCACCAAATCTATCGATTAGAACCCCCTTCGGCTATGGATTCTGTACACAAGATTTACGTTTCTAGGCCTTTTGCTTCTGGAGACGAAGATGAAACAAGGTTTGATGTTGCTTCAAAGGCCCTTATCAGGGATCACAGGGTTACCAAATCTTTAATCAAAAATCTCATTTGTCAAGATGTCTGCACTTAAGATTGTATGAATAGTTCTAGAGAAGAACCATTCACTCAATCTTAGCAAAAGATTACGGACGATGGACTGGCTGACACCAAGATTACGGACGATGGACTGGCTGACACCAAGATTACGGACGATGGACTGGTTGACACCAAGATTAGGGACGATGGACTGGCTGACACCAAGATTACGGATGATGGACTGGCCGACACCAAGATTACAGACGATGGACTGGCTGACGCCAAGATTACGGACGATGGACTGGCTGACAACAAGATTACGGACGATGGACTGGCTGACACCAAGATTACGGACGATGGACTGGCTGACGCCAAGATTACGTACAATGGACTGGCTGACACCAAGATTACAGACGATGGACTGGCTGACACCAAGATTACGGACGATGGACTGGCTGACAACAAGATTACAGACGATGGACTGGCTGACACCAAGATTACGGACAATGGACTGGCTGACGCCAAGATTACAGACGATGGACTGGCTGACACCAAGATTACGGACAATGGACTGGCTGACACCAAGATTACAGACGATGGACTGGCTGACACCAAGATTACGGACAATGGACTGGCTGACGCCAAGATTACAGACGATGGACTGGCTGACACCAAGATTACGGAGATAGTTGTTATTACACTATCATTGACTAATCCTTGTGTTCATATATCTTTTCCTCCATGTTATTACACTAGCACTGACTATTCCTCATGTTCATATATCTCAACCTCCATGTTATCACACTATCATTGACGGATCCTTGTGTTCATATATCTCAACCTCCATGTCATCACCTTATCATCTAATAATACTTGTGTTCATATATCTCAACCTCCATGTTATCATATATCTTTTTCTCCATTTTATCACACTATCATTGACTAATCCTCGTGTTCATATATCTCAACCTCCATGTTATCACACTATCACTGACTAATCCTTGTGTTCATATATCTTTTCCTCCATGTTATCACACTATCATCTAATAATCCTCATGATCATATATCTCAACCTCCATGTTATCACACTATCATTGACTAATCCTCGTGTTCATATATCTCATGTTCCATGTTATCACACTATCATTGACTAATCCTCGTGTTCATATATCTCAAACTCCTTTTTATCACACTATCATTGACTAATCCTTGTGTTCATATATCTCAACCTCCATGTTATCACAACATCATCGATTAATCCTCGTATTCACATGTCTCAACCTCCATGTTATCACACTATCATCTAATAATACTTGTGTTCATATATCTCAGACTCCATGTTATCACACCATCAATGACTAATCCTTGTATTCACATGTCTCGACCTCCATGTTATCACACTATCAATGACTAATTCTTGTATTCACATGTCTCAACCTACATGTTATCACACTATCAACAACTTATCTCCTCAGCCCCCCTGTCCAAGCATGTCCCGCCAAGCCGTGAAGACCAACATGAAGACCCTGGTTGAGAATGGTATTCTCAGACCTGGACAGGACGTCCTTAGTTTATGTAACAAGGTGGGGCTATTGATGGTGATACAACTATCCATACATAAACTTTCTATCTCTCTACCTACTCTTAGGACCCCAATATATGTAACAAGGTGGGGCTATTGATGGTGATACAAATATCTATACATAAACTTTCTATCTCTTTACCTACTCTTAGGACCCCAGTTTATGTAACAAGGTGGGGCTATTGATGGTGATACAACTATCCATACAAATACTCCCTATTTCTTAAGCTACTCTTAGGACAAAAAACACTTGTGGCACGTTTGCAGCAATTTGGTATAAGAATCAATCCCGAACTAAGTGAAGTGAACATCAGACTCCATGTGTATGTGTCTGCTAATTAGTCTTTCCAGAGCTAAAGCGAGGGACAAACTTAAAGTCTAAACTGTCAGTATGAATAAACACAAACATAATGTTCTTTTTATTACCAAAGTCATGGACATGTGCATAATACTAAATATAAGGGCCCTTGGCTCTGTAGCTCATCAAGCTTCTTACATTTTGTACAAATTCAAATGGTCACTGGGTCTGATCTGAGGGCTTGTCTATCTATCAATTAATAGAATCCCGAACAGCAAAGGAGCCTGCAGATGTCGGCTATCTAGACTCTTCTTGAGGAGCTGTAAATAGATTTTTTGGGTTTAGTCCCTGCGACCCTTATTAATGGTCTCGGGATCACCAAATCTATCGATTAGAACCCCCTTCGGCTAAGGGGTCTGTACACAAGATTTACATTCCTAGCCCTCTTGCTTCTGGAGAAGAAGATGAAATAAGGTTTGATATGGCTCCAAATGCCCTTATCAGGGATCACAGGGTTACCAAATCTTTCATTAAAAATCTCATTTGTCAAGGTGTCTGCACTTGGATTGTATGAATGTTTCTAGAGAAGAACCATTCACTCAATATTAGCAAAAAGATTACAGACGATGGACTGGCTGACACCAAGATTACGGACGATGGACTGGCTGACACAAAGATTACGGACGATGGACTGGCTGACACCAAGATTACAGACGATGGACTGGCTGACACCAAGATTACGGACGATGGACTGGCTGACACCAAGATTAGGGACGATGGACTGGCTGACACCAAGATTAGGGACGATGGACTGGCTGACACCAAGATTACGGACGATGGACTGGCTGACACCAAGATTACAGACGATGGACTGGCTGACACCAAGATTACGGACGATGGACTGGCTGACACCAAGATTACGGACGATGGACTGGCTGACACCAAGATTACGGACGATGGACTGGCTGACACCAAGATTACGGACGATGGACTGGCTGACACCAAGATTACGGACGATGGACTGGCTGACACCAAGATTACGGACGATGGACTGGCTGACACCAAGATTACGAACGATGGACTGGCTGACATCATGCCATGCCGTTAGCCCATCTTACTGTTCAACTAAAAATGGGGTAACTTCTCACAGTTGCTGTCTTTGAATGTTATCTCACTTCTTTGAATGTAGAGAGACCAGAGTGGATACTTCAGCCTACGATCTTATCATTGAGTCCTTGCGGTTGAAAGGAATGGAGCTTAAAAATCCACATGAGTTCAAGAGATCTTCTCTTGGTGGTTGTGGCAGCAACATCAGGGTCTTCTCTGAGTTGTGCAATGATCTCATATTCTCATTCTTACCATGGCCGTCAGAATTGAAATGCACAGCAACAGGTTTGTCCCTGTTGTGACTAATGTCGGCAAAGTGTTCTGAGAGTCTAACATGAAAGCATCTCTTAGTTTCTCCCACATATTGTTTGTGACAAATTTTGCACGTGAGTAGGTAAACTACATTGCGAGATTGGCATGTGTAGTTCCGTTTACGGAAAACCTGGTGTGTTACAGAGCTAGAGAATTGATCAGTGGCATTTATCATTTTGCAGATTTTACAATTGTATTTTTCACACGTTGTGTCAATAAATTGAACACATTTTCCACTGATTTGTGGGTGTTTTACTGGGTAGGTCAAGGTCGAACTAACCAGGTGATCTTTGAGGGTTTTGTTCCTCCGGTATGCTGCAACATGTGGGGTGTTGAACACTTGTTTGCAAGTGTCAGAGCCTGTAAGCAAGTGCCAACGGCGTCTGATAATGGCGTTTAGCTCCATGCTAAGGGGGTTTTAATCGCTAACTAGCACCTTTTTCCTAACCGGGGCGGGTTTAGAGGTGTTAGGGGTCAGGAGAGATTTCCTGTCTATACCATCAGCCCTGAGTTTGTTTTGTTGTATGTGTTTCCTGGGGGACCCTTGTTTTAGGTAGTACTGGATGAGATTGAGACTATGTGTCTCATACTCACTGGTGGACGAACAGATTCGTTTCAGTCTGAGAAATTGACTAAATGGACCTTAATGTGTTTAGGATGACACGAGGTGTACAACAGATAAGAGTGTGTGTCCGTGGGTTTGCAGTAGAGAGTGAACTCCAGTTTGTGAGATTCTCTATTGTATGTGACCCACGTGTCAAGAAATGCGACTTTATCACGTGAGAATTTGGCCGTGAATTTGATAGTTGGATGGGCTTCATTGAGGTATTTTATGAATGCTTCAAGGCGTGAGAGTCCTTGAGTCCAAATGAGAAAGATGTCGTCAATAAACCTGACGTATAGGTCAGGTTTATGGGGGTATTTTAAGAGAAGGGATTCTTCTAGTTGATCCATGAAAATGTTAGCATAAGAGGGAGCGACTTTCGTTCCCATGGCAGTACCCCCGATCTGGAGGTAGTGCTTTTCTTTGAAAACAAAGTTGTTTTTATGGAGGACCAATTTGAGCAAATTGAGGAGACCTGTAGAGCTGATCGTCCAGTCTGGTTTGAACTTTCTGATAGATTGAGCAACTTCTCTTAAGCCTTCACCATTTGGAATGTTGGTGTATAGACTGGTGACGTCTAGAGTGACTAGTAAGACGTCTTTATTGTGACTTAAGTTTACATTCTCGAGTTTGTGAATGAATACGTGGTGTCCGTAATGTAACTAGGATCCCATGGAACGAACTGCTTGATGTGTTCATCTACAAAGCTGCTGATTTTGGGACAATTGTCTAATACTGACTTTTATTGCCAATTAGAGAACGATCCCACGAATCAATTCTCTACTGTCATAAGTAAAGAACTCACCAGTCTTTACTTAAAAGAGGAAATCTCTCAAAAGCTTTATATGGGTCTCACCCCCATTGACTGTAGCGCAGGCAGATTTTACCTTCTCCCTAAAATACATAAATGTCTAATTCCAGGCAAGGTACCGGGCCGACCGATTATTAGCGGCAATAACACAGCCACTGAGAAAATCAGCAGCTTTGAAGATGAACACATCAAGCAGTTCGTTCCATGGGATCCTAGTTACATTACGGACACCACGTATTCATTCACAAACTCGAGAATGTAAACTTAAGTCACAATAAAGACGTCTTACTAGTCACTCTAGACGTCACCAGTCTATACACCAACATTCCAAATGGTGAAGGCTTAAGAGAAGTTGCTCAATCTATCAGAAAGTTCAAACCAGACTGGACGATCAGCTCTACAGGTCTCCTCAATTTGCTCAAATTGGTCCTCCATAAAAACAACTTTGTTTTCAATGAAAAGCACTACCTCCAGATCGGGGGTACTGCCATGGGAACGAAAGTCGCTCCCTCTTATGCTAACATTTTCATGGGTCAACTAGAAGAATCCCTTCTCTTAAAATACCCCCATAAACGCGACCTATACGTCAGGTTTATTGACGACATCTTTCTCATTTGGACTCAAGGACTCTCACGCCTTGATTGAAGCATTCATAAAATACCTCAATGAAGCCCATCCAACTATCAAATTCACGGCCAAATTCTCACGTGATAAAGTCGCATTTCTTGACACGTGGGTCACATACAATAGAGAATCTCACAAACTGGAGTTCACTCTCTACTGCAAACCCACGGACACACACTCTTATCTGTTGTACACCTCGTGTCATCCTAAACACATTAAGGTCCATTTAGTCAATTTCTCAGACTGAAACGAATCTGTTCGTCCACCAGTGAGTATGAGACACATAGTCTCAATCTCATCCAGTACTACCTAAAACGAGGGTCCCCCAGGAAACACATACAACAAAACAAACTCAGGGCTGATGGTATAGACAGGAAATCTCTCCTGACCCCTAACACCTCTAAACCCGCCCCGGTTAGGAAAAAGGTGCTAGTTAGCGATTACAACCCCCTTAGCATGGAGCTAGACGCCGTTGGCACTTGCTTACAGGCTCTGACACTTGCAAACAAGTGTTCAACACCCCATATGTTGCAGCATACCGGAGGAACAAAACCCTCAAAGATCACCTGGTTAGTTCGACCTTGACCTACCCAGTAAAACACCCACAAATCAGTGGAAAATGTGTTCAATTTATTGACACAACGTGTGAAAAAATACAATTGTAAAATCTGCAAAATGATCAATGCCACAGATCAATTCTCTAGCTCTGTAACACACCAGGTTTTCCGTAAACGGAACTACACATGCCAATCTCGCAATGTAGTTTACCTACTCACGTGCAAAATTTGTCACAAACAATATGTGGGAGAAACTAAGAGATGCTTTCATGTTAGACTCTCAGAACACTTTGCCGACATTAGTCACAACAGGGACAAACCTGTTGCTGTGCATTTCAATTCTGACGGCCATGGTAAGAATGATCTTAAATATGAGATCATTGCACAACTCAGAGAAGACCCTGATGTTGCTGCCACAACCACCAAGAGAAGATCTCTTGAACTCATGTGGATTTTTAAGCTCCATTCCTTTCAACCGCAAGGACTCAATGATAAGATCGTAGGCTGAAGTATCCACTCTGGTCTCTCTACCCTGATGTTGCTGCCACAACCACCAAGAGAAGATCTCTTGAACTCATGTGGATTTTTAAGCTCCATTCCTTTCAACCGCAAGGACTCAGTGATAAGATCGTAGGCTGAAGTATCCACTCTGGTCTCTCTACCCTGATGTTGCTGCCACAACCACCAAGAGAAGATCTCTTGAACTCATGTGGATTTTTAAGCTCCATTCCTTTCAACCGCAAGGACTCAATGATAAGATCGTAGGCTGAAGTATCCACTCTGGTCTTTCTTTATTTCTGATACAGTATTCAGCCACATCTTAGTAGACAAACGGGCTACTTTTCACCAATTTCACTCATTACTCCAATTCGGAGTTACATTCTATTCTACTACACACGCGCATGACGTCACTAATTAAGTGACGTCATACGCGTCTATGACGTCATAACTAACTGCTAGTTAGCAATTAAAGATGTCTGCCTCCATTACATGTCTTACCTGTGGAGCCAATTTCTCTAGAAAGGATGCACTTACGAGACATCGGAAAAGCGTCCATACAGATAAAGTTCATCTGTGCCGTATTTGTGATAAATTGCTGACCAGACGTGATGACTGCTTACGTCACATTGTTCACTGTCATAAACTGCCACAACTCTCCAAACAGCCAGGATACAGCCACGTCCGCTACGCTACATGGGCAGACCAGTCCAGGCTCAGCTTGCCAACTCCAGTCCAGCTACCCCAGAGCATAGGCGTCCTGCTTCGCCTTCGGCACGCCACAACTCAATACAAACTCAGGTAGAGACATTCAATAATATAGGATTGGCACATCAGCCATTAACTTCTCTATATTTTGGACAAGTTCCGATTCCACCATTCATCAACTGGGACCATGACAATTCTTATGTTCCTCTTTTCACAGAGCCATGGCCTGTGTTCCAGCCCCAGCGCCGAGATGATGTGCCACACCGCCACCAGCCCGGAGACGAGATGTATATCCCCCTTCCGTGGCGTCCAAGAGGAATTAGATCAAATCCTCTTGGACTACCAGGCCTTTGTGCCTGGTGCCACGCACAGGGACATTGTTTCCACCTCGATTATTCTGACTCTGACTGAACCAATCGATGCGAGTGATCTTGAATGAACCCTATTCACTATGTGAACTCCTCACTGTGTGCACAAAAAAACTTCAATGTTTTTTAATTTACTTTTTGTGTGTATACCTAATTCATTTTAGTCGCTTGAGACTACTCTGTAAACCAATCCTGTTTATACCAATACACTTTTGTCTGAAACGTATGTGTTGCTTACTCATTCCTCTCTTACCAACCCGGTGGGAGAGGACCCAGAGCCTCTAATAGCAGGGGCCTCTCCGTACGTAATAATAACTTAAAAATTGCTTTTAAGCTCACCATTGTCAATCCGACTTTATTCAATAAATTATTCTTACAATTTCATAAACATATCAAATCTGGTATGTACATCTCCATTAATAAATCTATATTAATGATTTGTGTATTAACGTAAAAATTACCTACCACTGTTTAAATTATTTTAATAGTGATGGCCCGTTCCTTAGCCACCAGCACCATGATAACATAATTTAATGGTATCTTTTGCCACAGTGTCATTACACTGCAATTGGCACCCCGCCATACACGGGAAACCGACTGTGACGTCATAATCGTCCAGTCTAACACCAGTCAAATGTCTTTACATTAAAACTGGCTGAGTGCCAACACGGCACAGAGCTGATGACGTCACAGACTAGTGACGCCCCCGCTAGCTATGGCTATGACGTCACAGTACCCCCGTAACACCAGACAATTCGTCTATAAAAGGCCACACACACACTCAATTCCTTAGTCTGATGAGTCCTACTTGAAGGACGAAACCGGTCACCTCCAAGGTTCAAATCCTAGCCTATCTCCCGCAGTGCAGCCCCCGCTGTCATTGTTACTCACTTCTTTGAATGTTATCTCACTTCTTTGAATGTTATCTCACTTCTTTGAATGTTATCTCATTTCTTTGAATGTTATCTCACTTCTTTGAATGATATCTCACTGACTCTGTGTGATGTTATAACATTGTTGGTAATGTCACTTTACCATGACAAAGAGATATTTTTCCCAAAAGGCATAACAAAAATATAAACTTTGATAAGATTGCCTACGTAGGTTATAAATCTCTTACCTCCTCCTTAACCTCTGACTTGCACTAAAAGATATTTGAAGTAAATATGCTATCATGAACATTGTTCATCCTTGAACCATGTTTGTGGTAAATAATTACCCATGGACTCAATTTCCAATTATACAGTGACTTCAATTCAGTTAAACTTGGCATCCACTTGATTTTCATCTTGCAAATTTTAGATACGAAAACACCCTTATATAGAGGACTGTTTGATAAAATGTATGAATTTACTTGTCATATTATCTATTTTGTTAAATCATTTTCAAAATTAATGTCACTTGTTTTGAAGAGCTAATTGCACGTATACTCAAAAGATATTATCTATCCATATTGATCTGTAGCCTCTAATTTCTGTTGTCTTTCCAGTGTCATTAGAATCACTAGCCTAGTACAAATAGAACAACTATGCAACACACTGTCATCCTTTAAAGCTACGTGTACTTGAGAAAATTGCAGTTTGGGGTAAAAGTGTGGTACTTCTGTGTAGCATGTGGGAGATCTGCAGAAAAAGTGAGGTTTTCAAGATATACGCCACTTTTTCCTCAATTTACCGCATCAGAGTGCAGAAAAATGCAGTATATTTGCATCCTTCTTGTCAGAGTAATTTTGATAATAATAATTTAGTATAGTTGCGCATTTTCTAGTAATGAAACATTAGTAATGAAAAACTTTTTAAAAATTCAAAATATGTCATGTGGTTAAGACTCGAGTGTCTTTTAAGTTATGATATTACAGCTTTTTGATTAATTGTTGATAATCTTATGTAAAATAAAAAATCTCTACAAAGAATACTGATATGTGTTACAGAATGTAACAGCGAAAAAACTATTGTGCAAATTTAGTCTTATCAATCATAAACAATATACATATTTATACCTCTTCTTGATATAAATATATAATTGATAAACCATGGTAACTTATCACAGAGTTGTGAATTGTTATACATGTGATAAAATTGATTAAATCGAATCACTTTAATGTGGTCATGAAAAGTTTATCAAATCATTTAATAACCATACTTCTGTTTCCTGAAGATCTATAAGAATATTTTATATGCACAGTTCCTCTGTATCAATTTTATTTAGATAGATATTTGTAAGTTCATACACCAAATATGTATATACATACATAATGGACTTAACAGGGTAAAATCTACCGGGCCAGTCTGGACAAGAAGGGATGTATCATTGCGTCGGGCGGCGAGAGGTTCAGGACTCCCGCCAGTTGGTATGGTGCTATAACTGGGTTAGTGACGTGTCGCAGACAACAGGCGTACAACAAGGTGGGCGAGAGTTACCTCCCTTGTAATCATTATGCAACATATATAACACTCAGATTTTGTATATTGTCTTTTGAGTCAAGCTAATGCTCTATATTTATAGAAGTTGGCACGTAATGTTAATGATATGTATAGGATACTATGTTCATTACCATTTTTATTAAAATAAATAAATAATTTAGTAATAAAAGAGCAAAATGGAGTTTGATAACAGTATAGCCTACTATTGAATTTTAAGAAGATTAGTTTTCTGTTTGATACTCGCCAACATTTTAAGTTGAGCAGAATTACAGAAATTGTGCAGAAAGTTATATTTCCTCGACTTTTATTTTGCTGCCATCTTGACAATGGTGCCAAAATTATTAACAAAATTATTACTCCACTCCACACTCTTGTGACATATGACATGCAGCAATATTTCACCCCTGTGATATTTGAATATTACATTGCAGTATTTTACACTGGTGTGTAGTAGATGTATATACATTTATTTATGCAAATTGATACATTGTGGTCATTGAACATTATGATGAGGTAAGCTTCAATCTGCAGGTCCTGTACAAAGGGAGACCACTCTCGGTGTACGAAGCTGGAATGAAACAAGGCAGAGTACCATCAAAAACAAACAGCTCAAGATCCGACAAGGGAGGTAATCCTGGAGCCAAAATTCCTACTAAGGAAAGCAAAATCCTGAAAGAAACTTCAATACATCTTAACAGTGAAGATTTGGGTGTTAGCTCCAAAGTTGATAATGTGAGTCTAGGCATTACAGGCTCTCGAGGTGTCCCTGCAAGTCTACCTGGTGTCACCCAACCAGGGGCTTCACAAGGAGCTGCTCGCCAGATCCCAAACAGAAAGAGGGGAGAGAACAAGGGGGGTGTGAGAGTGTCTCCCTTAAAGAAGGTGCCATCCATAGAAGAGAAGAGATTAGCAGGCACTTTGAAAGAAAGTCTTTGTCGGGTGTATCTGATAGCCGACTCGGAGCTTTTGGCTTGTCCCGAACTGGGGGAAAGGTTCTGGACATCAGAGTTTAAAGATGTTCACATGTCTGAGAGTCTGTGGTACTCAGTAACCTCCTGGGACTGAGCTTTACTCTGATCTCGACTGTTCCCGTTTTGATTATTCTTGTTGTCTTTTCCCTTTTTCTGTTGTTGCTGTTACAGAATCACAATTCTTACAAATAAACTTACTTTAATCTTTGAGGTATTTTTCAAGTTATTATGGTGAGGAAATATTAATTCTATGTATTTATTTCTACTTTATTACAAAGACATACAACATTTGGTGGTAGACACTGACACTGTTAACACCCGACTGATAATGATGAAAGTATCTACACAGTCTCAACATTTTATCAAATGAATTATTTATATTCCCTCACATTCATTAAAGACTTATTGCCTATTGATAACATTTAGTTGACAGAGATTTTTTAAAATGAAACAGCCAGGCTTTGCTTGGTCTGATAATGTTGATGGACTCCAGGAAGTTGGAATGTTTATATCATTCCTACTGACATTATCAGATAATTAACATCCACATACATTGGACACAATGCCTTCTTCAGAAACAATAAACAATTCTGAATGCGATTTTTACAGAGCAGGCAGCTGCTCGGTCAATATACTTTATGAAGCCAGTTTGCATTACATATGAAATCGATTCCCTCATTAATAATTTCATGGTTCCAACATAAATATACTGAGATAAAAAATAAGGAACACAGGTTACAAATGAGTTTGCATTGCCTAGCATAAACAGCCATCTACCATTTGAAAACTTTGACCAAATCAAACAATATTCAAGGAACTCCGATACAGATATGTTGGTATTCAAACAGTAATTGGATCTAAAGATCTGTAAGCCTAGGATATCATATATTTACTTTTATCAAAAAGTGTTAATATCATTGATGTCAGAATATACAAGGTTGAAATTCTATGTTCATTTAATTCATTTTTCATTACATTTCCATGGTAATTGTACATCTTGGATTACTGCATCTACCTTCGACTAACAACCAGGGACAGGATAGCAGTGATGTCATAATGCTTGTGTAGTCATGGCACTGTAATGTGCTACTTGATAAAGGAAAACAATTGTGATACAATATCTGTCATGTGACTTGCAAATTCCAAGAATGAAAAACAATTACAACAAGCAGACAGAGTCAGCTATATCCCCCGCCAAAGGGAAAGGGTTGTTAAGGATACTAGTTGTGGAATATTGAACAGTGATTTTGTTTGGAGTTGTGCTCCGGAAACATTATCGGGACAGACGGACGAACGGAAAATATGCAAAGAAGTTGAAAACTCCAAAAGGCACATCTACACATGATGCCCATTGCACATATTAAGTTTCGTCGAGCTAGGTCTCACCGTTTTGGAGTTGTGCTCCGGAAACAAAATCCTATGTTACGTTTCCATGGAAACGGGTAAAAATAAAAATGCAAAGAAGTTTAAAACCCCAAAAGGCACATCTCTGCATGATGCCCGTTGCACGTGCCAAGTTTTGTCAAGATAGGTCTCACCATTTTGGAGTTGTGCTCCGGAAACAAAATCCTATGTTACGTTTCCATGGAAACGGGTAAAAATAAAAAAATGCATAGAAGTTGAAAACCCTAAAAGGCACATCTCTGCATGATGCTCGTTGCACATACCAAGTTTCGTCGAGATAGGTCTCACCGATTTGGAGTTGTGCTCAGCATACGAAATCCTATGTTACGTTTCCATGGAAACGGTTAAAAATAAAAATGCAAAGAAGTTTAAAACCCCAAAAGGCACATCTCCGCATGATGCCCGTTGCACATACCAAGTTTCGTCGAGAAAGGTCGCACCATTTTGAGTTGTGCTCCGGAAACATTATCGGGACGGACAGAGGAACAGACGGACGGAGACCATTTCAATATCCCCCGCCAACTACGTTGGGGTGGGGAATAATAAACAAAGTTTATTCAAGAAGAAAAAAAAATCACAAACATAATCCTATCCTTACATTCAACATACATTTCACCTTCACATGCACAACCCACCTTCAATGCACAATCCACCTTCACATGCACAATCCACCTTCACATGCACAATCCACCTTCACATGCACAACCCACCTTCAATGCACAATCCACCTTCACATGCACTCTAAATATATACCCATATCAACACGCTCTCATGCATACACATGCACAACAACCATATCTGCAGTATATACTCCCATATACATTCTCCTGCGATTGCGCATCACATCAATACACTTCAGCACAGTCGCACAGCTTACCCTATAGCAGTGCATACACATAAGCAAAACAAGTATCAGTTACACATATGCAAACCAAGAATCATGTAAGTTTACAAACATATTTCCCAGTTTTATAACACCTTCAGTTTTCACGGATAAAAAAAATAATACACAAGATATGCAAAATAATTCCATTGTACAGTTAGATATTGCATTTCTACATTTCAAGTCATAACACTTGAATGAATCAGAGTCACCATTACAAATCAGCAAGTGCTGCTGACCATTCAATGCGATGTAAGTGTCCTCCAACACACATCACCATACTGTGACGTATCACCATGATGTGACTGACATACCACTGTAGTGTATCACGTGACTGACATCTCACAATAGTATCACCATGACGCGAGTGACATCTTACAATAGTATCACCATGATGTGACTGACATCTCACAATAGTATCACCATGATGTGACTGACATCTCACAATAGTATCACCATGACGTGACTGACATCTCACAATAGTATCACCATGACGTGACTGACATCTCACAATAGTATCACCATGATGTGACTGACATCTCACAATAGTATCACCATGACGTGACTGACATCTCACAATAGTATAACCATGACTTGACTGACATCTCACAATAGTATCACCATGATGTGACTGACATCTCACAATAGTATCACCATGACGTGAGTGACATCTCACAATAGTATCACCATGATGTGACTGACATCTCACAATAGTATCACCATGACTTGACTGACATCTCACCACAGTATCACCATGACTTGACTGACATCTCACCACAGTATCACCATGATGTGACTGACATCTCACCACAGTATCACCATGACTTGACTGACATCTCACCACAGTATCACCATGATGTGACTGACATCTCTGAATAGTATCACCATGACTTGACTGACATTTCACCACAGTATCACCATGATGTGACTGACATCTCACAATAGTATCCCCATGACGTGACTGACATCTCATAATAGCATATCCCCATGACGTGACTGACATCTCACAATAGTATCACCATGAAATGACTGACATCTCACCACAGTATCACCATGAAATGACTGACATCTCACAATAGTATCCCCATGACGTGACCAAGGTTTCACAGTCTCCTCAGTCCTTATCCCTCAGCTGGATAGACTGCTACAAGGCTGAACAGCTCTGACACCCTGCGAGACTGCACACTTTCGTCACACAGACGTCCAAGACCCATGGACTGATCAGACGACAACAAAGCTATAAAGCAAGTGCACCATGCCTTCAGTCCATGCTCCAACAGGCCCACACAGCCTGTTCTTTCAATGTGCTCGCTCCAATTGTCTCCCTCAAACACTGCCTACACATACTTTTATACGCCTTTTTGCACACACCTCTCGTGCTTCAAGCGTGCACCACCTCAACAACACTCACCGGGTGTGTTTTGGCAAACTGTTCCCAGCTTCCACTATGTCACAATATCATTAACGATGATAAAGCAGTGTTCAAAATGTACTGTCACAACAATAGCTTCTGTAGAACACAAGTTTTGGATGATGAAACCGATTCATGTGTTCCCTTAATTATTTCTCTCAGTATGAATGACTTATAACAAAAAAACTTATCTACAGATCATATGTATATATATATAATATATATATACCGTATATATATATATATATCCTGACACAAGTCAAGTAGATAGTCAAGAGTAATAACAATTATTACGAGGTTTAGAAGAATATGTTATTTTTATTTCAATATATTTTACATTTGAATAAAACAAAAAATATGTGCAAAAGAAATACATCTGTAGAATACATGATACAGAAGGGGTATGAGTATACCCTGTGTGTGTACATATATATAGATATATCTGTACATTTAGTAGAACTGTTAAGTCATGAACAGCCACAGCCAATCAGAATCAAGTATCTAGCAATGTCATGGATGATAGCCAATCAAACTGTTCACATGATTAGTAGCCTATAGGACCTATATCAATGACCCTATTAATAATATAAAACAAAAGATTAATAACACTAAATCTTGAGAGCTAACAACAAAGAAGGTGAAGATTAATATCAAGCATCATAATGATATGATTGTTATCAGTTTTTATCAATAGGATATAAAATCATTCTCTGCTACTAGATAATAACAAGGTGTCACTCAACCACCTGTCTTCCTTCTTTCCAAATTCATTAGGGTTAAGGTTAAGGTTAATCCTAAGGGATTCCACATGAAGGAAAGAAACCCTAGCCCTGACCCTTTTCCCTCATTGTCAGATTTACCCGGTAGATACAAATACAGGTTTTCGTGTTGTTGATTATCACTTGCCTGTAGTCAGTGTGCTAACTGTGACTTTGTCTTTATTTGCAAAGCAGAATCTACACAAGACAAGCACACTTATTTGTTACCCGTTTTCGTTAACTATTATAACATATTGATATTGGAATGTGCTTCCATTCACATGCATCATTGGCAAAATCATTGGTTGAGTAAAACAGTATGTTCATCACTGGTGTAACCATTTTTGCCTGGACTGTCATTTCTGCAATAGTGTATCATCCCATTCAAATTGCACAGAACAAATCTCTCACTGCTTCAAAATACGTATGTAGAAATATCTCAAACATGTACAGACAACACAGACCATCTTAAAAAAAAATATTTTTCACAGTCAGGATATTGTCATTTTGAATTTAAATTAAAAAATAGTTGCAAATAGTTTTATTGCTCTGTAAGTTAAAACATGAAAAATTACCCTGTCACTACACAATGGTGTATGTTAAATGGTAAAAGGTACCCTTGAAATGGTTGTAAAAAAATAACAAACATAACACAACAAATTAAGCAAAAGCACAGACCTTATGTTTGCAGCTCTGTACCAAGTAGTTCTGATTGACAACAACATGGCAAGTGTCACGTGACATCAAACACCACGTTACAACGAATATCAATATGGTCATAACAATCATAAGTACATTACTAATTTAATTGCTTAACGAGTGAAAAGAATGTTGAACATTTGATGAAATCAGTATTTCTCTTCCCAAATTCATGATAAAACTTTGTTTCCCCTAATTCACATATCATAATGACAATTGACCTGACACATAGCAGCTTCCAAATCACAGAGGTAAAAGAACTCAAGCTCTGACAGAGCTTACGGTAATACATCACAGAGCTATGCTCAAAGCCCTGTCGGAACTTAAGCTAGGTTAACGTTAACCCTAAATTCATCACAGAGCTATGCTCAAAGCCCTGTCGGAACTTAGTTTCAACTGTTGGCTGCACATAGCACAGACAGCTGATATTGCCTCTTTAGTTCACATTTGAATTAACATGGAAAGATGACTTTTTCTCTAATGTCAAGTTAGGTGTACGCAGCTGATAGTCACCTAGCTTGTCGGAGGAATGGACCAGAAGAGTGGTTTGAGTGGCAGTTCTCAGTACTTAAAATGTTGAATAAACTGTCTTCTAGGTGAGTTATTGAATCTCTTGAGGATGGAATATAAAGATCACAACCCTGTGTCGTAGATGATGTTTGATTTCTAATTTTGGAACAATGAATTTTGATATACAAAAATGATTTCTATCAGAGTCGAGTGAAAGTTGTTTCAAACTTTGATCACTTCATTTGCATATCATCTCAACTGTGTCCTGCTAAACTTGGTCTTTGCTTTACTCGACCAATGTAGTTGTAGCAGAGAATCTCACCAACGTGTCTTCTGATATCAAATATATCAGTTGATTGAACTTCAAATAACATCTACAATGTAAATATCACTTGATATCTTACAAACATTAACATCTGTGAGAAGAAAAATTTCAGAATATCATTGGAATGTGACAAATTATTTTGTAACAAACAGTCTGTGAATTTTAACATTTCTGACCAAAATGTTATCAAAAATAACATCTTAGTATATAATCTAATATTATCTTTCCCTGCATATGCTTTTTGTCTGTATTCATTTTGTTCTCCCATCTCTCCCTCTCTCTATCTTCTGTCGTTCCTTGCGGAGGAAGTTCCAGATGTAGACAGGATGTCCGAATGAGAGAAGCATCATCCCGATGAAGAGGACGTTCACCTAGAACCAAGAGCAGACTCGTATGTTTAAGTTTGAATGAACCAAGAGCAGACTAGTATGTCTCTATCAATCCGTTAAGTTTGAATGAACCAAGAGCAGACTCGTATGTTTAAGTTTGAATGAAGCAAGAGCAGTATTTTGTAGAGATGAAACTCAAAGGATCGTGTCCTCAAATTCGGTTTCTCAGACTGTCCCTCTAACCTGAAATATTACAGCAGAGCCTATTTCCAGCAAGTAACTAACTCCAGACTTCACCCTCTCGTGCTCTCATCCATTCAACAGTGTTATGCAAAGATTTAAATTGAAGTTATAAGTGGAACTCGCACCTAGTGGATCATTGTCGAGCGGGCCCTGAATGAGGAGAAACATAAACATCACATGTAGAACTCACCACGAGCGGATCATTGTCGAGCGGGCCCTGAATGAGGAGAAACATAAACATCACATGTAGAACTCACCACGAGTGGATCATTGTCGAGCGGGCCCTGAATGAGGAGAAAGAGTGGGTACTGCAGCATCCCAAAGATGGCCGACACGGTGAGCAGAACACCTGTCACCTTCCCGAAGTGCTCAATCGGGTACCTGCAAGTTAACATTGCTGATAAAGCATTACAGACATCTAGATTTTCTTTTCAATTCTAACTTAGTATAAGTAAGTAGATGGTTATGGTCACTGTATCATTTCAGTTAAATTCAAGAAAAACTTATATCTTCTACCTCATAATAATTTTTTATTCCTGAAAGTTCATTACCTGGTTTTGACTTAACTTCTAATTTGATTTAAACTTATCTTTTCTTCATTCCTTAAGTATATTTTATCACAATACTTTTTCTCAAAACCAACAAAGATGTTGAAGATATTTTGTCATATGAAGGAGCTGTTGATAAACCATGTGTCTTCGTGATTAAGGCAGAGTTTGGCCTTCATATGGTTTAGACATTCATTATTCATTTTAAAAAAAAGAAAATGGATTGGCAAACAAGCTGGAAGCTTATAATAATGCCGCTCCAATATAAATTATATTTTGAAACCATCAAACATACAACATAAAGTTATTGGCCTGCATATAAGAGATTGTTGACACACAAATTACACATGATCACAAAGGTCGGGTTACAAGTCAAGGTAGACAAAATACTAACGCGTTAGCAGCGAAGGCGAAGTTGGGCCCGTAAATGAAGGAGCGGTTGATGCTGTGGAGGATACAGGAGAGGTACTGCAGCTCGATGACAGGGATGGCCACACAGATGGAGAAAACCAATGACAGACCACAGCACAGCATGTAGGAGGCGATGGACGCGTGGAGGCGGGCTGGAATCATGGGATAGCATTGGATTGTGGGATAGCATTGAATTGTGGGATAGCATTGGATCATGTGATAGCAATGAATCATGGGAAAGCATTGAATCATGGGATAGCATTGAGTTGTGGGATAGCATTGAGTTGTGGGATAGCATTGAATCATGGGATAGCATTGAGTTGTGGGATAGCATTGAGTTGTGGGATAGCATTGAGTTGTGGGATAGCATTGAATCATGGGATAGCATTGAATCGTGGGATAGCATTGAATCTTGGGATAACATTGAATCGTGGGATAGCATTGAATCGTGGGATAGCATTGAATCGTGGGATAGCATTGAATCTTGGGATAACATTGAATCATGGGATAGCATTGAATCGTGGGATAGCATTGAATCGTGGGATAGCATTGAATCATGGGATAGCATTGAATCGTGGGATAGCATTGAATCTTGGGATAACATTGAATCGTGGGATAGCATTGAATCGTGGGATAGCATTGAATTGTTGGATAGCATTGAATCATGGGATAGCATTGAATCGTAGGATAGCATTGAATCGTAGGATAGCATTGAATCTTGGGATAACATTGAATCGTGGGATAGCATTGAATCGTGGGATAGCATTGAATTGTTGGATAGCATTGAATCATGGGATAGCATTGAATCGTATGATAGCATTGAATCGTAGGATAGCATGTTAGTAAATGTGATTAAGGAGATGACGCAAGATGATGCAAGTCTTTTTGCAAGAGTTTTCATATTAATATGAAAGAACTCCTCAGTCCCATTGTGGATCGAATAAGGGATCAAGGGAAGATATAAGGGAAGTCATACATAGAGTAAGAATAAGAATATAGAATATAAATCCTGTAGCCACTTAGCAATTATCAGTTGATAATGAGTCAAGAAGAGCACTATAGCTCCACTGACCGTATCTCGGGTTGCCGTACACCTGGGCTGCAGGGATCTGTCTGTCCATCAGTCGGCCGCTCATTGGACTGGTGAACACCCCAATGAACTGAACCATTGCAAAGAACGATGTGTAGTGACTCACTGTAACAAATGTTTTTGCACTCAAACTTCCTCTAACACAGAAACATTCTTTTGAAGAGAGAGGATACAGGTACATGAAAAATGCGGTCCGTAAATCATATTTCTTGTTAAGCAAAATAACGTTTCTTAACTTGTACAATAAACACCCTTTCATTACATATTCTGTACTGTGCTTTATATCCCCTCCATGTATGTGAGACAGGCCATTCAAAATCCTTGTGCCAGCTCATAAACATCAGGACCCACACCCCTGTTCTGTCAAAACAGCACTAACCCACACCCGTGTTCTGTCACAACAGAACTCCCCCACACCCCTGTTCTGTCACAACAGAACTCACCCACACCCCTGTTCTGTCACAACAGAACTCACCCACACCCCTGTTCTGTCACAACAGAACTCGCCAACACCCCTGTTCTGTCCCAACAGAACTAACCCACACCCCTGCCCTGTCCCAACAGAACTCACCCACACCCTTGTTCTGTCACAACAGAACTCGCCAACACCCCTATTCTGTCACAACAGAACTAACCCACACCCCTGTTCTGTCCCAACAGAACTAACCCACACCCCTGTTCTGTCACAACAGCACTAACCTACACCCCTGTTCTGTCACAACAGAACTTCCCCACACCCGTGTCCGAACAGAACTCATTCACACCATGGTCCCAACAGAACTTACCAACATCCTTGTCCCCACAGGCCAGTTGAGTCATCCAGGAGTTGAATATTCCGACAAAGAACCAGCTCCGAAGCCTCTGAAAGCACATCCACTCCAGGTTCCAGAGGAAGAGAGGAGACTTAAGCACCTCTATGATCGTTTGGACCTGCTTCTCAGACTGGACCACCTCACCATTTGCCTTCTTGTCATCAAGCAAGAGATCAATACTCTTCTCGTCAATAAGATGTGGATTGTTTTTCATAAGATTTTCATCAAAAACCATGCTTCCGTTTTCATTGAGGGACCAGTTTTGTGATTCCTCTTCCTGCCTTTTGAGTTTTTTGTCTTTGAGATATTTACATAATGTAAACTGAAACCTATAATTGGCAGGTAAAGGCCAGGGGAAGCGACTCTTGCGATGCACAAATATTGTACTTGCGATCACAAGTGTGAAGAGACACATTTGGAAAGCAAAGCAGTAGTTGATTCTGATGTCTCCTTCATGGGCCAGCTGCAAGTAGAAGAGGTTGAATATGAATATTTGGCTGTTTAGTATTGAAAGTGCTTCATTGGGGGGCTGCAAACAGAGTAGTCAAATGTGGTATACACGAGTTTCATGGCTAGTCTTAATGGTGATTTCTGATATATATGTATTATAGGTAAAATTCATTATCTTAACCCTTAAGATGCGGGTCCCGGAATATTCCGAAAGTTATGAGAGTATTGATAATGTTTATCGTACCGAAAATAAACGTTAAAATCACTCAATTTTTCCCCACTCCCCGCCGCACGTGCTAATAGCCTGTGGGCACTTTCTACCCTCTCGCACGAGCTTACCGACCCGCGCATGCTATCGTTTACTGAGACGCGTGCATTTTGACCCTATGCACGCCTTCCTATCGCACGCCCTATGTTCTGAACCCTTGGGCGGATTTCAATATAGGTGGTATCATTTGAAAGAGAAAAAAAATGTCTTTAATTCGATGTAAAAAACATATGTGCGCCTCGTGAAATAAAGATACCGCATGTGCCGCAAAAAAGGTGATTTTTATATATTTTTAGTTTTACACTGTTTTGTCACACCAATTTTCTCATGATGTGCTCAACATATTTTGACATTTTTTATATCACAAGATAGAGAAAAAGATTGTCTTTAATTCCATGTAAAATGTGTACATGCGCAACAATTCATAAAGATACAGCAAGCGCCGTACAAAAAGGTAATTTTGCCGACTTTCTTATCATGTGATCTGAAGCGCAATTTTCATGTGCCTTTCTTTCACAATGAATTTCTTTTACACCGTGAAAAAGATTTTGTTGAATTTTACATCACTATAAAGACAAATGAATTGTCTCTAATTCCCTATATCAATTATTATGCGCGCAAATAAATAAAGACTCAACAAGTGCCGTAAAAAAAACAACTTTCGCACTTCGCAATTCGGTTAGTGACGCAAATAGGGAAACTTTGGCACTTCATATCCCCGTGTACAAATGACACATTTCAAAACCATATATATCATTATCAAGAGGAATAAATTGTCTACAAAGTGATATATAAAATGTACATGCGCTAAAACAAACGACGATGCAGCAAGCGCCGCACAAAGGGTTCTTTTCAAACATGAACATAACAATGTAATTGTAATATATATATATATATATGATTCAACAATAACATTATTTCATATATATACATATCATGAAGAGCAGGAAGATGGCAATAGTTACTGCGATAAGTTACCTTGAAGAGAAGGAAGATGGCAATAGTTACTGCGATAACCCAGCAGGCATCTGACGTCATTTCGACGTTGAAATTTGGTTGATTTCAGGTCAGGACGTCGATCGACCATTTTTCGACGTCGGAACAACGTAAGTTTCCTGACGTTGAAATTTGGTTGGTTTTTGACGTTGTTTCAACGTCATCAGAACAACTTAAAACTGACAACTAATTACTTTTATGACATTTCATTATTATTAATAACATCAAATTAGTTAAGAATTGTTTTAAAGAATGAAATGAAAAATGCAAAAATGAACAGCTATCATTGACATTTAAAAAATTGTTATTGATATTGGATTTGATAAAAAAAAAAATTTCTTTCAATTTCACAATAAAGGGAGGTAATTTTGTTCTTACAACATACCTTGTTAACTCTAATTTGTTATATTTTTCAACTGTCTTTAATTTTTCAGTAAAGTTCACAAATGACAACATAAATTTTCAATTTGAATAAAGTTAGTACTTCTTTAAAAACAGTAACTGCCGATTTGTAACAAACATTTTTTTGCTGACACTTTGATCTAAATCGTTGCACTGTCATATAAACACAAACACCCTCTGTAATAACTTAATTTCCAATATTTGGATAACTTCAGTCATCCAACTCTTTGAGCAAGGTCTTATAAAGAGTTGATAATTAGCGTAAAGCCTCACAGATGATGCATGGCTATAGGTATGTGAACGAAACAAAACTAACACAATCTGAATGATCATCAAGGCTTGACGTCGATATCACGTCTTTTCAACGTCGTTACAACGTCATGGCTTCAACGTTGAACCGACGTGGAAATGACGTCAGATTTCGACATCGCCGCAAATTTCAAATCCAATCAAATTTCAACGTTAATTCAACGTTGATAAACGACGTCGTTTCAACGTTGATACAACGGCAGATTGCCTGCTGGGAAGTTACCTTGAAGGGAAGGAAGATGGCAATAGTTACTGCGATAAGTTACCTTGAAGGTAAGGAAGATGGCAATAGTTACTGCGATAAGTTACCTTGAAGGGAAGGAAGATGGCAATAGTTACTGCGATAAGTTACCTTGAAGAGCAGGAAGATGGCAATAGTTACTGCGATAAGTTACCTTGAAGAGAAGGATAATAGCTGCACTGCTATAAGTTACCTTGAAGAGAAGGAAGATGGCAATAGTTACTGCGATAAGTTACCTTGAAGAGAAGGAAGATGGCAATAGTTACTGCGATAAGTTACCTTGAAGGGAAGGAAGATGGCAATAGTTACTGCGATAAGTTACCTTGAAGAGAAGGAAGATGGCTGCACTGCTATAAGTTACCTTGAAGAGAAGGATAATAGCTGCACTGCTATAAGTTACCTTGAAGAGAAGGAAGATGGCAATAGTTACTGCGATAAGTTACCTTGAAGAGAAGGAAGATGGCTGCACTGCTATAAGTTACCTTGAAGAGAAGGATAATAGCTGCACTGCTATAAGTTACCTTGAAGAGCAGGAAGATGGCAATAGTTACTGCGATAAGTTACCTTGAAGAGAAGGAAGATGGCAATAGTTACTGCGATAAGTTACCTTGAAGGGAAGGAAGATGGCAATAGTTACTGCGATAAGTTACCTTGAAGAGAAGGAAGATGGCAATAGTTACTGCGATAAGTTACCTTGAAGAGCAGGAAGATGGCAATAGTTACTGCGATAAGTTACCTTGAAGGGAAGGAAGATGGCAATAGTTACTGCGATAAGTTACCTTGAAGAGCAGGAAGATGGCAATAGTTACTGCGATAAGTTACCTTGAAGTGAAGGAAGATGGCAATAGTTACTGCGATAAGTTACCTTGAAGAGCAGGAAGATGGCAATAGTTACTGCGATAAGTTACCTTGAAGAGAAGGAAGATGGCAATAGTTACTGCGATAAGTTACCTTGAAGAGCAGGAAGATGGCAATAGTTACTGCGATAAGTTACCTTGAAGAGAAGGAAGATGGCAATAGTTACTGCGATAAGTTACCTTGAAGAGCAGGAAGATGGCAATAGTTACTGCGATAAGTTACCTTGAAGAGAAGGAAGATGGCAATAGTTACTGCGATAAGTTACCTTGAAGAGAAGGAAGATGGCAATAGTTACTGCGATAAGTTACCTTGAAGAGAAGGAAGATGGCAATAGTTACTGCGATAAGTTACCTTGAAGAGAAGGAAGATGGCAATAGTTACTGCGATAAGTTACCTTGAAGAGAAGGAAGATGGCAATAGTTACTGCGATAAGTTACCTTGAAGAGAAGGAAGATGGCAATAGTTACTGCGATAAGTTACCTTGAAGAGAAGGAAGATGGCAATAGTTACTGCGATAAGTTACCTTGAAGAGCAGGAAGATGGCAATAGTTACTGCGATAAGTTACCTTGAAGAGAAGGAAGATGGCAATAGTTACTGCGATAAGTTACCTTGAAGAGCAGGAAGATGGCAATAGTTACTGCGATAAGTTACCTTGAAGGGAAGGAAGATGGCAATAGTTACTGCGATAAGTTACCTTGAAGAGCAGGAAGATGGCAATAGTTACTGCGATAAGTTACCTTGAAGTGAAGGAAGATGGCAATAGTTACTGCGATAAGTTACCTTGAAGAGCAGGAAGATGGCAATAGTTACTGCGATAAGTTACCTTGAAGAGAAGGAAGATGGCAATAGTTACTGCGATAAGTTACCTTGAAGAGCAGGAAGATGGCAATAGTTACTGCGATAAGTTACCTTGAAGAGAAGGAAGATGGCAATAGTTACTGCGATAAGTTACCTTGAAGAGCAGGAAGATGGCAATAGTTACTGCGATAAGTTACCTTGAAGAGAAGGAAGATGGCAATAGTTACTGCGATAAGTTACCTTGAAGAGAAGGAAGATGGCAATAGTTACTGCGATAAGTTACCTTGAAGAGAAGGAAGATGGCAATAGTTACTGCGATAAGTTACCTTGAAGAGAAGGAAGATGGCAATAGTTACTGCGATAAGTTACCTTGAAGAGAAGGAAGATGGCAATAGTTACTGCGATAAGTTACCTTGAAGAGAAGGAAGATGGCAATAGTTACTGCGATAAGTTACCTTGAAGTGAAGGAAGATGGCAATAGTTACTGCGATAAGTTACCTTGAAGAGCAGGAAGATGGCAATAGTTACTGCGATAAGTTACCTTGAAGAGAAGGAAGATGGCAATAGTTACTGCGATAAGTTACCTTGAAGAGCAGGAAGATGGCAATAGTTACTGCGATAAGTTACCTTGAAGAGAAGGAAGATGGCAATAGTTACTGCGATAAGTTACCTTGAAGGGAAGGAAGATGGCAATAGTTACTGCGATAAGTTACCTTGAAGAGAAGGAAGATGGCTGCACTGCTATAAGTTACCTTGAAGAGAGGGATAATGGCTGCACTGCTATAAGTTACCTTGAAGAGAAGGAAGATGGCTGCACTGCTATAAGTTACCTTGAAGAGAGGGATAATGGCTGCACTGCTATAAGTTACCTTGAAGAGAAGGAAGATGGCTGCACTGCTGTAAGTTACCTTGAAGAGAAGGAAGATGGCTGCACTGCTGTCGAAGCAGCCTGAGCACAGGGTGATGAGGGTGGATCTGAACCGAGGAACAAGGCCGGCCAGCTGCATGTTGGTCATGAGGATGATGTAACCGCCATAGGACTGCAGGATGAAGCCCGGGTACAGCAGGTAGGAGTTGTCTGTGGCAGAAGACGGGTGAAATCAAAGGTCATAAAATGCTCAGGTTCTCAACTCATAGCCAGAAGAAATTGACAAACAACAACTTTGAACAAGTCATAATCAGTTTGAAACAATTCCTTAACTTTTCTTTGTCAGCAATAAATCCAACTGTGGCTTAAGATAATTATTCTCAACACAGAAATTCAAGGTCCTTTATTTCATTTTAAAAGTGTTTAAGATTCCTCATGAGGTTTTAGCTTTTATTCTCTTGATCTTCATCTTCTCATAGGGGAATTCTACACTTTTTTTAGAACATTTTTTTTTATTGAAATCATATGACACAACAACTATTAATTCATGGCCAGGTCGGGATGATGGATATTCTGCGGCCAATTTGTATGTATATTAGTTAAATAACCTACTAAACACTACCAACCCGTAATGGTATTAATGTCTGTTGTGAATAAGTTACCAAATTATGTTTTAGTTATTCGTACGCACCATTGTCCAGTTTTGGATCACAAATCTCAACATAAACCTGTTAATTGTCCTTATCCTGAACTGATAAGAAAAACGGGATGCTAATTTTCATAAATAACTGCCACTTCTCGATAAATATAACACCATTTATGAAATTTGACATTTCTGACTCCATCAACATACACTATGTCCTTTAAAGTGAATGGGAAACTATTCAATTATAACTCTTGACTACACTCGGTATCCTGGCGCGGCTGTGTACCCACCTGGTGAGGAGGAAGTGAGACAGATGAGGGAGACGAGATAACACAAGCTGCAACAAGGAGCACCGACAGTCAACATCAGTCAGACCATTTCAATAAATAAAGACATCAATAGATTTCAATCAAAACATTTAACAAGATATGGTAAGATCCTCCTTTCAATAAGTGCCTGCAGCGCTGGGCTATCTAAGGCTAGGTAGTTAAAACAAGGAGGGAGTTAAATTCTGTGCAAGTTGGAACTTATATGTAGTTAACCCTACCTTCAGCTTTACATTAATGCTTTGGTAACTGCTGTCACAGGAAGAAGAAGAAGAATCTCATTGAACAATTTTGATAACATGGATGATGAGATGTAAAGGTAACCAGAATTTTGATAAAACGGAAGACAATCTGGTGATAAAGGGACCTACATGGAGATAAAGCGTGTACAGCGAGTTCCGAGGTGATCATAGAGGTAGCCGTTGAGGATGCAGAGGACGCCGGTGATGAGGGTGGAGAGAGCGAAGATGAGGCTGAACTGCTGCTCCTGCTCCTTGCACTCGACTCTCAGTCCGTCGCTGGAGGAAGATGCTGCTCCCAGTCGCTGCAAGCACGTCAGGTCTGGGGATGTATCAGCAACTATCATTAACTTCTACTGAATGCAATAGCGGTTCCAGGAATTTTCAAATGGTGCGTCTCTCTTGTGCAGAAAGTTCTATAAAGCTTTCGAAAGGGTTAATACAACCCAGATAACCCAGGTGACATTCTGTGTGGCAAATCAAGAGGATTAGTGAAGGGCCATGGGGGAGGTAATTTTTTAAGGCAAAACTAATTGGTTGTAACTGATGCTGAAACTTCCGGTAACCATAGAAACCAACCACCAACTACTCAAATTGATGAAATAAGATTTTTATGGATTTACAACTTCTTTATATAAAGAGATAGGATGTTTGGTGTATATACTAACACTGTTATCAAGCAAGGAGTAATGAACATTACAACACTGTGAATTTATATATTTAATAACGCATGTTTATATTAGTAAATCAAATGTATATGTTCAAAGTGTTGTAACGTTTAATATCACATGCTTGCATCACTTCACATCTCTTTGCAATAAAGAAGTTGTAAATCCATAAAATTGTTTGATATCATCAACATGTATGGAGGTGTGTGTATTTAAGTACACAACAAACAATACTTGTTTGATATCAACAATCTGTATGGAAGTGTGTGTATCTGAGTACACATCAAACAATACTTGATTGATATCATCAACCTGTATGGAAGTGTGTGTATCTGAGTACACATCAAACAATACTTGATTGATATCATCAACCTGTATGGAAGTGTGTGTATCTAAGTACACAACAAACAATACTTGATTGATATCAACAATCTGTATGGAAGTGTGTGTATCTGAGTACACATCAAACAATACTTGATTGATATCATCAACCTGTATGGAAGTGTGTGTATCTGAGTACACATCAAACAATACTTGATTGATATCATCAACCTGTATGGAAGTGTGTGTATCTAAGTACACAACAAACAATACTTGATTGATATCATAAACCTATATGGAAGTGTGTGTATCTAAGTACACAACAAACAATACTTGATTGATATCATCAACCTGTATGGAAGTGTGTGTATCTGAGTACACATCAAACAATACTTGATTGATATCATCAACCTGTATGGAAGTGTGTGTATGCAAGTACACAACAAACAATACTTGATTGATATCATCAACCTGTATGGAAGTGTGTGTATCTGAGTACACATCAAACAATACTTGATTGATATCATCAACCTGTATGGAAGTGTGTGTATCTAAGTACACAACAAACAATACTTGATTGATATCATAAACCTATATGGAAGTGTGTGTATCTAAGTACACAACAAACAATACTTGATTGATATCATAAACCTATATGGAAGTGTGTGTATTTAAGTACACAACAAACAATAATTGATTGATATCATCAACATGTATGGAAGTGTGTGTATCTAAGTACACAACAAACAATACGTGATTGATATCATAAACCTATATGGAAGTGTGTGTATCTAAGTACACAACAAACAATACTTGATTGATATCATCAACCTGTATAGAAGTGTGTGTATCTGAGTACACATCAAACAATACTTGATTGATATCATCAACCTGTATGGAAGTGTGTGTATCTGAGTACACATCAAACAATACTTGATTGATATCATCAACCTGTATGGAAGTGTGTGTATCTAAGTACACAACAAACAATAATTGATTGATATCATCAACCTGTATGGAAGTGGTGTATCTAAGTACACAACAAACAATACTTGATTGATATCATAAACCTATATGGAAGTGTGTGTATCTGAGTACACATCAAACAATACTTGATTGATATCATCAACCTGTATGGAAGTGTGTGTATCTGAGTACACATCAAACAATACTTGATTGATATCATCAACCTGTATGGAAGTGTGTGTATCTAAGTACACAACAAACAATACTTGATTGATATCATAAACCTATATGGAAGTGTGTGTATCTAAGTACACAACAAACAATACTTGATTGATATCATAAACCTATATGGAAGTGTGTGTATCTAAGTACACAAACAAACAATACTGGATTGATATCATCAACCTATATGGAAGTGTGTGTATCTAAGTACACAAACAAACAATACTGGATTGTTACTTTCATCAACCTGTCAACCTTTATGGAAGTGTGTGTATCTGAGTAGAAAACAAACAATACGTGATTGACAGGAGAAAACAACTAAAATAATATGTAATATCTCAAAACAAGATCTGCATGAATTCATTTATAACCACTGACCTGCATCTTTTAGATGTGAGGAGGTTTGCGAGGAGGTTTGGTTCTGTGATGTGTTGGTCCAGACACTGTGTGTGATGTTGTCCTGGCTGTGTGATACACCTCCTGGGATACCACTGGTGGAGTTAACGCTCGTATCACACACCTGGCTGAAGTATCCCTCGTCCTTGTAGACATACACCAGGGAGTGCCAGCCGAATATCACACCTGTAGGGAATATAACATAACAACAAGCCATTGTTCCTAGGCTCACATGATTACCCTGCTGCAAACACTTTGGAAATATTGCACCAAATCATCTAGGCCTCTTATCTTTCAAATTAAAAGCTTTGTCGAAAACATGCACAGAGAATAGTTCTTGATAAATTGTACCTTCAAAGAAGCCACCAAGCCCTTTTGGCAAATTATAGAAGTGTAAATTTAACTACATCATGTTTTTAGGTACCCACTTCAACAATTAGGTTGACTCAGTTCAATATGGGAAGTGTCTTGCCCAGGGCGACAATGCAGTATGAGACAGAGATAACAAATTTGTGTTGTCCCCTCCTGGATACATACTTCTGCCTCAGATTTGAGTAGGATTTGTTTCCGAATCTAAATTTGTGACCAGTAGGACAGATTGGGTTCAGTATGTCAATCTACCATTGAATTCAAGACATTAAATACAATAAAGAGAAAAAGGAATGAGTACTTGTCAATGTAATGAATTTAGTTATACAATATTCAAACATGAATTAAGCCAGCTTTCAAAAAGGAACCATTAAAAATAATCTATGAATAAACAATGCAATTTGCTCAAGAATATTCCATCAAATCAGCGTCATGACATCACAGATACATCTCTCTTCACACCCTGCATACCTGCTCCTCTGTCTCATGACATCACAGATACATCTCTCTTCACACCCTGCATACCTGCTCCTCTGTCTCATGACATCACAGATACATCTCTCTTCACACTCTGCATACCTGCTCCTCTGTCTCATGACATCACAGATACATCTCTCTTCACCTGTCTCATGACATCGAGACATCACAGATATATTTCTCCTCATACCCTGCGTACTAACACCTCTGGATCATGACATCACAGAATCATCTCTCCTAATAGCCTACACACCTACAACTCTGTCTGATGATGTCATGACATCACAGAATCATCTCTCCTCATAGCCTACACACCTACAACTCTGTCTGATGATGTCATGACATCACAGAATCATCTCTCCTCATACCCTCACACCTACAACTCTGTCTGATGATGTCATGACATATAAACACCTCTGTATACCTATGCCTTCTGTAACAGTAACCTAGAGCATTTCCATATTGAAGCTCCCAATATATATGTATTATATATACTAGTATTGCATGCTATGAATCTCACCGGCAAAGAGGAGAATCTCGAGATACCCCCAGACAACGACAAGAACATGGACGCCAGGAACAGACTTCATTTTGAGTCTTGAGCTGATGAGTTCCTCTCATTCCTGCTCTGCTATGGACAATAGAGAGAAATATCTCATTAAGATTTGTCATGGTAACGTTAGTGCGGCCACCATATTCCTTAAGCTGACCGCCAAGCATCTTTGAAACCTGCACTGCTTCGAACAAAAGACAGAAATATCTCATTATCTTAAGAAAAAACAAAATTGTATTTGCCAGTGTTGTGCAGCAAGCTCACTCTCAAGTACCTTTAAGAAGGGAAGCGGCAATTAACACCTATCTATCAAACCTGCATCTGATGATTAAAAGAGATATAACACATGATTTCATGATTACTTACAAATGGGTAGACGTAAACTTGATTAAATATATTTGATGAGAATCAGTGATAGACCTGTCCATGATGTATGATTTTAGCAAGGACTCTGGTGGTCGACTGAAAGGTAAGGTGAGGTAGACTATATATAAGAATGCTATATACGGTAGACATCATAAGCCAGCCTGCTCACATGGTGACAGAAATGAAGGTGTATTTCATTTCCCTTTGTCTGTCTTAATAATAATAACAATAACAATAATAATAATAATAATAATATTCATATTCATATTAATAAGGCTATTAATATAGCGCTGGATTCCACCACTAAATATTGAGAACTGAGCACATTCTTTAAGAATGTAAGCAACAAAGGATTAAGAAAGAAATCCCACAGTCTCCTGGATAGTAATTTTCTTTATGGATTCTGCAACAGATTAAACAGCTTAATTACAAAATTTCTAATTATTTTTTTATCATGACTTTGTGGCCTGAAAGTAGTCAGAGATGTCAAGGTTTTGACAAGTTATGAATTATTTCGTACTTCACACTCCATATATTTCTAAGTCGTACATGCTCATACTGCTTCATAAATCATACCTGTGATGTCATCGTATTGTTCTCACTCTCCATAACTTCTCAATAATGGAGCGTTGCCTTTCACATCACCTTCCAACACCAAAGTTAATCTTAAAGAGCCACTCCGTGATTTACATAACATATAATTTACCTTTGATACAAAGCTAAATGTTATATGTGGTGATATAAAATCATTAATCTTCATGTGAATTCATGTCATTATCTTTATATTGTTGTTAACATATGTAAAGGAGAGTTATTAACATAAGCTAAACAGTTGGCTCACCAATCCATTTCATTGAATAAAACATATCAAAGTGTAGTTGAAAATTGTTTACCTTTCATATAATGATATAGCAGCTCAGATCGAACTCTGACAACTGTTGAGACTTTGGTAGAGTCCACATGACATGATTAATTAACCATGTGTATACATCTAATCCTAACTACCATATCATCACAAACTGTTGTAACTACCAATGTTTGATGTATTACAAGCTGTCACATCCAGTCACAAATATACATAAACATTTGTACAAGTAAAATAATTGTTTATGTAATCTGACACAAAAAATAATTACAAAATTCATGACTATCAACCAGTGAACTCAGATTTTTAATTGATTTTTCATTTAAAGTACTCTTTTCTACAAGCATTAGTCTTCATAATGGGAGCAGGACAAATGCCACCCGGACAAATGCCACCCGGACATAACCCACCCGGACAATTGCCACCAGGACAAATGCCACCTAGGACAAATGCCACCTAGTTTTTTTTAATATTAAAAGACAAAAAATAAAGTTATGTTTTTAATATTACATGAAGCAATATATACCTTTAACTACAAAATTAAAAAATATTGAAAAATCACAACAATATTCCACTATTATTATCATATTCAACTAAATCATATAAAACGGACAATCATATAAAACTAAAATGATGAAACAATAGTTTCTTCATATAAACACTATGTTTAAGGAGACATTCATAAGTTGAAAAATATTATTATGTTGTAAAAAGCTTTCAATTGTTAAGAAACTGTCCAAATTTATCACAATAGTTAATGTTGATTTTGAAAAACAATTATCTAAAATTGACCATCATATGTTTATATAAACTTTTGTATATATTCATAAGCTCCCTGTACCATCGATTGCGGTATATAGAGAATAAAGAATTTGAATTTGCAAATATACAATCAACTGATAACTAACATTGACTCCGACATGATGAAGATGGTGATAAATTCAGTCGAGCGAATACTAATCACTGTCCAAATTAATTTTCTAAATCTAATGCAAACAGTAGGATGAATTCTATATGGTTCAGGTAAATGCGCCAATATACATACCGTAGGACATTACACCCGAAGCTGCCCACATGTCAAGTTTACTTACTTTCCCTGATTGCCGGGAATCTGAATCTCTGCTCCTCACACACTCAAGTTTGTTTGTTGCTTTACACAATAGAGTGACCTCCCTTGCATAAATCGACGACTGAAAGTTTTATATTACTAGATGAATATTTCCAATAATTATTCAACTAGTTTGGCTGAATTAAGTTATATCTTTGTCAATCTAGGAAAGTAATTGACTGTCGCTTTTGAAGAAGACTTCATTACGGATAGATGGATCTCGGTTAACTAAGCTCTACCTTGTCGAATCTCTATGAAGTTTTCCATAAAGATAACAACATAGCTTGTCACATTTTCTACATTGTTGTTTATAAAATCTAATTATGAAAAGTATGTGCTACTTAGTTCTCGTTTGTATTTTAAATGTTATGTACTCTAAACCCGTTATTATGGTGGCTGATTTCTGCCATTCGCGTCTTCGCTATTTCGTGATATGCCAACCTAGGGCGAAATAGCGAAGACGCGATGCGAAATAGCGAAGTAGCGATGCGAAACAGCGAAATGGCGATGCGAAATAGCGAAGTAGCGATGCGAAGTAGCGATGCGAAATGGCGAAGACACGAAGCACTTTGCTTCGCTATTTTGCATCGCATCTTCGCTATTTCGCATCGCGTCTTCGTTACTTCGTGTCTTCGCTACTTCGTGACATCGCTATTTCGCGTCTTCGCTATTTCGCCACTTAGCGGCTTCACTATTTCGTCACCGGATTCGCGGTTTGCCTGACTCGCTACTGCGCGTCCTCCTATTTCTTTCTGTATTCGATAGATTAATAAAACATTTATATGTTAACGATCGTCGTTCATTCTTTTAAGAAGTTATTTGAGAAAAATAAATTTACATAACATTTTGTTGTATATAATAGTTGATATTACCAACAAACACTTTTGAAAGTTTGTTAATCTATCTGTAAACGAATTTAGAAAACTGTCATTAGAATTGTATTTTATACATTTTACCCACTTTAATTGTTGCTAGGTATAGAAGTGAAGACATTACGTTTAGGTATTCATTCATTGCATTTAAGTCAAATTTTAAAGATTTTGAAAGCCCAGGTTCTGATCCAGTCGTCTCTACAAGTATACGGAATAGATAAATATATAGTACAATGTATTTTATCATAAAACATATCAATGACTCAGTCTTCAAAAGCTTTATTCCGAAACTGTTTATAACACCAAAATTGAATGGACTCGAAAGGAGTTTTTAAAAATATCGCTTTAACAGACAAACCCCAGGAACTCAATATAGTCACTAATCACTCTCACACTTGAATGAGATCAACCTAAATTGGTATAGTTGGAGCACCGGTTCCATTACTGACAGTTCTGAATGATGTTACATGTGTGCCTTCAGTGCATATAACTTAATATGCATTCATATAATTCAAGGTGAAAAGACTTTTTCTAATTTACGCTAATAGGTTGGGTTTTTTAAAAAATGAAATGCCTTCTCTTATAGTATTCAATGGATTTAGTAACTTGATATAAGTTGCCCGAAAATAAACCTTTAAAACCCATATAACTAGGGGGATATAATTTCTAAGTTTTAATCACGTTTTAGCATTACAGGAATCATATACATTCTCGCTCAACAGAAGTGGCTCCGTCATACATTCCTATACAACCTCTGTCTTTAATACGAAGGTTTCTTTTTCTAGAAATGTAGAAATGTAGAACACTGTTTGAATGTAATAAAAGTTAATTGTGCAATCAACGACGCCGTTTCAAAAGTTATCCTTCAAATCGCCTAAGTTATTTCCGTAAGCTTTCCAAAAGGTAAACTTTATTCGAATATGCACCTTGCACTTTGAGTCGTCTTTACAGAACACAAACGCTTCATTTTGCAACTGCATCATTGCACTTGCCGGTTTGAAAACAAATATGTTATTCATGCATTCGGTGTTTTCAGTGGCTGAAAGATAGTAGTAAGTAGTTTAAGTTGCAGTTTTGCGCCGGTAGGAGAAACCGCCGGAAGCCCGAGAATCCTTCGTATTAAGACAGAGGTTGTATAGGGATTTATGACAGAGCTACCACTGATATGAGAAATTGAATCATACATTGATTGACTGTAAATCGGCAATTTCTAGTTCGCTGCTGAAAATAAAGACACATATTTCCTTCTAGTTAATAATTCTGTACGAATGTTATAAATGTATTACCCTATATATGAACTTTACTATGTAGGGGAAACGAGCACTTAATTGAATGAATGAGGATTGACCCAATATACGTCAGTAAGAATTTAAGAATATTAATCAATCAATTCATGAATTAAATTAGATATGTTTGAAGTTCATAGAAAATGGGTTTTTTATCGGTCAGGTCAGTAAAATTCCTATTCTATCATCAGTGTTCCATGTTTGGCTCATCAGGCCTACATAACTAGATTGGCCTCTGGCATCGATCCTTGTTCGACGTCCATCTGGCATAGGTCAGTAGTTGACCACAAACTTTTTGCATTTTGGATTTCATAACTAGTGCACCTCTAAAGCTGACAGATTGTAGAGTGCCTTGCAACTAAAGAATCTATGATTGTACAATGAATGATTTTGTCCTGAGCCTTTCCAGATATGGGTGTGTACCTAGCCCTTCATGATCAACATTTTAAGCGATCAAAACGCAAGGGCACAGGAAGCTTTAATTTTCAGAAGGGCATATCTTTGTTCCAAAGACTACGGTGACCCATTGGGGACATACAGTTGCTTGAAACGTGATTATAAAGACCGGAAAAACATAAGTTGAATCACAAAAATACTCATAATAAAAGACGAGTAACTGCTTTAAATGAGAAAAAAAAGGAATGACGTTCTCTGCAAAAAGAGACATTTTTAGGATATTCTTAAACGTATATAGACTGCTTTTGGGTGAAAACTCTTCTCACCGCGGTGCAAACAGTATCAGCTGTGATACAAAACCGTTCTCAGCGCGTTTCAAACCCTTCTCACCGCGGTAGAAAGCTGAAAGTGAAAACCATGTATATAGATATGAGATACATTCAGTCCTAAATCTTATTGTTGTCAGACAAAGCTTCATTTGTAGCTTATACAAATATTCGTCGCATCATATCAATTGTATTCACTCATGATACTTAGTTTTCTAAAACAGCTAAATAAAATTTCGATTTATATTCGATTGAATGTCATGTAGAAAATACTAGAGACATATTAGTATTTATATTTATTATCTTTTTTCTTAGATGCGCAAACCAATTTGATGCCAAATCATGAAATGCTAAAAATTACTAAATGTCACTATAAACATGACTTGGTTTCCGGAAAATTGGAAACAGCCAGAAAATGCGCAGTGGGAAGTTGGTTACTTATTCCTTATTCCTTATTCGAAATTCAAATTTTCCATTTACTTATTCGAAATAGTCTTCTGAGGGTACCAAGAAATGTTTGTACCACTCTGTATTTATACTCAAATGAAAGATTTGATGACAAGAAGCGTAACTGTGTACAAACTATTTTAGTTGTGTTATTCTTGTTCGAACACCAACATTTAGAGTATCAAGTAATATCTATACCACTTTGTATCTATACTCAAATGAAAGATAATTTAGTAACCTTTCCAATGAGGTATAATACGTTATAATACATAGAGGCGGTCGTACAGTAATATCGCAAAAAGCGTAACCATCTACCAACTTCTTTAGTTATGTAATTCTTCTTCGAATACCAACTCCTTTAAGTATCAAGGAATATTTGTACCACCTTGTTCCTATACGTAAATGAAAGATAATTCAAAGTTATATCGAAAGAGGTATGCTACGTTATAATACATAAAGGCGGTCGTACCGTAAAGTGAAAAAAAGAATGGTTAATATGTAGCTCATATTGTGTAGTTGTGTAATGCTTGTTCGAATAACAACTTCTTAGAGTATCAATCAATATTTGTACCACCTTCTACGTAAACTTAATTCAATTCAATATCAATTCAATTACCTATCCAATGTGGTATAATACGTTATAATACATACAGTCGGTCGTACCTTAAAAGCACAAAAAAGCGTTACTGTGTTCTCCAAATGTTAAACGGTGAGTCAGTATCCAAGCGGAAATACTTAAAATGTATTTAGAAGTTGGTTTAGTGATACAAGACAATGTTATGGTTGACAACTTCTTTACTCATTTCACGCAACGTTTCTGGACTACTTTCTAGGTACAAAGGTATATTTAAACCATATTGTAAGTATTCTCAAACCAGAGATAAGTTTATTCCCTATATAGTATTTGCTCACTTATTGTATATTTACTTGTATACAATAATAGACAGAATTTTGTTTCTTCTGAATTTTCAAGTAACGATGTCTTGGTTAGTATTTATAGGGATTGAAGTCGGATACAAAACAGGGATATAATATCTTTAAGTAAGATGTAATTCATTGAGACAGTCATACCGTAAAGTTAATCGAACAGGGTTTATTTTAGTGTTGATTTGACTGAAACGACGACTTCTGAGGATGCAAAACAATAAAAGTACCACCATATAAGGTATTGTGTTCAGATAACAACTTCAGTGGCAACCAAGCAATATTGATAACACCTTCAATGTATACCAAAACAATCGATAGTTTAACTGTTTTTATAATGACATTAGTCTCGTTTTAAAACATAGAAGAAGTCATCCACCAACATCAAAAAAACTCATGGGCAGAGGGCCCTCTTCATCTCAAAAGTAAATAAGGATCTGTTAATAAATACACAAATCCCTTTAGATATATAATAAAAATGCAATCAGTTTCTATCTTACACTAAGAATTTACCATAAAATATTCTATGTTGAAAATATTACTTAGATGAAAAATACATTACTAGTATGTCAGTTAACTTTCCCATATGAATTGTTCTAAAATCTCAAATGCTTTTTACAGAAACATTTGTCTCAAAAGCCTCTTTCAATCACATGTATCATAACAGATGAACTAAAAAAAAATTCAAGCACGCATGGTTGACTGAGTATCACTCAAATAATTTGAAAGGTATGATAGTTTAATAATTTGATATAAACAACGAATGCACAGATCATGCATATATCTCTATTACTAACAATTCGCACTTGGATAAACTACCTAGCATTGAATCAACATGAACTACGATATAAAAAATATTTAAATTTGCTTACAGCCATAAAAGCAAAAACGGCAACCTCTATCATAATTCAGTAACAATGCTTATACTACATTTTTTAAATTGATTATGTCATAAGAGTGCTTTAATAAACAAATTTCATCCCTTGTCAGTTCAGAGTTAAGGTAATTTCAAAAGCTGCGCACATCACATTTATCCGTTTTCAACTGTTCATATGTTTTAGTGCACAATTGACCAGAAATTTCAATATCTCTAAGCTGACTGTCTTAAATTTAGTCATTGTTGATAACAGGTCAGTTGCAAAGAATAATAAGTATTTTACTGTATCGATTGAAAGCTAAAATTAGTAAATCATATGCCTTAAGGTAGCCAATTTGGGCCTAAAAAGCGTGCTATAGAACCTTTAAGTGCCTGATACTCTGCAGATGCTGGACAATTGTCATTGTCTTGAACATTATATGAAATTTTAATGGATTTAGGAAAAGAAGTTAGACTATTTCATTCTTCAAAAAACATTGTCAAAAGGGCAATATTATTACCCTTGTTAGAATAATCAATAATCTGTACCCGATGAAACTGTTTAACATGTTTTGTGAAAGACAAGTATTTTGTAGCAAGGGGTAGATATAGCTATATAGTTATCATCACAACATCTGAAAATAGTTAACAGATTCAAATTCAGGTACAGATTATTGATTATTCTAACAAGGGTAAAGACTTTAATTCTTTCTATACAAATTAAGAAGGTATTTGATAAGATATACAGTGCTGTCGGGTAGAGCTATGCACCTAAGAGATACATGTTCATTCTCTCCCCCTATTCTTATAGGTTGGCATGTGTGGCCTAAAGCTGAAGTACGCACGCAGGGTTGGAATACACCTAACATTTCCAAAATTATTAGTTTGGTAGATTTTTAAACTGTTTTCTGAAGTCTATGTAAGACCAAACCGATAGTCAGATCAATATTTTGGTTTCCAATGACAATTGTTATTTGGGAAGGCAAACTGTTTGATGACGACATGTTTGCTTGGAAATTTTGTCAGTTTTAACAAATTTTGTGCCACAAATCAACATTTAAGTGCTTTTTACCCTTTCAAAAACTTCATAATATATTCCAAAGGGCCTAAAGATGCAAAGACTTAAATCTATTACAAGCTTACACTCATCCTGATTTACTAGTTAAAGTTTTGTGCGAGTGCGTATCTTTACCTTCCGTGTATCTGTACCCGACACGGCTGTACCTTGAGATTGTGAAAAGTGGCTGATAATCTGTAAGTCAGACATTTTGAAGATCAATCAGGGGCAGTGAATTCAAGAAAACATATTTCTGACTCAAAGTCCCAGGTGTCATATAGTGTAGAGTGTGAGAACGCTGAGCCCTTAGTCAGCGAGGATGTAGTAAAATGACCAATGTTAGTGTGGACAACAAATGTGGACCACCACTTCTTCCTCCGTTATAAGAATACTGCCAATGTAAAACCTCAGTCAATGCCTGTGATACAGAAAGAAATTGGTTTTTTTTACCGTTTCCATCTTCCCACGCATTGCATATATTTGCACCAGCCCCAATGCCTTGCTAAGATAGGCTTTGTCGAATAAAACACCTATTCACCCATAGTTAATTTAATTGGGATTTTCATCAGGAATAAAATTACATCATAAGATTTACTTGTTATCTTAGATATACAAGTCAAATGCATATTCCTGTATTCTAGATATGTCAATACAGAAAATATATTTCAACAAATATATTTTTCATAAAAGGATTCTGATTTTCTATATTAACCCCTTATATTTAAGGGGGTTAAAAATACATGTTATTCAGTCAAGGGTTACAACAGCCTCAAGAAATTTATCCAGTTGCATGATCTTAAATTGTAATTGCCTATTAAGTGTTTTGTGCAACTAATAAACGTTTTATAAAATATTCCAATTTTCTTTGATTTTTCATATTTTTTACCAAAAAACAGGTATGATGTTCAGCCATGAGCATAAATCACCCTTAAAAGTATGTAATATTGCATGACCTATAATTCTAATCATTACAACATTTTATTTTTCAATATAAACACTTCTCATAAATTATTCCAATTTTCTTTCATTTTTTATGCGTTTTCACCCCAAAACAGACATGGCGTTAAACCTACAATGGAAGTGAACTTAGGAATTATGTAATGTTGTATGATCTATCATTCTAGCCAATTCAAAAGCTTCTCCCGCAATACATATATTTTTGAATAAATAATTCCTAATTTCCTTAATTGTTTAAGGTTTTTGCCCCAAAAATGCATGTTGCCCATGGTTGATTTTGGTTGGGTTTTTCATGGTTCATCAGCACTGCTATAGGGGCCATTTAAAAACAAAATTTGTCTGTTATCGAAAATGTCCGGATTTTTCATGATTTCTACTGGCCTATATGTAGAGTTTAAGGTGTTGATTAATCAATTACAAGATGTTTAATTTGACTCATAAACGATTGCGTGTGTTCTAAATTAAATGACAGCTGATCATTAATGAAAAGAAGTTTCAAGAATTACGCTTGAGTCTCTGGCGCTCGCGCCGTTGTCCCGTTTTCGATAATAAATTAAAACTCATGTCTTTTTCTTGTCTCCATATCAACAATAAGATGATGATTCTGAGAGACAACCACAACTTCCGGATAAAATAACATAATTTATTAGGTTTGACTAATTTTTACTCCAACAACAAACTCTGTGTCGTACCAACAAGAAAATGGTCAATTATTTCAATAAGTAAAAAAAAGTTTAAACGAGTGACAGTTGCAAGTAGTTTCAATCGTTCAAATAAGATAAAATCGCTTTTCATTCGCAAATTAACCAAGTAAGCAGAGATTTGAAGACAGGAAGAATCGAAATAGCGTCGACACGAAGATGCGAAATAGCGAAACAGCGAACACGCGAAATAGCGAAACAGCGAACACGCGAAATAGCGAAACAGCGAACACGCGAAATAGCGAAACAGCGAACACGCGAAATAGCGAACACGCGAAATAGCGAAACAGCGAAATAGCGAAACAGCGAAATAGCGAAGTAGCGATGCGAAATAGCGAAAGAGCGATGCGAAATAGCGAAAGAGCGATGCGAATTAGCGAAAGGGCGATGCGAAGTAGCGATGCGAAGTAACGAAGGCACGATGCACTTTTGCTTCGCTACTTCGCATCGCATCTTCGCTATTTCGCATCGCACCTTCGCTATTTCGCATCGCTATTTCGCTATTTCGCATCGCTATTTCGCTATTTCGCCCTAGCACGAAATAGCGAAGACGCGAATGGCAGAAATCAGCCACCATACGTTATGGGCCAAAACATTTCAACGTTTTTATACATTATGCTACAATTGTGATTAATTGCATTACATTGTTAACAAACAATTTCACATAAATTTCATTTTAATAAACTTTTAAATGAATTAGTAAGCTTACTTAATCGAACAAATAAGTAAGGTATCCTGCATTTGGAATAATGGCTGACATTAATAAGATTACTAAATTATGTATTTTACTAGTAAATACTAGAATACGCTCATTAATGCATTTATTGAGCTCACTAATTAATTGAAATAGCTTCCTGTATAACGATTAAGGTCCCTTTGGCACATGCAAATTACCCCTTTCATGCTAAAATTTCACACATACATATACGCACACCCCCCCCCCCCCCCCCCCCCCCCCTTTTGACCTTTGACCTAATGACGTCATGAAGGGAACGATTAACGTCGTCCCGCCATATTGTTATATAGAGACGTGTAAAAGTGGATAACTAAAGAGTCGCGTATGTGTGGTGGGTGGCTGTAGTAACAACACACGAGAGAACGTACTGCTTCACAACTGGCCTCGTGATACCGATATCGCAAATAAGTGGACAAAATTCGTGCAAAGAACCCGAGTCGACTGGAAATCAGGACCCCCGTAAGTACAGCTACATTTGCTCAGCACATTTCTCCGACGACTCCTACATCCAGCCCAATTATGTTGCGGCAACGTTAGGACATAAACCTAAAATAAAGCCGGATGCATGCCCCACAGTGTTGCCACCAAAATGTAAACCACAAGCACAAGAACCTGCTAGCGCTACTGAGAGTGCAAGTCAAAAAAATGGACGAGCAGGCGTTCAGGTCGAAGTGACCCAGCGCTCTGCATTTCGGAAGAGGGAGTTTTCAAGGGTGAGTAGTTAATAGTTTTAGTAAATGGATATATATATATATAGATGTAAAAGTTAAATGTTCATGGTTTATGTATCAAATATTCTTTAAAAATAACAAACTGAAGATTGGTCTTCATATAAGTTCATTTTTAAAGAATATATATATATATATATATATATATATATATATATTCTGTATTTTTTCTGTAACTAATCGTCAGTTATAATGATTACGAAAAGCACAACCTAAACAAACGTTAGCTAACAATAACATGACAACGTGCTCATGATAAGGTAGTGTCGTCCTGTTTTCGATCATTTGAAATATTTATCGTGAGATTAGCGCCAAGACGAATTCTTTCACGCATGATCGTAAATTGTTTTACATTACAGGATGGAACAGTCAATGTATTGTTAATTTTCAATTAGGTTTTAATCATTTAAAATTTGAACTGTAAAAGGTTTAAAACTGAGGTATATTCCAATGTAGATGTAGACCGAAATTTCTGTCGCCGAATGCGAGCCGTATACTAACACCTGCTATCCAATGGGGTTGCAGGTAGTGCCTCTCGACCTAATTCAAATGGCATACATAACCCCTCCCCTCAGGCATACTTATGACTGACCAAATAGGAGGAAAAATCATATATGCTACCGAGACATGTATGTTAGAATACTTTGAGCACAGAATTAATACTCTAGTTTTTAATATGTCCTCTGTGGACAATGTCTTTAGTTTATGTACTAATTTACAAATGTTTGAATATATATATAATGTAATATTGAAAAGATTAAATTTCCTTTTTTGTGTGTTAGCCTGTGCTTATTCCCTGGTTCATATATTTTCCCCAGATGCTACAGACAAGAGGAACAAATCCTGATATTGAGGGTAATGCCAAACAAAAAAAGTATGTGAATGATGATTTCAACACAGAAGTCACAAGTGTTATGGATTGTTTATCAGTGATATCAATGTTTTGTTATGTAATTGGAATACACCAGGATAGTACTTAATTGTTTATCAGTGATATCAATGTTTTGTTATGTAATTGGAATACACCAGGATAGTACTTAATTGTTTATAAGTGATATCAATGTTTTGTTATGTAATTGGATTACACCAGGATAGTACTTAATTGTTTATAAGTGATATCAATGTTTTGTTATGTAATTGGATTACACCAGGATAGTACTTAATTGTTTATAAGTGATATCAATGTTTTGTTATGTAATTGGAATACACCAGGATAGTACTTAATTGTTTATAAGTGATATCAATGTTTTGTTATGTAATTGGAATACACCAGGATAGTACTTAATTGTTTATAAGTGATATCAATGTTTTGTTATGTAATTGGAATACACCAGGATAGTACTTAATTGTTTATCAGTGATATCAATGTTTTGGTATGTAATTGGAATACACCAGGATAGTACTTAATTGTTTATAAGTGATATCAATGTTTTGGTATGTAATTGGAATACACCAGGATAGCACTTAATTGTTTATCAGTGATATCAATGTTTTGTTATGTAATTGGAATACACCAGGATAGTACTTAATTGTTTATCAGTGATATCAATGTTTTGTTATGTAATTGGATTACACCAGGATAGTACTTAATTGTTTATAAGTGATATCAATGTTTTGTTATGTAATTGGAATACACCAGGATAGTACTTAATTGTTTATAAGTGATATCAATGTTTTGTTATGTAATTGGAATACACCAGGATAGTACTTAATTGTTTATAAGTGATATCAATGTTTTGTTATGTAATTGGAATACACCAGGATAGTACTTAATTGTTTATAAGTGATATCAATGTTTTGGTATGTAATTGGAATACACCAGGATAGTACTTAATTGTTTATAAGTGATATCAATGTTTTGGTATGTAATTGGAATACATAGTATACAGAGGAAAATTTTATGAGTTCTTAATCATTTATTTGGTGGGCACTTCGTTTATGAGTTGGGCCACTTGGAAAGGTTTGTATAGTCCATTGTTATTTGTGAAAATTGATGTTATGATCTCTATTTCACATATCAAACGGAAGAGCAGCTGTGTGTTTTACCAGAAAACCCTAACCCCCAAAATATTATATACTAGTTTGTGTAAATAGATGTATTGTCAAGAAATTAATTCATATCGCTTTTTTATGTCAGACTTATCTTTATTTATTTATTACTTTGACTTACTCGTCTGGTCTGGTCGTTTAGTTGAGTCATCAGTTTTGTACTGCTGCCTGAACTGGTAATATGCTGTGTCCAGCACATCAGTGTTCAGGCAAACAGCATAAAAACTTGGGTGGAGGGTGAGGCAGCTGACAGGAGGGTCCCCAGTACTACACTTGTCCCTGTACTGGTCTACCTCCTGACAACACATGCTCTCTCTGGCTGTTGGCATCAGACAACAATGGTTACACTCACACCTGAAACAAACAATTTGATAATGTCAAGGGATATTATACTTTATTCTTCCAGAAATGACGAGTAGAGAATTGAGGAAAGTTGTTTTAAACATCATTCAAACATGCTAAGTTTTCCTTATAATTACCGCATCACCTGTTGATCAAATAATGGCAAATAAACCATCACACGTGGTAATAATTTTCTGATTTTAAAATGTTCACAAGCTCATTCAGTTTTGACATTGATAAACATATTTAGCATAAATCTTTGAATTCAGGAAAATGAAAAAGAGATTTAGCCTAGTAAGTGTGCATGTAGATATAATATTCATCATGCCAGTCTAATATCTCGTATGATGTAGCTTCAATTTCTATGGATGTGAACCTAGCAAAGTTAAGACACATCATTTAATTTGCACCGGAAAATTCTACCTAATGGTCAAACATATATATGCAGTAACCCATCTGATTTGCACAGACTTAAAAATAGTTCAGGGATTAAGCTCTATGATTATATCTTTGAGACTTACAATCATGTCAACCTGGGGAAATCAACCATTATAAGAAACTTTGTGATGAAGAAATGATTGATGAAAAATGTTCTGAAAGAAATCTGTAGTTTGGTCGGTAATCATTTGCTTATTGAAACTATGCAAAACTGACTGCAACTCGACGAGATCTGTGTATGGTAAGAGAGCAAAGTCATTTATAAATACCACGAAAACACGTGACACATGAAAACATGACAAGTTACATGACGTAGCGGTTTTACTCAACTTAACTTTGCATAAGTGTAATGCTTTACGTACTGTCACATATATAAATGCAAACATGTCAAGAACGATCAACTGTCATTGAAATCGAGGATAGATCTAGTCCTCTAGATCTAAGAAAGTAACAATGAGCTCAATAGACTTCCTACGTTCGATGGCCAAGGGAAATAACTCTTTATAATATTTTTTTTATTCGAGCCAATGGTTAAATAATGTTCTTATAGGTTATTTTGAATGAAGTCCCTATTCAAATAATATATTAATACAGCTTTGACAGAAAATAACATGGCTGTCGTTACTATAAAATAACTTACCACGCAGTGTTGGTCAATCGGTCATGGTCGTCAACTTCCGAGCCGTTGCCGTCAGAACTTGATGAGGAATCCCTCACCGGCTCGAATCTGTATGGCATCTGCCTTTCGGCCGAACCTGCCGGACCCAAATCACTCCTAACCGACTCATCTTCATTGTCAGATGAGTCGGAAGGCCACGGCGAGCCATCACTGTCGTCACTCAGCTCGTACTCAATACACGTTGACGCCATGTCTCTGTTCCCTTCATGACGTCACATTATCACGTGACATCAAATTTGTCCTTTTTCTAGGTCAGTCGATTTCAGCAATTTTTCGCAGGGTGTATCTTTTAAATGCATGCTCCAAAACATTTTGTGTGTGGTCGATTTCATTATCATAACGTTTATGAGTAAGGTGTTATATGTGGAAAGTGTAATTTCAACATGATTTCTTATTCCCTTTAAAAATTCTATTTTCTGTCGCTATGTTAAGATATCTTCTAGTTTCTATTGCTTATTCATGCGATGAAGCGTGCACATGTATTCCGGAATAATATACACTCTGAAAAAAATATTATTAAAACATTCTGCAGTAAAACATATGTTTGAAAGCGATAGTGACGTCGGCCAATTCTGTGATAAAATTATCTTTCAGTCTCTGTGTGACATTATTAACATAATTTGAATGGAAATTAACCTTTTGACTCTACCATATATCCCCATATCCTTAAATAACTCCCGGATGTTTGAAACCCAAATTCGTCTTTCCTCTCTTATCGTACAGACTCATCGTATCGTAACAATGGTGTGGATATCTTGAAGAAGGTATACTCAAAAGACGAATCCAAATTTGTATTACTCTTGCTTTAGCAAAATGTGAATCGGAAATCTTCCGTATTCTCCGTATACCATATCACTAAGTTGTTTGTCTTCATTCCCAGAATTGTTTTACCAGCATGTTAGTGTATTTTCTCAATTACATCAAAATCAAAATTACATCAAAATCCCCACACTTTTGATTCAAGAATAATATTTTCGAGTCACATCTTTTGAAAACTAATTTGTTATCATTGTCAACAAGTTTATCAATAATTTCAAGAACACCATATACCTTTTTGGCCTGAGTGGTACAATATTTCATAGAAGCAAATTCATTTATAAACCCCGCAAACCGAAACGGGCTTAAAATACAACCTTGTCTTTGGCCAACGTTACAAGTAAAGGAATCTGAAACGTCATGATTATTCCTGATACATAGTTTCACATTGTCATAAATGCTTCTTAACAAATTATTCATCTTAGGACTTCTCTCCTTTACCTCTTTACCTCTCAGAATTTTGACTTTTGTATCGAATCAAACCCTTTTTCAAATCGATAAACAAGGCATACAATTAATTTCCTTTTGTACTAAAACGCTTCTCAACTATCGAACGTAATATGAAAATATCATATACTGTGTTTAACCCGCTTTAAACTCGGTTATCGATTCGTCTATTATATTATATCTAATGTATCTGCCAATGATGTATACGAATACCTCCCCCAGTGTACTTAGATGTATATACCTCCATACTCATCTACATTTTGTACCTACAGAAACATCAATTTTAGAGATTACATCGCATGTGGTTCCCGTTTCCCTTTCCGACAGATGAAACAAATGTTCGAGATGTTCATACCATTCATTAGTGCGGATATTATGTTTTCTTAAATGTGGTCGTTCAACTGTTTCAAGTTTTCCAAATTCTTTTGAAAAGAGTTTTATTGTCGATCTCACCCTATTAATTCCATAGTTCTGTTTATTCCCACAATTCTCTGTTTATTTCAACAGTTCTCTGTTTATGTCCACAGTTCTCTGCTTATGTCCACAGTTCTGTTTATTTCCTTAGTTCTCGGTTTCTGCTTCCACTTGGCGTTATATGCATTTCTTGTTACATGATAGTCATCTAAGTGTTGTTTGTCCTTTGATTTAGTTCTGATTTCAATCTCTTACATTCACCATCAATTCCAACATTTCTAAATGTCAACACATTGTACACTTCGATTCATATCACTGAATACATAATGTAGACACTTATCAAGTAATTCTTGCACACTGAAAACATGTTTTCTCTAAATTAATCTGATTTTTTACCAAATTAAGATCAAAACGCGCACTCACATTTGAGACAATGAAAGAATATTATCACTATTTATATACACATCTTCGTAGATACCTACAAACACGTACACACATACATACATAAGCGTTTTCCATTTGAATAAAAGCCCAGTCTTTCTTTTGAATGTGTATATATATACTGAGATTAATGTTTAACTGACACCCATATTTTAAAGCGAAAATAATGTTTAAATGAGTGTTATTTTATATGCTGTGTGTTTTATCATAACGATATGGGAATTCACGTTTTACTTGAAGGAGTGTGCTGGTAACAATCAAGAGTTTCATACCCTCAGAAAAAAGCCTGTCAAATCAACAAATAAAAAACGTTTTATGAGAAGAATAATCATTTATTTAAAGCAAAATCAACATTATTCCGTCGTGTTTAGCATGGAGGAAGGGCAGACGATGATTGTAGTATCGAGCATCTTCACTCACCAAATTCAAAAATCCATCGATCGGTTAATTCTGCACCAAACCAAAAAGCATTTAAAGGCTACATCGGTTACCTTTATTTTCAGGGACACGAGGAGTCTCAATCTTAACATCTCGGGGAGATCAATATTTACTGGCAATAGCTCCCTTATTTTAATGTAGGTGCTAGATACATCATATAGGTCCAAGCTCAAAAGCTCATTTCGGGATTGAAAACTTGTTCGCAGCTTTGCATGTTTTCTTGTATACATCGTGGACGAGGACAATAAATGAAAGATCGGTTAGTACCCCACACTCTTCTGTTAAAATGTAGACCTGTTCCTGTTTCGAATATGAATAGTATGTCACTTTCTGTTGTTGAATGCTCTATTCTCGCAAGCGAGCCGCATACTATCAAATGAAGTTGCAGGTAGAGCCTCTCGACCTAATGGTAGCCTTACAAGCTTTGCGACGGTGTGACTTGGAGCTCCATTGACAGCAGTTGGAAATGAAAAACTCGAACATCGCAAATATAACAAAACAATATCATACTTTATTTCTCTACAATGTTTCAGTGCTGCGTAACCGCTTTCCGGCCCAGCACGATAGTTAGTTGATTATGTTACACAAGGTAGGTAGACGTACAGACATAGGTCAGACACTGCACCGAGGTCAAGGTCATTACACAACTTCCGGGTCATCCTAAATACACCAGGCCATGAATGACTACAAAACAATGTTACAGTTACTAAACAAATAATACAGAAGGGTTTTATTTGCTCTCAAGTTCTCATACTGATGTGAAGATGGTTGTTTTCATAGGATTCAAGATCCTTGGATTGGATTGGCCTACCTACTCTTGACGGGCTAACGTCTTACCAGAAAGTACCGAATGCTGGGTCTGGTCAGAGGATAAGTGCTGTTCATATTGGGATAAATGACATACAGTACAGTTGCATCTTAGCTAGATGACAACCAGCACAGTTGCATCACAGCTAGATTGTAAATCCTATTCCGTTGATGTTGGCTGCTTGAATAAGGAGAAATGCATCAAAATCTGTTATACATCCGCAGATAGACCTACTAAAAATCTACCACTGCATATGGGACTACATATCGTCAACCACTGCAATTTGCAAATCATTTTTATACCGCAGCTTGACAACCATCTGGGTAGAATCAGTTCGAATTCAGCCACAGAGACTGAATTTGTTCAGTGGCGGACCAGACTCCACTACTTTGGTGTTTAGAGATGTGCACAAAGCTCCACTGTACATGCAGCATTTCTGTACGTGCCGAGTTGCCCACGCTTATATTCACAACGTATCTTTCTTCATGGCAGAAGGCATTCTAGGTTTTCCTTGTTTGAAAATCAATCAGATAAGTCATGAAAGCATTCATACATGGGGAGGTTAGCAATAATATACAATTTGTTTGATTTAATCCTAGTAAAAGATTAAATTAATTCACAGACATGACATACAGCAACAAAATAACAAGCAATATTTGATCCTTTAGGCTGTTATCTCACATAATAAATAATGAAGCAAATCATAACCCTACATTGTATCTTCAAGCTGGAAACTAAAATACATAATGATTTTTAATATAATATGTTGTAACCTTTAAATAGAAATTCAAATTAGAAATTGATTTGGTACACAAATTTATACAGTTTAGCCCTCATACAGTATTTCAATATTCCATTATTTACACTTCGCAAATTTTCAAATGACAGCATAATAGTACACAGTCACATCAACATCGACCAATCCGACCTTTGACCCCGAGGTAGCAACAGGTCATCAAAACAATTCCAGCTCCAGAAATGACAACCTCGTTATAACAGGAACCAATATTGCACTCCACGCTCAATAAATAGTCTACATGATTGAAACACACACCAGCAGGGACCTTGTTACTCATTTACTATACTTGCATTACTGCTCAAGATTTTCATCAGAAACACAGTTGTACAGCCTAATCTCACTGAATTCAGCTTGAACCCCATGTTCTTACCTAGTTTAAGTTTTGATTTGAGGCCTGCTCCATCGGAGTCAAGTGGGTGACCTTTACACTCCAGCAATCAGCGCTGAGGCTTGGGGGCCACTGGCAAAATTATATATTTCATCGGGCAAGTGGTTATCTACATGAACGGTCAAAGGTCAGAGCCATGGCTGCTTCACATGACCTCAGTGGAGCAGTACTCAGACCAGAAATAAACCGAGGCGCGAGGGATTGGTTCTCTCTTATTTATACTAGATTAGACAAAGCCTAATGTAACACAGGCATTAGGTATCAGAATGAAACATCAAGAAAGACATGGAAAACATCGATCCAATATTAGTTGATATATTTTCATATGTGGTCACTATATGAGCTTGATAATTTGACATCGTAAGATCAAGAAAAATTATACCAGGACACTTCATTGAGAACTAAAACTATTGTAAATCATGATGGTGTAGCACTTGTAGCACTGAAAGACAAACATTTAAAGTAATAGTGAGACATAATTATAAGGACCTATTTGAGCATTGATCTTCCTTTGTGCATGCAGGATTTTACTACTTCTTCAACTAAATATTACTTTTGACACAATTGAGATATTTTACTCGTGCTTCATCCAAAAGTGGTGTCTAAATGAGAGACCAAGCTTAAAGGGCTACACTGTCTTGGCGCCTTGAACAATTGCAAACAACTGTAGTAAGTTAAATGCATTGCTGATTTTTCATATTGAAAAATACTCAATCTGATGGTGAAAATCAATATTGGTTCCCTGAAAAGAGAGCTCTTATATATAAGACCAAAATTATTGTCAATAATTTAAATTCTAACACATAAAACCAATACTTGACAATTTCCTTTGACAAAAAACCTGATGTTGCTGTACATTTCTCAATCACTTATTTCCTCTTTAATTATGACTATACTGAAATAACTCGCTTCTAGCTGGAACCATAAATTGAATATTTTAAATGCATGTTGATGAGCAAACAAAATATGTAAAACTTTGATAAATAACCTCGTCCTCACAAACTTACTACATGAAAATTGCTAATTTTGGACTTACCAAACTTAGACTTAGATTGTTGGAAAACCAATTGCTTTGAAATATCTGTAACAGTGTGGATAATTTTCTCTTAGTATCTATGTACACTGAACATTCAAGAACTGTTGATTAGCTGTCTACAACATTCAGCATGATATGTCTTGAGGATGAAAAATTAAATTCTAATTTGTTTGAGCAGCACTGTAATGAGAACTTTATAACGCTATTATAGCTATATCTCGATCTATATTTCAACAGCTCAACCTAAAGAAGGAAGGTGAGGTGAGGTGAGTTGGTGTTTAACGCCGCTTTCAAGATTATTTCACTTATATCGTGGCTACTAGTATTATTGTAGGGAGAAAGCCCACAACACCATTGCGGTTATGCATTGCGGTGAAAACTGCGAGCATCGGCTGGAACTAGCAAACCATGGGTGGTACTCCGCTGAAATTCAGTCTCGCATTGCACCCAAACCTGACTGTGTGTAGAACAGTTCTCTACTGCAGAAAAAGTTGCCGAGCCCCTGGCAGGATATGAACCACTGACCTTTGGACCCGAAGCTGAACGCGCTAACCACTGCGCCATCTCGCCCCCCTAAAGAAGGAAATGATTGTACAAGCTATAATGCAACACCATGTTCTCTACACCAAAACAAGACAAGGTATTCGTCGAGTCTTGTCCAGACTTCACACTCCACATACAGGGAAACTCATTTTGGTCATGTTCGGTTTAAAATGTTAATATGAGACAAACCCAAGATTTTACATACCTACTTTACCTAGTGTTTATGTAATATTGTCAACTTCCTGGATGGCACTACAAAAAGAGATTTTACTACTGATATGTCTTAATATTCCAATGGCTATCAAACTCTGGACTGGCCCAGGACTGTGCTTGTCACTGGAGATAGGGAAAGATGGAATTTAATATTTAAACTTTAAGAACTTAAACTTTTCTGAACAATAGACGTAAGTACCAGAGTGTCCTTATAATGACCCAGAGGGTCGAGGCGAACACTTTCACTGCTGTTAGTTTCCTATCCATTCTCATTCTTCAATTTACAAAAGTAACAATCACAACGAAGGTTTTAACATTTGATCCACCACAGACAAATGGTAGGCTTTCCTGGTTTATTACTGCAATGGGAGTAAATTAATAATACTGATTGCACGGTGGCTTCTTACAATATCAACTGAGGATCTTCTAACATAAACTGAGGATCTTCCACCATAAACTGAGGATCTTCCGCCACAAACTGAGGATCTTCTACTGTAAACTGATGATCTTCTACTGAAAATTGAAGACCTTCTACTGTAAACTGAAGATCTTCTACCATAAACTGAGAATCTTCTACTGAAAATCGAGGACCTTCTACTGTAAACTGAGGATCTTCTACTGAAAATCGAGGACCTTCTACTGTAAACTGAGGATCTTCTACTGTAAACTGAGGATCTTCAACTGTAAACTGAGGATCACTAAAACTTTATCAGGTGACGTTAACAGACCGACAGACGGACTAACTACATCAAATTCCTTAGTGACCCTTGGAAACCATAATAAAACTGTTTCCTCAATAAATGCTTAGTTAACGTGATGTGGAGTTGGAAGCTGCTTCTAACTATTTAAATAGCTATCTATACTTCAAGATGAAGAAAAACCGGATATTAGTGAACTTGTTTATGTGTCCTCTCATTCATTACAAGAGATGTCCCAGATTATTGAGCACACAGAATGGTTGAAAAATGATAATTGACTTTGACATGAAGAGCCAGAGAAGACTTAAAACTTTGTAGAGATGAACAGTTCCAAACATTATGAGGAGCTGCCATAAAAAGATGGTGTCTAATTAAAGTTGTTGAATTGTTAATCTCAATAACACGAGCACTCCTTTAAAGCTCTCTCAAGCCTTGATCATGTGCCTGTCCTTGCCCGACAGTACAGAGTGCCCAGGAGCGTGAACTATCTACTGGCATTCTTTTATTTGGGATCACTTAACCTCCAGCGGTGGTGCCTCCACTGTGGTTTCTGGACTTGATTCCTGGATTTAACGTGTCCTCATCTAGTACTTTATAAAACTCACATTGATTTTGAAACAAAGTCAAGCAATTTGCACTCTCAAAACCTTTCTTATATAGTACAATAGTTACTATAATAGTTACATTACTAATTACTATTGCAGACATTGTGATTACAAATAAAGTAATGTTACATTATCAACTATTGTAATAACATTATCTCTACTTCATTTCAACACTAGGTGGAGCTTGTATCTATCCCAATACTGACGTTAAATCCTCGTTGCTAGGGCGTGAGTAACCATGTCAACTATGATCACTAACACTACTCCGTCACGCAACCAAGCACAGCAAATATCCCTGCATCCTGCTTAAAGCAAGCGCTACAGACTGAAACATGATCTGTTTCCATGGCAACTGGTTACAAACAAGTACTTTTTTCCATCATTTCTTTTCATCCTTTACTGTTGATAAGCAGGAGATGAAGTGAGAGAGAACTTAAATGTATGCTGACAGACATGTTGGATATCTCCCTTCCCAACCAACTATAAAAATGCGTTCCCTGGTCATGAAGCCGTCTGTACACTTGTTAACATCAGACAACTTTTAAAAATTGACATAAAACAAATAAAATATATTTACACACTCTTAATTGGTTTACCATACGTACCATAAAATCGTTAAGCTATTTTGTTTTCATATATCAACAAAATGTTTTTAATTTTTCAAAAAGATTAGATCAATAAAATGTGTGAAAGGTCAGCACTTAAAATGTAACCAGTACAGTTATCACAGTATCGGTTAAAACTCTGGATCGACTCTCTCGACTCTGAAGCAGAGAATAGTGACTGGGAACACAGACAGTGCTCCGAGGTACATACACAAAAACAGCAGTATTTAGTGTCTACATTAGTTTCACAGAGATATCACACACAACTGTTGTAAATACTCAAGCCCCGGAGAGGGCAGGGGGTCAAATCCCTTGCCTTCATTGTCCTCCCCCGTGTGACTGAGGTCCTGAGAAGATTCATGGGGCAACAACTTACTGCACTGTTTCTAGCTTAACCCTCGACTAACAGTACACTTGATTCACCAAACACTCAAACTCATTCCACATAAAATATGCCTCAGATTAAAAAAAGTTTCTTGATTCTTTGTGGCTGAAAGAGGTTAAAAAATGGCTACGATTTCAAACTGATGAACCAACAGGTAAAATGACGCGATTCAGTACCATGAAACACTTCACAAAGCGATACTGGCGCCATAGCCTGTACACGCCTCCGTTGATGTCTGTGACTCACCAATGTGACGAGACTGTTGGCTCCAACCGGTACATGACACAACATGGCACATCACCACACTACACAGACACCTCATACGACGAGTCGTACAGACTACGTGCGTTCTCGTTTCGCTGCTGACGCTGATTATCTCCCTTGTTCTCTTTGTCTCTTGTTTCCACGGCCTGACTCACCTCCAGGGCCCGTACGAATGAGAGCGGCCGACGGGGCTCACCACTTCCCGTCTCCGATCTGTTAGCACCCATCTGAGAGTTACTTGGAGTTCTTGAGTTTGGGGATGCCCCAGGATGTGAAGTTGGGGGTGCAGGGCGGGGCTGGGGGGCCCCTGTGAACCGGGGAGGGGGGTAGCCTGCAATACCTCGGGGTTGGGAGGGGGAGGGGTTCACCAGTTGAGGGGGCGGCTGGCTAGGTCTAGTCCTCGGTTGATAAAGTGGTGTGTTAGTATAATCGGCGAATGAGCGCCCACTTTGACTTGATGACACTGAGGGGGGAGGGTAGAACTCCCTTGGGGGTGAGATGGAATGACTACGAGGGTACCGGTATCCTGTTGGCTTGGGGCTGTTTGAGGCTGCACGTTCCATGTACTTGCGGTATCCCATTGGAACCCCCCGCTCCATACCAGGACTATTGATGCCCGCAGCCCCTGCTGGGGGGGTAATAGGAGTCTTAATGCTGGTCTCTTCCATCGTTGCTATTGGGGCGCGGCTCCGCTCCGGCAATCCTTGAGGACGACCCTCACCTTGGCTCCGCCCTTCTGACAACCCTTGAGGTCGAGTGTCACCCTGTGCCCGTCCATCAGGTCTGGGTGGCGGTGGCTCCCTCTGCTGATCGACCCGACGGGGCGGGTACTGATACTGCTGGTCCCCTCGAGGGTATCGATCGACCGGGTGAGTATCCAGGATCGGGGGGTTGTGTCGAGTACGCTGGGGAGACCTCTCGTACAGGTTGTGATTGCGAGGTAGGCGCGGGGACTCTCGCTTTATGTGATTGGGCTGGCTGGCCTGGAAGGAGGCTCCAACGGCGGTTGGCTGCGAGTTGTCGAACAGGTTGGTGTAGGACGCAGTCTTCTTGCTGGGGGGCGGCGAGGGCTCACAGTCGAGGGACTGGCTTCCCTTCATGTCTTCCTCATCCTCCCATCTTGACCCTGACCGCACCTGAAGGGAGAGGTGATAGCAGAATTAGGACAGCACTGAACAATGAGCTCATGTTAATAGTTTGAAACCTCAAAACTTGTAAAAGGAACATATCTTGCTTATTTGCATCTATAAAATTGTTTCCTTCATAAGATGTGAGGATTTAAGCAAAGACATGCTCAAAATAGAAGAAACCATTGCAGAAGCCTGTAAAACCAAACCATTTAATGTGTATGACTTACAGGAATCACTGATTGTTAATACAGGGAATTCCTGTGAAGAGCCGCGGGTTCATGTTGGGTTTTAGGTAAGGGGTTAAACTGAGGGAACTACTAAAGAGGGCATTTCATTAGCACTTTGACAATCAGGGAGTTTTCTTAGCACAGCTAGTTCTGGTGGTGCATATTACTAGTACAAACTGGTAGTTTTGTTGGCATATCTTACTAGTATAAACTGGTAGTTTTGTTGAATTCCTCCTCTGTCTGCCACTTTGGTTTTTACAACTTGATGCTGGAAATTTACGACCATTATTTAAAACTGATTACTTTTTCCCAGCAATACATAATATCTCCCTCAGTAAAGTGATGTAAAGAGTTGAAGGCAACATACTAACAACCAAACATATAATGCTTTATTATTCAAATAACACATTTACAATAGGTATTAAAAGTAACTAAAGTATTATTTTGGTCATATTTTCCAGAAAGAAATTAAATCTGTAAATTCAAGCTGAATTTCAACTAGAACAGACAGAGTCTACTATACCCCCCTTAAGGTGGCCAAGTGTGAAATATCAAGTAAATATTTAAATTATTAATTAAATTGACTGTTAATAACTCATTTTTTTAGTTGAAAACTATTCAGTCATTGGTTATAAAATCATCCTACACAAGATAATTGTTTAAAGACCTGTCTCAATGCTCAGTGTTAAATTTAATGGTTCTGCCCTGAAAAGAGTATTGTTATATGTGCGTTTCCAAGGCAAAAAAAAAAGAAAAAATGCCACCACTACACATTGTTTTGTGCAACAAACCAAGTTTAATTGAGCTTGGCATTTTGCATTTTGATTTTGGTCTGAAAAAAAAATTTCCATTGTTGGGTTGCCATGGAATCCACAAAACATAAAGAATGAAGAAGCTGCAACCCCCCAGGGGCACCTCTACACATAATGATTAATCAACACACCAAATGATGTTTCCATGTAACTGCCAAAAGTAAATGTAAAAATAAGCTGGAATGAAAAAAAACACCACCAGACATGATGATTTTAAAAAATAAATGAGGTAGACCTAATTGTTCCAGTCAAGAGAAAAAATATTTAAGGTGTTTCAATGAAAATAACCAGAAATAGATGTAGGAAGAAGTTGAAAAACCCCAAAACCATCACTACACATTTTGATTGTTCCACTTACAAGTTTCAACCTAATAGTTTCTTAGCTCTAATGAGTTCATTTCTGTATCCCCAAACAGTTTTTTTTTGACGGGGATAATAATCATATAAATGTAGCATGAACATGGATTCTCTCATGCTTGAATCAAATAAACTCTTTACAGCAAATGTGGATAAGAAATCAATGGTGACACTATTAAAATTTCTTTTATTCTCTCCATTTGAAAATGGTCATGCAGAGGTACAAGGCAATCAAATAGAAATTTAGAATTCTAACATACACATACTTTGAAAGTAGTCCTGATTAAGATCAATAATTTTACAAACAACTGTCTTCAAGTGATAGAACTGAAAACAAAGTTTGACATTACGATAGCTGACTAGAAGGAGACTCCGGGATGTACAACAACAAGAGACGCATCCACTCAGAGACATTCCACCAAACATGCCACGAGATCTCACATTGTCTCATTGAGTGACTTGTTAAGGTAACAACAGAGAATGATGCAATATTGGAAATAAACATGTTCATCAAACCATGCAATATGCACACAAAGTAAAAGACGTCAACCTGACTTTGACCAATAATATGTGAATCTATCGGTGAGCACAATGGCCTTCCTTTTCGTGGACTTCTTTAAAAAATATGGGTCTTGTTTGAAAAAACTCACTTACAATATAAATACTTCTCATTGGATTTAATATTTCAATTCAAGAATAACCTTAGTTTTAACTGAGAAATTTTACAGAATTATTGAAAAAGTTTCGATGTATTCTGTTACTATTTTCTGAGATACAAACAAACAAACAGCTGTTTGGAACGTGATAAAATTGAAGGAAGTTACTTGGGCACTAAAGTAATATCACAGACAATTTCATTAAGGAGAGCAAATGTCAACAAAATGAGGAAATAACCACTCGATACAAACCTGACTGAAATCAGTCTAAAAAGCAGCGAGAGACAAATAAATATTCAATACACTGACTGAAAGTTGTTGACTATTGTCGTACTCACTTCGCCGTATCACCTCTTGAGTGGTGGGAACAAAAAGTGGACGTTTTACTTGAAGTGTGGTCACTGAAAACCTCAAACATTACACTGTAGTGTTCTTATTTGAGCAACATTTTCCCCACAGATGGCCTGCTTTCAACTAGTGATTGGTGATTGTTGTAAATGTAGGGATATTGCTAAATGACTTTATAATAACCTTTTGTCCGATAAGATCTGCTGACTTGGCAGAGGCTGCACAACCAAGTGCTTACATAAGCTGCACTATCAGCAGTCAATGCTGTAACCTCAGTCACTCACTTTGCTTCTGACCTGAATTTTTGCTCATGTTTTATCACGCACTCATACTTTCATTATATTTCACAGTATATGCATATTTTATTAATTTTTTTAGTAAAATATTATTATTGGTTCTCTTTTTCCAAATGTTTCTCCTGTAAACAGGTAATTTGATACATTAAAAGCTTTGACATACTTAATTGTTTCACCAGTCCACTGACCCAACCCTCAGAGGACTTACAGAACAAGTCCTTACTCAACTTGGCTCTGAGTCCCCCAACCTACCCCTATCTACATTCAACAAGTCTACACTCCACTTGGCTCCGAGTTCCCCGACCTACCCCTATCTACATTAAACAAGTCTTTACTCCACTTGGCTCTGAGTTCCCCAACCTACCCCTATCTACATTACACAGGTCTTTACTCCACTTGGCTCTAAGTTCCCCAACCTACCCCTATCTACATTAAACAAGTCTACACTCCACTTGGCTCCGAGTTCCCCGACCTACCCCTATCTACATTACACAAGTCTTTACTCCACTTGGCTCCGTGTTCCCCGACCTACCCCTATCTACATTAAACAAGTCCTTACTCCACTTGGCTCCGTGTTCCCCAACCTACCCCCATCTACATTAAACAAGTCTTTACTCCACTTGGCTCCGAGTTCCCCGACCTACCCCTATCTACATTACACAAGTCTTTACTCCACTTGGCTCCGAGTTCCCCGACCTACCCCTACCTACATTTGACAAGTCTTTACTCCACTTGGCTCTGAGTTCCCTGACCTACCCCTATCAACACTACACAAGTCTTTACTCCACTTGGCTCTGAGTTCCCCAACCTACCCCTATCTACATTACACGAGTCTTTACTCCACTTGGCTCTAAGTTCCCCAACCTACCCCTATCTACATTAAACAAGTCTACACTCCACTTGGCTCAGAGTTCCCCGAACTACCCCTATCTACATTACACAAGTCTTTACTCCACTTGGCTCCGTGTTCCCCGACCTACCCCTATCTACATTACACAAGTCTTTACTCCACTTGGCTCTTGAGTTTCCTGACCTACCCCCATCAACATTACACAAGTCTTTACTCCACTTGGCTCCAAGTTCCGCGACCTACCCCTTTCTACATTAAACAAGTCTCCTCTACCACAGGCGAGAACAGGTAGCACAACACGAGACAGCTTCGCTGTCACACCCACACCAGAGATGACGGACGCAGTGATGGACGGACGGACGCAGACTACCTATCGTGGATGCTGAGACTGAAAGTGTGTACAACCTTAGAGCCTACTCACAGTGTTCCCCAGACCCCGGCCGTCTCGAGTGGACGTGGAGATCCCGTTCGAACTGGCATCAGAGTACAGTTTCACATCCTTGCCTGCCGCTACATAGGTGACCTTTGTGCTGGCGTCAAGGTGCACTGTCCGCGTCTTAGGGATGTACGCCACTAACCTGTGGAGATAGATTTAGACCTTATACACTGGGAGAGTTTAAGAATAATTACATTCATTGCTGGCGTCTGTGTCTTGGGGATGTATGCCCCCGACCTGTGGACACAGACTTAAAACTTTCTACACTAAGGAGTTTGAGAATACGGACATTCAGTGCTGGCATCTGTGTTTTGGGGATGTTTTAAAATCAGATGCACAGCTGGTCAATGAAGGATGACCAACCCCAAAAAGCAGAATCAGCAGATAATTTGGACCCTCATGTCTCAATGGTCCTGAACCTTTGATATGACTGACACTACAGATGGGAAACTAAAGATAAAACACCAAAATCTGTCTCATAAAATAGCTGATCACCCAACACTGTTGTATCTAGAACCAAGGTCATAAATAAAACATGACATTCTGGCACTGTTCATATTATGTCATTTGATTGCCCTTGAAGGTTAAAATTTATCTATCTAAAATGTTAAGACATTACAACAACAATAACAAGAAATTGTGGAAAAATAATCATCATTATGACCTTTTGAAAAGTATTTTGTTTACACTTACTTGGGCCACTGAGGACCGCATAAAGCGTAGCTGCAGTTGAGCCAGCAGCCCCGCGAGAACGGATTGTGTCCACCCTTGAACTTCCCCGTCACCTGCAACATCGGACACAGCATACATCCAACTATCATTGTTATACCAACATAGTATACAGTTGTTTGTTTAAATACATACTATAAAAACTATTCGGTAGGGATGCTTATCGTTCCTCATTTCCGTATTGTGATTTATTGTCATATAGAAAAGCATATTGCGATATGCATTGCGATATAATGAAAGTTGTCAAATTTTTTATTTACCATGTTCTCGTGAAGAAATAGCAGCGATCAAAACATGCTTTTACTTTTGCAACAATGCTTGGCTATCTGTCTTTTTAGAAAGGGGGACATTTCCATGACCTGCTATGATCTTGAACACATTGGAACTGTTTTCACATCACAACTTCACGTTTTATTCGGTTGACTTACAGCAAGTTTAGATGAAAATTGATCATTTTGAAACGTCCAAGGTATTGGTTATTTTCAGAGGTTTGTAGCGGTACTTATCGTGTTCAATATACCGATATTTCGATAATACTGCTAACCCTTACTATTCACTAGTAATCACAGTCAGTATTAACAGTCAATTGTAAATTAGGTGAACATTAATCACTTCATTGCCTCATTAACAAGTGCTTACATTGTTGCTAGGCGAATTTTCATTCACCTTTAATAGTCCAGTATATATATGCTGTCAAATCAAATTCGTGAAAAAGAAAACTTCTTTAAAGTTGTACTCTCATATGATTCATGCAGTGGTTAGATTCACTGCCTAAGCTTCACTCAAGTCCAGTGCTAAAGTGGTTGTCAAGTAAGGCTTGAAACAAATTGATACACTAAGTGTACAGTATAGACTTTAAGAGGCCAATCAAAATTTGTGAAGAGCCAGTTAGGACACTGAAATCTTACAGTGGCTTCCATCCTACTCCAATGTCCATCAGGGTCTATCAATCCACGGAGCTCCTATAATCCACCTATAAATCTAACAAGACAGACAAACACTTTGAAGAGTTTCCATAGTTACCTGTTCATTGGTGGTGCGGCCCCGAGAGACGAGGACAACGTGGAAGCCAGTGAGACCAAACACAGGTATGGCAAGGAGACCAATGATGCAGATCACTATAATACTGGTGCAGCGTTAAGGAAAACATGGATACCAGTCTCTTGCAGATGTCATAGACACATCATTGTCTCCATGCTTAAACCTTCTATCTGTAACTAAGCATCAAATCATCTTTCAAATCATGATGTATTATACAAACTGAACTCCAATGTACAGAGATTATCAGAATGTTAACATACTTGTGGGAGGTGTGGTGGGAGGGAAACATAAACACATCTCACGGACAATAACATAGTTCTTGCTACTAAATGAATGTATTGATGAGCTCTGGATACTGTAAGAATGTATTGATGAGTTCTGGATACTGTAAGAATGTATTGATGAGTTCTGGATACTGTATGAATGTATTGATGAGTTCTGGATACTATATGAATGCACTGAAAAGTTCTGGATACTTTGTAAATGTTCTGGATATTTTATGAATGCACTGACGAGTTCTGGATACTGTATGAATGCATTGAAGAGTTCTGGATACTGTATGAATGCACTGACGAGTTCTGGATACTATATAAATGCACTGAAGAGTTCTGGATACTTTGTAAATGTTCTGGATACTTTATGAATGCACTGAAGAGTTCTGGATACTTTATGAATGCACTGAAGAGTTCTGGATACTGTATGAATGAACTGAAGAGTTCTGGATACTGTATGAATGCACTGAAGAGTTCTGGATACTATATAAATGCACTGAAGAGTTCTGGATACTTTGTAAATGTTCTGGATACTTTATGAATGCACTGAAGAGTTCTGGATACTGTATGAATGCATTGAAGAGTTCTGGATACTGTATGAATGAACTGATGAGTTCTGGATATATTTTGAATGCACTGACGAGTTCTGGATACTGTATGAATGCATTGAAGAGTTCTGGATATATTTTTAATGTACTGATGAGTTCTGGATACATTATGAATGCACCGAAGAGTTCTGGATTTGTAAATGTATTGATGAGTTCTAGATACTGTAAGACTGTATTGATGAGTTCTGGATACTGTATAAATTTATTGATGAGTTCTGGATATTGTATGCATCTACTGATGAGTTCTGGATACTGTAAGAATGTATTGATGAGTTCTGGATATTGTATGAATGTATTGATGAGTTCTGGATATATTTTGAATGTACTGATGAGTTCTGGATACTGTATGAATGCACTGTTGAGTTCTGGATAATATAAAAAATTAATAAATAAGACCCTGATGTAGCAGGGCGACACAAGTGTACACAGTGAAGTAACTGTTGTGTACCGGTACATGAAGGATACACACAGATACTGCCAGGGTGGTGCAGCTGGTCTTTATGTTGGAGCACGTAGAAGAGGCACTGGGCGAAGATGCTCACTTTGTGCACCGACAGCGAACACAGGAAGAGGAAGAAAAACCTATAGTTGCGCCTACCTATGCAGTTGTTCAACCACGGACAGTGGTGGTCAAACGTCTGAAAGAAGGGGGTGCATTGGTCATTGATGACTTATATTATATAAAAGGTCATTGCCAATACACATGATAATAACATCTACAATTATAAAAGGTGAAAAATGTTTTTTGTTGTTTCAAGAATATAGACAAGATATAAGAGGATAACAATGTCAACGAACAAATACTGGTGATTTATCAGTTCAATACAGACTTTTAAGAGCTTGAACAAAAAATTCCAAAATTTGTCTTTTTCTTAGTAAAAAGTAAAACGAAATCCTTGAAAATGATTTAAAGCCAACAAAATGTTTTGATTTTGCTTAAGTATTATAAATCTTACTTCTTCGAACCCAGGCATATGAAAGGTTCATGTAAATGTTAATTTACAAGTGTTACCTCCATACAAAAGTGACTCACCTCCATACATGTATCTCAAGTCTATAAAAGAGTTGATCACCTGTATACAAGATTTGATAACCTCTATACAAGTATTACTCACCTCTATACAAGAATTACTCATCTCTATTCAAGCATTTCACCTCTAAATAAGAGTTACTCAACTCTTTACACGTATCTCACCTCTATACACTTATCTCAAGTCTATAAAAGAGTTGATCACCTCTATACAAGTATTACTTAACTCTATACAAGTATCTCACCTCTATACAAGAGTTACTAACCTCTATACAAGTGTTACTAACCTCTATACAAGTGTTACTTACCTCTTAACAGGTATCTCACCTCTATACAAGAGTGACTCATATGTATACAAGTGTTACACACACTACAGTGGGAACACCTCTATACAAGAGTTACTCGCCTCTATACAAGCCCCTCACCTCAATACAAGAATTACACACACTACAGTGGGAAAACCTCTATACAATAGTTACACACACTACAGTGGGAAAACCTCTATACAAGAGTCACTCACCTCTATACAAGAGTGACTCACCTCTATACAAGGCTTACTCACCTCTATACAAGTGTTACACACACTACAGTGGGAACAGCGGGGCGGGCGGTAGAACTGACAGGTGGTGCACCACTTCATCCGCACTGTTATACCTTTTATTTCTACATTTTTATATAAAGGGGCTCTAAAATCATCATCTTTGGTTTCATCTTCGTGGGCTGAAACATTCAATTGATTGATTTAGATTTGTTTATGTTATGTTAATTCTTTTCTTGTCAATTATCACCTTTTTGATGCCAGTCAAAGATAAATTTACAGAATACACTATTTTCAAAATTGTTCATGCCCAAACATTTAATCTTGACATGAAATGGAACAGTCAGTTGCTGGTTATCTAAATTTTGCCTCTCTATACTCTTGAACAAAGAAATACTAACATGAAATTGTACAACAAATTGAACAAATGTTCTTCTCAAAAAAAAAAAAAAGTGAACTTGTTACCTCGAGGATATATCCCTGGGTCCATAAATGTTGCAAGAAAAAGATTTGCTAGGACGAATATTGTTACAATCCCTTGGTATACAGGCACAGCTATTGTGTAGGGATTGTCCATTCTCAAAAAGTACTGGCATCTGAAAGGCAAACAGTGGTTTGATACAAGAGATTTGTGTTTTAATGTGTTTGAACCTTTCCTAAAACAGTCGGGGAATGCTTTTAAAACTACTAATAATATCTCTTACCATCCTTTGAATGCCAAATTACAGATTTAAATTAAATGGCAAAGTACTTTAACTTAAATAAAAAAACATGAGTTGTACAAAAATTGTTGCACAAAAAGGACTTGATAAATTTGATTCTTTTCAATTTTTAGTCTTGAATGCAAATATTCAACTACATCTGAGCATTTTAATGACTCACTCTCTTTTAGCCGAGAGGCAAATTTCTCTTAATGATCATAGCTTAGCCTTACCACTTAGTTATTATTTCCCTCCTGTTACCACACTGTGGTATATTTTTTTTCATTTTTGAGAATTGAACACGCTACATTGTAGAATTGAGAATCATGATGCCTCATGTGGTGATATTGATACAATGTCTGTATTGTGATAGATGTTACTGACCTCAAAATTGATTTCTTTTTATCTAAACTTCAAGGTTTCTGTCAAAAAGTTATTATTCTCTGCATAAAAATACCCTTGAAAATGGGAAACATGACATATCACTATCGTGTTGTTCTGCTATGTTGTGATAAGTACCATGAAATTTTTGTATTGCCACAATTGTTCGGGTAAATCAAGTAAAGTTTTTGTTTATTCAAACATACATGATAATTTGAACATGAAGAAAATTCAGTGCATATTGTATCCATGGTGTGATGTCATGAATAGCATATATATACATATTTACATAAACTTACATTTGAAACATTCATATGCCTAGTGTAATCAATATGCGTTATTGGATTTTCATAAAGATTAGTTTTGGCATTTTGGGATGCATAGCAAGATTTTGTTGAGCATTAATTAGCATTTATGCTAAACTCATTAAAGCCAAAGAAATGTGCTAAAAGTGGTTCTGTTGGTAGGATTTCTACTCAAAGTCAGTCGTTTCTCCAACATGTGATTGGTAGGACATAAACCAAAACCAAAAACGTTGATCAAATTTAAACTATTATTACAGGGTTTCAGTCAAAGTTGATTAAGTATACACTAAATATAATTCCAGCCATATTGTGAAACAAGCAAAAATTCTCATGTCCACTTGGTTAAATATCTACACACATGTATAAGACATAAGTGGTTTATCCTATTCATACTAATTATGACTGAAAATTACACAATACTGCAAAAGATTCCACATGATATCCGAGGTGAGGTGAGGTGAGTTGGTGTTTAACGCCGCTTTCAAGATTATTTCACTTATATCGCGGCTGCTAGTAGTATTGCAGGGAGAAAGCCCGCAACACACATGATCTCTGAACACTCATAGCTGAATGGAACTGGATGAACACAACCGTCCACAGTTACTACTACTACTTGAAGCTAAACACCGAGTCTTGTCTCAGACAAGAGATGACTGATGGAAACCTGGCACATGTCACTGGGTGCAAGTTGAGGTGTTTGGGGTTTGTAATTGTTTTTATCAATTATAAATTACTCATATACATCATTACCACATATTACTCAAAAACTGAACTCAATACTTATTATTTTTTAAAAACACTTGTCCATGGGTGGGATCGATGAACCATCCCATCAGTGTTCTGAGGACATGGTTCAATATGACAACTGTTTGTGAGGTGTTTTGATGGGGAGATGTACTCACACGAACACGAAGTACACGGACGTACAGCCCAGAATCAACCCCCATGCACATGTTGCTGGAATTATTCTTGTGGAAAATTCACATCGAGGCATGGTTGTTTAGTGACAGGAAAGTGAGATAGGGGAATTATGTCTCACTCCATTTCTTACAAAGATGGCACATCCCTTCCATTCCGACCGAACAACACCACTAATGTATACATTTATTCCGCCGAGAAACAAGTTCACTGTCTTTCATTTCGATCTATAAATTAATATCAACTCCTGTTGCGGTTGATAAATACAGTTACAGAACCCTTTAATGAATCCACGAGATGGATTTTCTATTTTATGTGCCAATCTGCATTCCGTAAAACATCAAAACGATTAACCATAAATGCGCACGGATACCGCAAAACAGGTGCGCACGAGAAAAGACCCGATATAGTATTTACCTAAAAACTATTTGTTTTCCTCTCAAGCAGTTGTCTGTTGGCCCGACGTAATTGGATTGTCTGTCGCTTCGTAGTATGATCGATAAACATTTCAAATGATCACCACCATCGATTTCACTGGGAAAAATTACATATACATACCATTTCATCATTAGAAAAGTGATGTAACCTATACTTAAAATAAACAAGATTTGAATGTTGTTTTATAAACATATTTCTCTCAGTCTGTTGAAAACGTTATGGTTACGGAGGACGTATTGTATGTGGCGATGTTTGTAACAGAAGAAGATCCTACACTTGTATTCTTTCTCGTATACACTTTTGCTTAAATAGTATTTCGCTTTTATAATGTCATGATATCATATGCTGATTTCATTGTCCCACTATATACTTTCGTATTCACTCCAGAGTGCAAACGTAATGCTATTTCTTGTTTCCAATGAAAATGATCAAAATTTTCAGAAGCCAATTTAAACGACATATTTATGTGTTATTCTAGTCACTTGACCTATTAAATACTACCAACCAATAGTTGTAAGTTATGTTTAGATGAGTTTCTAAAATTATGTTGGATTTATTGGCGCGTTCATTGTCCGGTTTTCGATCAACAATCAAACCATTACACTTCTCTAATCTATGCTTATCAATCGATCAGCATTAAAAAATAGTTTTGAGGAAAAGAATAACACCATTGTTAACGTTTTTTACTTTTTTTTCGCTGAATAGTTTGGTCAGTAAGAAGGAATTTTTGTTCTTACAATTAGCGTATCATAGACTTATTGTCATAACTTGAATTTTATTTTCGTATATGATTTTACGCCTTTAATTCTTGTCTTCTACGATAAATCGATTATTTATTGTCGATGTCCAATATATGCCACAAGGAAACTTAAAACTGGATTTCAGTTTTAACTAAAGTAAATTCTTCATGTATGTTGTCTCTGCAGCTATTATATATAACCTAGACGTCTGGAAATGATTTATTTAAACCAACAAACATTTAAAATGAATGTCAACTCTGCTGTTGTCTACGATCGACACATGGAGACAGCTACTGGGCTAGTTCTTCTGGTTCCTCTAGTCGAACCCCTTTTGATAATATGGTGCGCTACATGTATGATAGCAATTTGAACAGTCCCCCTTGTCGACAACCCACATTTAGTTTGGAAAAAGAACTGAAAATCATCTGCAAAACGATAAGGATTAGAAATAGCAGAGACACAATTGTCAGGGCATTCAGTGCTGGCGGGAGTTACCTGACTTTGAACGTTTGGGTTCGAATCTGGCATTAAATTCGTCCCAATAAAACAAACAACGATATCAAATAAGCGTCATGTCAAATATATCGCTGATTTCATCATGAAGTTATTCCATTTTATAATTAAAGTGCTAAGAATAAATATGTGTTGTCCCCTACATCCTGACAATGACGTCACTTCTGTCCGGGGCCTCAGTGATCTTTTTGCATATAACTCAAAGTAAACCAATCTAAAAGTAAAGATATAACTCAAAGTAAACCAATCTAATAGTAAACATATAACTCAAAGTAAACCAATCTAATGGTAAACATATAACTCAAAGCAAAACAATCTAATAGTAAACTTATAACTCAAAGTAAACCAATCTATAATAGTAAACATATAACTCAAAATAAACCAATCTAATAGTAAAATGAAGGAATTAATTCACAATTATAACGGTTAGGGTTAATAATGCCTACAGGGAAAAACGCCTACAAGGAACAATATGCCTACAGTGATTGTTGTGACTGCGACACGCTTACCTGCACACAAGTGAACTGTTCCAAATAGTTTGAAATAATGCCTACAATAGAGCATAAGCTAACACATTAAGAAAGTAAGAGACAACAAGCAATTGTTTAGATAACAATTTATTTGATAGATACATCTCATATACTCATACTATTGAGAAGCAATTGCTTTCATGAATTAAAACAATCCTTTTAAACTAAGTAAAATCTTAAACATTCTCAAGTCATGTTAATAAGCAGGAACTATCATTTTTGTAAGCAATACTCTAAGTGAGAAGGAACTTTATTAGTTTATAGTGTGTTGAAGGGCCACAGAGTATCTTATTGGAGTCAAATATGCCAAACTTCACAATAGTGTTATTTTATCGAGAAGTGGTTTTAGTTTCCAAAATTTAGTATCTTAGTGCTTATGAGTTCAGTATAATGACAATAAAACAGGTTAAAGTCTCGATTTGTGATCGAAAACCGGACAGTGACGCGTCAATGACTCAAACATAATTTGGAAAAGTATTTACAGCAGACATAAATGTCTTATATACATGACGATTTTGACAACATGACAACGAGATCAAGTATAAAAATATGTAGAAATGTTGTGACAAAAACATGTTTTTAAATTTTAACAAAAGTGATTATGTCACATTAAATGTATATGTTGTAAATATATTGTAGAAATATTGTGATAAAAACATGTTTTCAAATTTTAACAAAATTGATAATTTAATGTCGTTTGAAATAACGATGTGCTAACAATATGGTGTTTTGTTTTCATTTGTATAACATTCCACTTAGCTTATAGGGTGAAGGTTGTTAAACTTAGAGCCACTGGTGCATGGAGATGTTTTTATAAGACTGTATAGCATTCTTCCATGTAGGCATTAGTTTAATTCACTTAACCGTTGCTGCATGCTGTTTGTTGAAATAGATTGAAATACTGGGCTTGTCAACAACACAGAACCAGTAGAAATTAAATAAAAATCCCGAATAAGTAGTTTGAATGAAATGCACTTATACTGTGTTGCTAAACAAACTAGTCGTTCTACGTCACTGTGATCACAAAATACAACGTTTTAAGTATTTATTTCAAAATTAAATATCAATACATTTTGAAAGATTGCCTATGTCTGGCCCAAGCGTATTCCAGTTACATATGTATACACAACATCAATAATACGAAGCAAATATCTGTAATACGAATACAAATAATCCACATAAAACAAATCATACACAGAGCAAGACTAACGTAAAGCGACCTCTGTCGCTAATATGACGTCATACGTGATCACGTGACTACGCTTTATGCAAACCTACGTCACTGTGATCACAAAATACAACGTTTTAAGTATTTATTTCAAAATTAAATATCAATACATTTTGAAAGATTGCCTATGTAAAGAGTAATGCAGCCAGAGTACTGAGGAAAGGCTAAGAACTAAGAACACGGAAACATTAACATGAATTTTAAACAAATATCAATGATTACCTAGAACGAGAAGCCAGCAAAAACTTTATGCAAAAACTTTATGCAAACAACTTATCAACATATGCAGCAGGGGTGCGAGAATGGACATAGTGCTTGTAAAACACATCTGCTGTCTTCCAACGACCAAGCTTTTGTATCACTTGAGGGTCGAACCCTAATCCAATAGCAACAGTTGCACCCGTCGGCCTAAATGACTTAGCTGAGAAGCCTTGATTTCCCAAACCAGCTAATTGAATACATTCCTCGAGAACTCTACCGACTGTAGACGCATCAATACCTTTGAAAGGGCTACGTAAGGAAACAAACACTGGATCGTCAGGGGGTCTAACATGAGCAGTCCTGTCGATATAATCCTTTAGGGTCCTAACAGGGTTAAGCTTGTTATTCTCGTGAGCAGGTAGAACAACCTCAAATCCTGTCCGTTGTGTGTCATTTTTGATACCAAACAGAGTCAACTGTAAAGACCCATCGTCCTTGAAATTAAGATTGTCCAGGGTAAAACTACACCTCCTTATCTTGCCACTTCGAGAATCAAAACTAACTGCTTTTGGGGCAATATCAGAGGGGCGCAGCATTAACGCCAACGAGAGCTGACATATAGCTTTCTGTCTAAGTTGCTTGATAGATAATTCTGCATTATCTGGCCACTGCAAAAACACAGAAGTGAAATTCTTCACTGGCATGACACTGGAGTATTTCATACCCTTAGTAGTACTGGACTTGACCAAAGCATCCAACAGTTGAGAAACAAAAGAGTCCTTTGTAGGGTTTTCTAACGAGTAACATGAATACATATGACCCATAGCAGCACAAGCTGTGGACAAAACGGATCTAGGTCTTTCAGACTCGTCAGCCAAGTAACATAAGAAATCTGCAATCATAAATGAAAGATCAGGGGGAAACGGATAATCTTTATCCTGACAAAACTGAAATAGTTTAGAGAGACAACTGTTGTAAGACTTTAAAGTAGACTGTGCCAAACAAAGAGGAAACTGGCTAATAGCACGTTCAGGCCACCGTTGGTTGGTTAGTTGCGTTCTCCACATATTCTCCAAGCGTATATTTTCCATCCCTTGTTTCTCATGGGCTCGGGGAGAATTCCCATCGAACGGAAGCTCCGTCTGTACGTAGGTATCCGCAGAGGGCTGTCTACTAACATTTCCTGAAGTAACGGGTACCAAGGTTGGCTGATCCATTTTGGGGCAATAATTGTAGCTGTTGCCCCTTGTGCTTTGATCACTGAGAGAACCCTTTGTAATAGACAAAACGGTGGGTTTACGTAATTGTTCTCGCTTCTCCAATCCGTTTGAGACAGGGCATCTATTCCCTGTGTGAACGGTTCCCAGAACCGTGTGTTGAACCGGGGTAGCTGTGTGTTGGCGGCGCTCGCAAACCGGTCTATGGTGTGAGGACCCCAGAGTTTGTCTATGTAGCGGAAGAGAGCTGGGTGAAGCATCCAGTCGTGGCGATCTGTTCGTCGAGACAACGCATCTGCTTGACTGTTGTTGATGCCCGATATATGAGCGCAATGTAGAGAGCATCCATTGTCCACTGCTTCTGCCCATATTGCTCTTGCTATTACTGTCAGTTTGTGGGAGGGACCTCCTTGATTGTTCACATAGGCGATCGATGTGGTATTGTCTGTTAGAATCTTTAAAGTTGCACCTTTCAGTTGATGAATAAATGACTTCAGCGAAAGAAGAATTGCCATCAGTTCCCGGAAATTGGACGACTCCCTTGAAACTCTCATATTCCAATTGCCAGAGGCTTCTAGCTCTCCTAAAACACCTCCCCAACCCAGGTGAGAGGCATCCGTCACCAACTGAGCTGTGAACACTTGAGGACATAACTTCCTTGAATTAAAAAAGTCAATATTTGTAAGCCACCACCCAAACTCTGCACGAGTATTGTTGTCGATGGTTAACTCAGACTCCCATGTATCTCTTGTGCTAAGTAATCTGTAAGCTGAACGCAAAAATAATTTACCGGGGTTAACTGCCCAAGCAACCGAGACGCATTGACCACAAATCCTTGCTAAGCAACGTGCAGAAATAACACCACGTTCAATGTTCAAAATACGTCTAATTGTCCTCTTTATGCGATGAACACGTTTGTTTTGTGCTTTAACGTAAACAAATCCATCCAGGTCATCAGTAACAATTGTATAACCAATGTAATCAATAGAATGAACTGGTACCAACACTGACTTATCGTAATTGATTCTAAAACCCAAATCACAAAGTGTATCTACCAACAAGTCAGTATGATCACGAATGAGAGCTCTAGTTGACATCAACAAAAAATCATCAACATAGATGACAATACGCAACCCTAAAGAGCGAAGGTATGCAACCACAACTCGGAGACATTTTGCAAAATAATAAGGGCTACATGATAAGCCAAAAGGCAAAACACACCATACATAATATCTTTCTTTCCACCTGAAACCAAGAAATTGTTGATAATCAGCATGTACACTAATATGGTGAAATCCACTCTTAATATCAACAGACACTAAACAATCATCATGGTTAATAATGTTAGCAACATTTCTAATATCTTCATTTTTATAAGCCGGCGTTTTGCAAAAACTGTTCAAATGTCTTAGATTGTGAATAAGTCTAAGCTTGTTATTCTTTTTCGGTACACATCCAAGTGAGGAAATATAATTCGGTTTAATGTCACAAACCTTAACACATCCGGTCCTCAAAAGTTCATTAACCTCAGTGTCAATAAACAGTTCTTCTTTGATAGAAAACGTTGGATTTGCAAAGTCAAAAGGCTCAGGTAATGAACAAAACGGGATTTTCACACCAGTACTTATCCAATCCAATACAGTGGGAGAAGTTCCAATGTCCGTCCAACTAGAATAACGCAAAACCATTCCCGAGAAAAATGTCAACAGTCTAAGGGAAATAACTCTAACCTATCAGTGTCACAACCGCGCACAGTTAATATTGATCGTCGGTAGCGTGCTCGTCTCCACGTTGATCCCTGTTGAATCCGCGACCTCTGCCGTGGGGGAACGGCCTGTTTGATAAAGTTGAGAAAAAGTCATTTCCATTACCTCTACCACGATTAAAGTTTGTAAAACGTCCTCTGAAGTGGGGTCGATTATTGCCACGATTAGAAGTCGATACCGCCGAGATGGCTGCCGCGTTACGTAGCTGTTCAAGTGATTCTGGCGAAAATCCACTCGTGTTGGACTGTAGAGCTCGAAAGACACGAGACGTTGTGTTGTCAAACTGACCTTGCACTAATAGCGCTGCATATTCATCTTGTAGGTACTTTATGTGGGCCTTCAACACAAGAAACAAAGTAGATTGAACGTCCGATTGTGACTGATTTTCCTCCGCCGCGAGTACCTTTAAACAAGTTTCCACATATCTGGCAGATTTACTCACGACATTGTAGACAGATCTGTCATTAGCCTTGATTCCTCTCCTGGAATCATTTAACCTCAATTCCGTAGGAAGTCGAATTCGTTGCAGGGAATCCTTAACGCCTTGGAAATCTCCCTGAATATCTCTCTCGCCCGCGGCGTCTAGATCTTCCGTCCGAGACGTGGCAGGGCGGCCATTTTCTTCACGTACAGGCGGTAAACGCAGGCCGTCAATCAGAGCCCGGAGGTCTTCATTGTTCCTCACAAAACGAGCTTCAATATCGCTCTGGCGATCTGATAACTTTCCAACTTCTGAAGATATGTGAGACAAAGCGCTATCTATCTTCTGCAATGAAGTGTTAACGTCAGGTTCATTATCGCATGACATGACGTCTGTCTGCTGGAATACACAGAGCAAGACTAACGTAAAGCGACCTCTGTCGCTAATATGACGTCATACGTGATCACGTGACTACGCTTTAGATAAGACTGTATTGAAGTTGTCTACTTAAGATGTTTAAATATCACTGAGACAGCATAGTGTTATTTTGCGACAGCGAGCACGTCGCGGCGATTATGTCGTTGAAGAAATGTAAACATGGAAATCCTTTTATAACTTTTGTTTCAATTTTGGTCGTTGGTGGTTTTACATGGAAAGTATATATGTATATTGTTTTATCATCCAAAACTCTGTTCCACAGGAGATATCGCTTGTGGAAGATCAAGCGATATCTCCTAGGAGATATCTTTTTGGCAGTAGATTTTGAACAATGCCCCTCTGACGTCAAGTATATGACATCACAGTTGTTTTACATAATCAAGTAATGACATCACAATGCTATGACGTCACAAACACTACGACGTCACAATGCTATGACATCACCGCAATTGGAGTCTTAGGGCAGCAGGGTGTTCAGTAATGTTAATTTATCAATCAAATGTAATGAAAAATGAGTTTGGATGATAAATAGAATCTCACCCTCGTGTCTTCTGATATCAAATATATCAACACTCGTTGATAAAAGTAAAATATCCTCGGCAAGCCTCGGATATTTGTACCGTTTATCAACTCGTGTTTATATATTTGATACCAGAAGACACTTGGGTGAGATTCTCTATATCTTCTATCGCTTAACGAATACATTACTCCAACTGATTAAGATTACATTCACTGTCAATAACGTATTTATTCTAAACAAATTTAATTCAAGATGTTGACAGATCCGGCACTGTTTAACATAAATTTCTGAGACAAGTAGAATATAATGATAAGTGAAGAGGATAATATTATTGTCGACATTTCACTTCCGGGTCACTATTTATAGCATTTCCGGAAACTTTCTCGGTCATGTTTGGGACAGGTGATAACAGTAACTTGCACTGAGAAGGTCACAGGAGGATCCGGGAGAAATGTCACACGGACTTGTGTCTTTCGTTTGATTGGAATTGGAAATCAGTACACAATTATCATGGGCAATAACCAGGCGAGTTCTCCAGAGGACCACGATGGCCCCAGCACACATAGCCAGTCTCGGAACTTCAAGAGAGCGTCTTCTAAAGCTCACTCGGCCTCGCTTGTCAAACTGTTCGAGGTACGTCGTCTATCATTAATCGTGTATGGCTCACTTGTGATCGTGACGATTTTTCAGTTAGGCTTGATATTCTTAGAACGTCTTCAACTTATCTGAAATTACGTTTATGAAATACTTACTTTGGTAGATTTCACATAAAAATGATAAATGAACCAGCTGTTGCCCTCCATTAAGAAATAACTGAATTTGGTTTATATTTTTTTTAAAAATCATATAAAATCATACTTCAAGTAGAAATATAATTTTGTTAATAGAAACATGTAAACGATAGGGGCCTAGAGCAATAAAGTAAAGCCTAGAAGAATTAATAACTAACAAGACTAAAGAAGGCTTGAGCCAGTTGTGAAAACCAAATCGAAAGTGACATGTAGGCCTAGACAGTGCTCTAGATATGATTAAACAATAACCTACAGTTACACATTTCTGCAAATGTCTATCTGCAAATTGATAAAGATTACTGATTTTGCACACGTACCATGCTTTTAAAAACATATATATAAGTTAATGGAATCAATCTTTTGATGACAATTATGAATTAACAGTAAACATGCAGGATGCTTTATGAAAAAAAAACTGTTTCACAAAATACTTGTTTTCTGTCCGTGTGAGACAGATTTGACATTTTACAGAGAGGACACCCTGTCCTAATGAATTTGATATTTGAAACTTTTCTTATGAAAACAATTTCTTCCAAAAATCTTATTTAACTAATTAACATTATTCAGAGGTTAAAAAATCTGGAAGTCTGAGGTGAAAAATATACCGTTGTTTACCTTTCACCAATAAGTCAATGACTTGTGACATATAGGAATAATGACCTCTTGGATTGCTTCACTTTCAAACATACCATTTCTTCAAATTTTGGCCAAGAAACAGAGAACAAACTGAATTTTAACTAATCTAGAGAGTTTTTGCAAGTCTAGATTACCAAAGTTCTAGAAAACAGTTACCTGCTCTCCTGTTATATAATCTTTGTCATGTTTCGAAATGATTATTTTATTCTATGTTGACTCTGGGGCAGAGAACGTTCGAAAGCTTGACCAAGTCTAGATAGTTATTGAAAAAATGTATTTTCTAAGATTTAAAAAAAAAAGTTATTTGGGTCTATGGTTGTCTTGTTCAAAATCTTATCTCAGGGAATCAAATTTCAGTATCAATAATGTTTTGAAATCTTGGACACTTGTATTCGAAGAGACCCTGAGAAAGGTTGTATGGGAGAGGAGTACGGAAATGGTATGAGGACAGTTGAATTCAGGTGATGATATTACTCCCGTTCTTACTAGTAGGTCAATTCAATTACAAATTAATCAACTTTGATAGAGTGGAGCATTTTGATATTGCATGATTTCTAACTAAGTTTTGTATTCTATTCTACCTATAGGTATAGTCAAACATGACAGTGATCATAGTATCGGTTGAGTGCCTTGAAATCAAAATCTTTCAGTTTCATAACTTATAAGGTTCTTAAGTTTTCATTTGTTTACATCAATATCAAGACTTATATTTTACTTGTGTAAAGATTTTAGTCACATGTTTTAAATTGTAAGTATACCTGATGGAGCATGCTTTGTCATTTCCGGTGACAAATCTTTTTATAAATACCACAGTGAATTCTTTGAAGAACTGCCAATCAAGATTTTAATTGTTAGCGTCTTGAATGTGATATTTGTTTTAACTGTTGTGTATTGGAACAGTTTATGTCAAATCCCATTTTTTTTTAACAAGATGCTGTTTTGAGAAGCTATAAAACCTTTTTTGAATAAAGATTGTCTTTTTAATTATCCTTGTTTGAATTTGTGATCAATGGAAAGTAATCAACCTATGTTGACATATGAAAAGAAACTTAAGTCAACCTGAAGAAACTGTTATGTCATTTCCTATGACAAATCTTTTCACAGAAAACCACAGCCCTCTTTGAAGAAAGCCCCATTTGCATATCAATGTTACATAAATAGTAAAATATTCACCACAGGTAATGCTGCCCTCAGCATGTTTATTTTGTCCATTCAACTAAATATTTGAGTGATGTATGCATGTTTGGGGCTCCTGCCGTGTTTAGCTGTGGGAGGCCTGTGAATGACGCAGTTGACAACTGTTTAATGCCCTGAGTCCCCCAATTCAGGAAGTTGTTTATAACCTAGCTGTCAATCAAAGGTGCAGCCTGCACTAAGCTCTAAATAGGTGTAGTCCAGGATGAGAGCAGGGGGAGAAGGCTCAACTTTGTATCTACTGATCTTGTCAGTGATCTAGTGATCTAGTGAACTAGTTATCTGGATAATTAAACCTTGGTTGGGCCAGCATTTTGTATAGATACAGAATGGAGGATGGGAATTTGACTGGTTCAGATTTATGATCCTATGACCCTGAAAGGGTGACATGTACTTGACAGGTTCAATACAATAGAAAGAATCCTCGTGCTAGATGAACCTAGTCTCTGAAACAAGTCTTATAAGATTCTCGTGCTTGACGTACCTTAAGTCTCTGAAATAAACAAATTTGACAATGCCAATGCTTCTCAATGGAGGAGTATGAGTAATTTAAGTGAATAATTTCCCCTTATCAATAACATGTATAATGATCTACAGGAACACACTTTCACCCATCAGCACTAGTCTTCTAATTTTCAATCATTGATAATTACACTACTACATGTAACAAAATATGCTGGAACAAAAAGATAAAAGTATAGTTAATCGTATAGATAAATTTAACAAACAATAAACCAGCCATTCATTCATTCATTCATTCATTCATTCATTCAACATATGAAGAATGATAACTACAATAATTCCAATTTCAATGCCTGATATGCAGTCCAGCACTGTTTTAAGGCAGTACAATGTTCACTATCATCCGAGACGTAGTTTTCAAAGCTCTTAGTACAGAGGTAGTTGGAAGCAACTGTTAATGTATGGTACTTTTGGCAAACTGAATGCTAAGATAGCTTCAAAATCTAGGCCCAGGAGAACTTATAGTTTGTAGGCAGATGCTTAGGGCTTTGAGTGTCAGTATACATCTTTAAGCATTTGTTCAGCTGGGTGTAGGATATATAGCAGTTTAGTTTAGCAGTCACTAAGCTGTTAACATTAAAAACATTGTGAGCAAAGAAGTGTGGACTAATGATTAACCCTTAAGATGCGGGTCCCGGAATATTCCGGGATGAAATTAGCTTTGCCCGCAAGTCCTCTTAGCGGGATGCGAGTAGCACACTCTATTTTTCTCACGCTAACTAATTATGACCGCGGGTCTCGGTAGCGGGTCCCGGAAATTTATTGCCTAGCAGTAGTCTCAGTTCAACGCTTGTATTTTCGTTCCGGCTGCCGCTAAGCTACCGTGTTTTGTTTCGTTGGTGGTCTAAATAATGCGCGAACATGCTCCGAAAGTTATGAGAATATTGATAATGTTTATCGTACCGAAAATAAGCGTTAAAATCACTCAATTTTCCCCCACTCCCCGCCGCACGTGCTAATAGCCTGTGGGCACTTTCTAGCCTCTCGCACGAGCTTACCGACCCGCGCGTGCTATCGTTTACTGAGACGCGTGCATTTTGACCCTATGCACGCCTTCCTATCGCACGCCCTATGTTCTGAACCCTTGGGCGGATTTCAATATAGGTGGGATCATTTGAAAGAGAAAAAAAATGTCTTTAATTCGATGTAAAAAACATATGTGCGCCTCGTGAAATAAAGATACCGCATGTGCCGCAAAAAAGGTGATTTTTATATATTTTTAGTTTTACACTGTTTTGTCACACCAATTTTCTCATGATGTGCTCAACATATTTTGACATTTTTTATATCACAAGATAGAGAAAAAGATTGTCTTTAATCCCATGTAAAATGTGTACATGCGCAACAATTCATAAAGATACAGCAAGCGCCGCACAAAAAGGTAATTTTGCCGACTTCCTTATCATGTGATCTGAAGCGCGATTTTCATGTGCCTTTCTTTCACAATGAATTTCTTTTACACCGTGAAAAAGATTTTGTTGAATTTTACATCACTATAAAGACAAATGAATTGTCTCTAATTCCCTATATCAATTATTATGCGCGCAAATAAATAAAGACTCAACAAGTGCCGTAAAAAGAACAACTTTCGCACTTCGCAATTCCGTTAGTGACGCAAATAGGGAAACTTTGGCACTTCATATCCCCGTGTACAAATGACACATTTCAAAACCATTTATATCATTATCAAGAGGAATAAATTGTCTACAAAGTGATATATAAAATGTACATGCGCTAAAACAAACGACGATGCAGCAAGCGCCGCACAAAGGGTTCTTTTCATGTGATCTGAAGTTCGATTTTCATGTACCTTTCTTTGGCACTCGATATTTTCTATACCACTTGGCGGATTTTGATAAATATTACGTCTAAATAAAGACGGAACGTTGTTCTTCATTTCAATATATTGATCATACATGCGCACACAAAAATAAAGGCACAAGAAGTGCCGCAAATTTGGCAAGTTTCGCATTTCGTATTTCTGTAACAAAGTGGCGCGCTCAACAACGTTTGGTATCAGCGTAAAGAGCAGAAAATTCTCTTCAATTTGATATACAATTTGTTTATGCGCTCATAGAAATAAAGACTCAACAAGCGCCGCTAAAATGTTATAAATAAATGTAATAAGTAAAAAAAATTATGAAGGAAACCCTGTTTCTTTAGTGTTCAATTATAGAGTTTTATAAACCATGAAAGTTGAAGGAAAAAAAACTTTTGGATTTACATTCATAGCGTTATTGATGTCTTTTTTGAGTTAGGGGATTTTTGCGTCGGGCACCGCCATCAGTTCATGGGAAAATTGTCCAACGAAAATGTTGTGGTTGAGACACAGTATGTCGGGGATGCCGTCGGGAACCGCCCTCAGGTCAAGGCAAAGTCGTCCAACGAAAATGTTTGTGGTTGAGACACAATATGTCGGGGATCTTTCGCCGGGCACCGCCATCAGGTCATGAGAAAATGTGTCCAACGAAAATGTTCGTGTTCGAGAAAAAAAATTTCAGCGGACTTTCGTCGGGCACCGCCAGCAGGTATGTGTTTTTTTCTGCCAAATTTTTGTTGGTCGAGGAAACTCATTTTTGAAAAAAAAGTTTGGTAGCATTCCGATGTGTTAAATAATTTGCTATATATGTCGGGATGGCATGAGTTCCTTCCAGTGAACTAAAGACAAGGGGCCGGGTGCTCGTTGACTACGGCCGTCCCGACGGATAGGCCCGTGGAACCTATCATTCTCGGAAGAGAAGTCAAAAGTTGAAAAACTTTTGTAATCCACAACTGACAATCAGAACTTTCCTGACGTAGAAGGCAGTTGTTCGCGACTCGCCGGCTCGTTGCATAGGAGTCAGAAGGCGGCATCAGGGTTGATAATGTTGATACAACGTCGGCGGCCGTCGGTGCCATCGGCACCTTCGGCGGGATTGTGAAAAGTCGTCCAAAAGTTAGAAAGTGTCCGGCGACATTAGAACTTGTTCGGCTGGATTGTGAAAAGTTGTCCGAAAGTTAGAAATTGTCCAGCAATGTTAGAATTTGTCCTGATTTGTTATTTTTGCAAATCGTGAAACAAAATGTCCGGCTTTCGCCAGGACAATTAGAAAATGTCCGGATTATTGATGACCGCTGGCGCCAAAGGCGCGCAACGGCAAATTTGTTTCAAACACTTACAAAATGTGGCAATTGAATGTCCATGAAGCTCACATTGAATTTCTCTGTACAACAGGTCATGTGTTGATGTTATTATATCTTGCGTGTGCCTAAATTATTTTCAATCATTTACAGATTGATGTGAAAGATGCCTAAGGCCAGGAGGCCGCGAACCAGGAGTTGGGAAGGTCCGTCGACGTCTAGCGACGACGACTTCATCAACGAGGTCCATGCCGATGAAGCTTCTGATATGGAATCAACTGATGAGAGTGATAGTGACAGTGACAGTGACAGTGATAGTGAAAGTGACATTGATAGTGATCAAGAAATAAGAAACATTGCAAGAGACATATTAGCTGGTACGGGTGAAACTGCTATGGCTGGTACTTCCACAGAGGAAGAGTTCAGTGGCTTTGACGAGCAATATAATGAAATGGACACACATTTTGATGACCAAGATAATTTTATGGATCGCTGGGAAGAGGGGCCGAGGCAACGTGGACGTGTCGACTTGCATTTTACTGGCGCAACGGGATTAGGACGGTTTATAGAATTGCCTGATAACCCGCAACCTGTAGACTTTTTCGGACTGTTTTTTCATGAAGATGATTATGGATCATTGGCAGCAGAAACCAACAGATACTTCCACCAACAGGTCGATGATAAGGTTCTGAAACCCTGTTCACGGTTGAGGCACTGGTATGATACGAATGCCGAAGAAATGAAAGTATTCATTGCAATGACAATAGCAATGTCTCTGGTTGTACAGAGAAACTTTTCTGAGTATTGGTCAACAAGTGATGTTACGTCGACGCCCTTCTTTTCCAAGTGCATGCCCCGCGACAGGTTCTGGCTACTGCTAACGTATCTACATTTGAATGATAACAACCTAATGCCGGGACGAAACACTCCGCATTTTTCACCAATGAATAAACTTGGCTATCTGTACCAACGCATCGTGCATCGTTTTTCCAGAGTTTATAAGCCGCATCAAAACATTTGTGTTGACGAAGGGTTGGTGCCTTGGAAAGGCAATCTGAGTTTCAAAGTATATAATCCCGACAAGCCGAAGAAGTATGGGATAAAGGCCTACATGTTGTGCGACTCAACAAATGGTTATGTTTGCAAGTTCAAACTCTACACTGGAAAAACAAATGAAGCTGTTTCTGTTGGTGGGAAAACGTATGATCTCGTCATGGACTTGGTGAAGGAATATGCTGGGAAAGGGTATCATGTGTTCATGGACAATTTCTATTCCTCGGTGGCATTGTATATAAACTTGTGGGAAATGGGAACTGGTGCGACGGGAACTTTGAGAGGAAATCGCAAAGGCATTCCTGAAAAGCTAAAGAAGGCACAGAAGAATCAGAAGAAAGGGGATATGACAATCTATCACAATCAAGACCTACTCGTTTTGCGGTATGAGGACAGGAAGTCAGTGTTGCTCATGTCAACCGTAGAAGACGCCGAAATTGTAGAGACAGGAAAGAAGAACCGAGTGACTGGGGAAGCAAATACGAGACCACGTTTTGTGCACGAATACAACAAATATATGGGAGGTGTGGATCGGGCCGACCAGATGCTGTCGTACACCCCGTTCAAAATGAAAACTCTTAAATGGTGGAAGCGCGTGTGGTTTCATGTGTTGAACGTTGCCATGTTGAATTCTTACATTATCTATAAAGAATTCTCAGAAGACAAACCTTTGAAAACAAGCCGTCAATTTAGAAAAGATTTGGTGCAGCATATGATCACCTTCGCCGAAACAGAAAAAGTGCCCTCCCTGCGCAGACGTCCTCGCGGCCGGCCGAGCACGAGCGACGATAGTGTCTTGCGACTCCATGGTCGTCACTTTCCATCAAAGATTCAGCCTGTTGGAAAGAAGAAAAACCTAACACGCATGTGTGTTGTTTGCTCCAAAGCGAATAGAGAACTTCGTCGAAGGGAATTCGAAGAAACAAATCAGCCAGTTCGAAAGAAGAAAAGGGTAGGCAAAGAATCTTCTTTCGAATGTATCGAGTGTAATGTGGCTCTATCTGCAGCACCATGTTTCAGAATTTATCACACGTCACAAGATTGCACTAAAGCTTATATCAGTTTGATGTCAGAGAAGGAAAATGAGGGGGATAATCAAGAAGATTGAAGAAAGAAGAAAGAAGCAGAAGTGTGGATGAGCGTTACTCTCCTTATAAAGTTTATTCTTCACATCAATAAGGTGAATAAGTGTAATATAAAATACTGATTGTCAATAAAATAATCTTTTTTTTAAGTCGTAAAAGAGACAGAGAAAGTCAATGTGAGCTGTCACTGGACGTTCGATACGAGCCGCATCACGAACCTACCCCCGATCTTTCGCAATTTGTTTTCTTAGAATCGGGTGGCGAAACTTCATACTTTTTACATCATCGTAAAGGGAAAAGAACTGGCTTTGATTCATTATGAAATGTGTATGTGCGCAACACATAATAAAGAAGCGGCAAATAATGCGAGAAATGTCGCAATTATCAATTTTTTTCCCCAAATGTCTGAGGGTACCCCTCTTTAACGGTTCATATCTCCCGAACTATTTGGCACTTTTTAAATTTTTTTCCACCTTTCTCAAGCGGAAAGAATGATCTTTAATTCCATGTATAATATGCATGTGCGCAATTAATAAAAATGGTGCGGCGAGTGCTGCGACAAATGTCGCAAATAAAACGATTGTCAAAATCTATTTTCAAGTAGTTGAGGGTGTCGCTCTTTCGCGGTTCATATCTCCCGAACTATTTTATACTTTTTTATATTTTTTTCACCTATTTCAAGGGAATATAATTGTTTTTAATTCCATGTATAATATGCATATGCGCAGTCAATAATAACGATGCGGTGGATGATGCGACTGGTGTCGCAAATAGAACGCTTATCAAAATTTGTTTTCAACTAGTTGAGGGTATCACTCTTTCGTTTTTCATATCTTTTGAACCAGTTGGCACCTTTTCATTATTTTTTCACAGTCGTAAGGACGAAAGATTTATCTTTATTTCCATGTACAATTTGTACATGCGCAGCAAGAAATAACGATGCGGCGTGCGTATAGAATGATTGATTTTATTATCTCGGAATGTTCGCCCGCGTGTGACTGCACGCGCCGAGAGGATCGGTACAGCAGGAAGCAACGCTGGTGCTTAGAACACTGGCACTCGCATGCTGGTGCCTCGGGGGTGCCCCGGGGGTATAACGGTACTAATTAGCGTACCGATGCCAGACTGCCCAAGGGAGAATTAGTTCTGGCTAAAAATCCCGTTATGTCGGAGCATCCTCGGGGTACCCCCAACCATCTTTCGCGGCGTATATCTTTTGAACAGGGTGACATTTTCTAACAATCTTTTATCATCATAAAGAAGAATAAATTGTCTACAATTCCATATATAATACATGTATGCGCGCTAAGTATTAGGGATTTTATTCAGCCGGAAATAAAGACAATCTTTAGATAATTGTAGAAATCTAACTAGAGGTCGCATTGTAAAAAGACATATATCATCGTAAAGAAGAATAATGTATCTTCAATTCCATATAAAAAAATTAATTGTGCGATTATATTTAAGGATTTTCCGTAACTCTAAATAAAGACAATCTTCATATTGCAATAGAAACCGTTCTAGGTAGGATAAAAATTTCATTCAAAGTGTCGGATAAAGATCGTTCATTTGTGTACGGGATTGGCGGGCTACTTTTGTATCGAACGGTCAGTTTCATCCGTAATCCGCCATGTGAATACACCATTTATCGAAAAAACAGCCGCGACTCGCGGTGCGAAATAATTCAGCCACAGGGGCTAATTGCGTTATTACCGTAGCGAGGCGAGTGCTGGAAAATTCAGCCACGGGGGCAAAACTGGTCAAAATAATATTCAGCAACGGAAGGGTTAAACCCCAAACAATGTCCTTATTTCAGAAAATGGAGATCACGGCAGACAAGGGAAACTCTCATCCCGGAGAGCTCTCGCAGACTACGTTTGAGGTAATTTCTCCATTGTTACCTATAAGAAAGTTCTTTTATTTTCCTATAAAATGTTGATCTTAGATGGCAATATGTATGTTCCTGTTGAAAATTTGATCTGTGCAGAAAAAGTACACAAGACCTTTGCAAAAATTAATGCTTTTAAAAAGTTGGACCATAGTACTAACCAAGCAAACAAAAGGAAAAAACAGTTTGACCATTGGTATTTTCTGAAAATATTTTGTAAATTGGGAGCTTGAAGCAGTAGAGGAATCAGGGTACATATTGTTCCTAATCATCTTTGAGGGAGATGTGTTGCCATGTGTTTTTCCCTCTAAGTAATAAAGAGATTGCTCCGACAGAAGTGTTTTGAACTCTCCTGAAAGAGAGAAATTCTTTGGGTGATAGATTAGTCATGCCAATAGGGGAATGCTGTGGCCAGCATATTTATTTCTCTTTTAATTTCTCTTTCTTTTTAAGTATTTTAATGCCGTTTGGCGTTGTGAATCATAAATTATTTAGAACATAACAGTGATTGGTGAAGTATTTGTAATTATTATGAACCAATGAACTTGTAGAATATGTGTTCAACCAATAAATGAAGAGAAGGAGAAGGGCTCATGCGTTTCTACCGATGATGACAATCATTTGAAAAAGTAGATTGTTTGGAATGGTTACCAAAAGCCTTTAGGATAATATAGGATGACGTACCTAACGCTTGTGCCAGGTATGATAATATTTATTTGAGTGTTGCATTCAAAGACAGACAGCCACACGGTGTGAGATGTTAAACTAGATAACAATATATGTTCTTTTTCACTTTGGTTCTTACCTGTTACAAAATTAAGTAAAAGAAAAGAAGATTTTCTGCAAAATTATTTACAAATGTCACTACAGTAAACATATATTATGAAATTGTATCCTGTTGAGTAACAACTTAAAACATTTTCGAGACACTTTACATTTCATATCGATAGATATCCTGCATAATAGAACAATACATGTTACTCAATAGCGGTGAATCTCTCACCACCAAAGACTTAAGTTCCAAACGTTTTTGAAATAAATCCACCCAATAAAACTGCGTCCAGGGATTGTCACACTCCAAGCAAAGTAGATATGACGACCGAGAAGGAAAGTTGATATCATGAGGCAATAATATGTTGTGTTTATGAATTATTTCTGTAAGGGTATTGCCCCTATTATGATGTTGAACTAGTTTACAAACACAGAGAGAAACAAAGAGCTTGAGTTTCAACTGATTCCTAATACGTCACACGCAAGGTGTGAATTTAAGTCATGATTTTAATAAATCTCTCCCCAGTTATCCTAAACCAGGGTATAAAGAGTGTCTTCGTAGTCAAATATATAAAGTGTATACATATTTTCTCACTTTTTGGCTATTTTGATTCGTAAAAGTGAAACGAAAACAGATGATAATTTGCAATAATCAAAATTATGTTTTATGGCTTCTCTTAAAAAACTCCGAAACATTACTCAACCACAAGGGTATTGATTTTCGCCTTTGGTAATTTATTATTGAACATTTTGATAATTTTAAAATAAAGTAACTCATATTCAAATATCACCGCAAGTCCAGCATGCACTATTCCAGTACCGGTCCATGTCTTTTCTCCTGTTCCAAGTCTTTGAAGGGCATTTAGCAATGGCTTAAATAACAACCTCTTTATTTTGACAATCAGGGTGCAAGATGGACCATTTATTTCAAAAGTGTCATGATTTTAACAATTTTCCAAATTAAGAAGCTGTAAATATTCAGATATTTTAAAGTAAATTTGAAGACTGAAAATTCAAAATAAAATTAAAAACACCTTCATGTAATTTCCATAGAAATCCTTAACCAAAAGTGTCAATCTATATGTTTTATTTTCCATAGACATGAGAAATCACTGTCCAAAAGTGTCAGTCATGATTGTGTGATGGTGTGCTAATCAGAGATCCCTATCTTTAATAAGAAAAATGTTTTATTGAATTTTTCATTTTCCACCACTTGTCTGACAAGGATTTGCTTGTCTCCATGTGACGCATTCCTGTGTTTTGTCACACTCTATTTATCATCACTGTTGTTTTTCACAAGTTGGAACAGGGAAAACATTCATGTTATGTTTTGATTGATAGACACAATAGCAAGTAGGGCATGCTTTGTATTATGTGTTTATTGAAACTAACATTTTTATCGTGACTTGTTCGTGATTGATGTGAATTCTTATGAAGCTATTAAAGTTTGGAATTTTTTTTAACTCCCATCATAATGAACATTTTTGTATCAAAATATGGTCAATTTGAACAATACTTTCTGGGGGAGATGAGTACTTCAGTACTGGTGAATGACTTCACAGGGGTATATTAATTTCACAGCATTTATATAGCACCCTATTTGACATACTTCACTTCAAGGTGCTCAGAGTATGTTTCATAAATTGTTTATGTGGCTTAGTCAGAACCAAAATACCGCTTTTTGTCACTAATGTTCAAATATCTACCCTATACTTGCACATTTATCCCTAAAATGGCAAAAATTATGGTATGTTCTTATTTTCAATGGTTTTACAAACATTGTCATTTAGATCTTAGATGGTCAAAATTATGCATCCAATTTGTATTAATATTAGTTAAATGACCAACCTAAGGCTCCCAACACGTATTTGTTCTTGTATCTGCTGTAAATAAGTTTTGAAAATAACGTTTCAATTATTGGCACGCGCCACTCTCCAGTTTTGAATCACAAATCACGACTTAAACCTGTTCATTGTCCTTATACTGTAAAGACACCTTTGAAAAATGCCTGAGTTTAGTATATTACGATCTGATATTGCAGAAAAATTTATCATGTATGTTTCTTTTCCTAGAATGCGTTTCATGGTCCCCTCCACAAGTTCGGAAAGTTGATGTACCGCCAGATGTTGAACGGACACACGGTGCGAGACCGAATCACACGCGAACAGTTCGTGAAATCAGGCAAGGAGATTCTCAAGAAGTTTGATGAGGTCGACCAACACAAATACTACTTCAAACTATTTGCTGGTGGCAAGGATCATCTCACAACGGATGGTAGGTGTGAAACTCTGTCATGAATACTGAGGGCTGAATTAGGCTTAATTATGCCATTATTATTCAGAAATACATTTTTTTTAAATTGGAAGTCCGAACAATTCCCCCCCCCGTAGCAGGTTACATTTCTATTTATAGATTGCCAAGCTCCCACTAAGTGATCTGACCTATTAAAGAGCCACTCCGTGATTTGTTGGAGTCATATATGCCAAACTTTATCAATGGTGTCATCTAAAGCGAAGTATCGACTGTTACCAAAAAGACACATTTTAAAGCTTATTAATTTTTTACATTTACAATATGAAGGTAGAACGTTGCAATTGTGATCGAAAACCGGACAGTGGCGCGCGTCAAATAGTCAAACGTAATTTTGGAGACTTATCTAAAACAGCCAGGAGGGCAGTTAGGAGTTGATAGCGTTTGTTAGGTTATATAACTATTATCCATGTATAGTGGACGTGATATCTACACCTCAGTGCATTTATAGGGCTGTTTTTAGATTTTCATGGAAAACCAGTATTTTTCATATATATGTCTTTTGGACATGAAAAGTTAAGATGTTTTGATTTATTATCACCACATATGACATTTAGGTTCGTATCAAAGGTAGATAATATGTTGTGAAAATCACGGAGTTGCTCTTCAAGAAATAGGGGTGACAGGTCAGTGTTTCTTAGTGCCATGTCACAAACTCTTATTGCACAATGTTTTGAATATCTCACATGATTAATCAGAGAGTAAACAATATTCAGCAGTAATAGCCCTTACTCTTAAATTCTAATCCAAGTTAACACTGTCATGTTTAGTAAAACCTTGATCATGAGAAAGCTATTCCACCCCCCAATTGGATCAATTAAACTGAACGGTTTCTCACAGTAATCAATTTGAATTCAAAGTCCTGTGCGATGAGCAATTATCTATAACAAGACAGAAGCCATTCAGATAGGTATCAGGACTGGAGCTGTGCCATTTTCACCGCGAGGGTTTTGAGGAATCTTGAAAAGTGGTCCGTCTGTAACAGAGGTTAATGTAGGAAGAATTGAGTGAAGATTGGACACAAATCTCCATTGTTGCAGTGAGGTCTCAAGTTAAGTCTTAATATTGAGTAAATAGCCTGACAAACCTGCATGTACAATCAACACACACATTGCCATTGCCTGCTTGTAGACTTCTGTCAGACAATGGAGAACCAGAACACATGTTCCTGCCGATCTCCGTGCAATTCTCAGTACACGGTGGTATTGCTGGTTAGTGCTAGCTATGATACAAGGGTTCTTATACCTCTGATATACCTTCCGTGATCGCATCTGTGTTGTCCTCTAATGGTGAAAGTGTTTAAATGGCAGTTAGATTCCATGGTATGTCATTATCTATTTCTATTTTCATAAACAAAAATATATCTAAAATATGATATCTGAAGGTGTGAGGGCTCTGATTTCAATTGTTTCATTTTGACTCTTTAGCATCCTGCTAAATCAGCTTTTATGAATCCTCTCAGCAACTTCCTAATACTCTGATCTCTTTCAAGCCAAAAGCCTCATATCGCTAGCTATCTAACCAGCCAATGAGACAACTCACATCCAGCAACAGCGGCAAAACCCAGATTGATCGATTTGTTGAGTTCAAGATAGTAGCTTCAAGCTCCTTGTATAAAGACATTTCATTGGCTGAAAAAATGACAGGTGAACTTAGCCACAAATATCAAGCCCTTCCAGCCATATGAGACATTTGTTCCGAAAGAGATAGGTGCCTAGATTTTCGAAGCTCTCCTAGGGCTAAGATAATTGAAAGCAAATGCTAATGTATGGTACTTACGACTATCTTAGTGCTAAGAGAGCTTCGAAAATCTGGGCCCAGGGTATTAGAAAGGAGCTGATCAGATTCAAATACGCTGACTTAGCAGGATGACTCTCTTAGTTATTCAACCAAATTTTAAGGGTTAGCAGTTGATGGCATGATGTTCAACCTGGTGAAAACACATTTCATTTGATTTAAACAGAATAAATGAATGAATGGGACCGGCATGTTGATATCATTGTGTCTGATGTGCGTTGAGGACAAATTTGAGTAGGGAACCCTGCACTTTCATTATTGAGATGAACTGTAAGTTTGATTATTGGATCAACGATCTTAACATGGAGGGAACAACCTTGACACCCACAAATCATCTATAAGTCAATAATACATAGATAACTTGTTGTAAATTGATTTCCTGGATGAGTGCCGTTGTTGTGAGTGACCCTGTTAACTTAACTCTTTCCCTGCCAAACTATTTCATTGTAACACTCAGGAATCGTGACTCAAGGGGAGATAATGCAGGCCAGACTATTGACTGAGCACTGTTTTCTCGCAGTAGGTATAGATATGTAATACAAACTTTGCATCATGATGTTTCATAGAACTAGTTTTAAATGATCAATTTCATTTTGAGTATAAACATAAAGGAAATATTGTTTGAAATTAAAGTTTAGGTTTAGGTGCAAAAAATGCATTTGGCACTTTTTGGTTGGTTGTGGCTGTTTTCCGATTCTCATAATTTTGAAATTTATTTTTGTGAGTAATGTTATAAATGAAATCTCTAAAAGGCATTTAATTAAAAGCATTAATTCTAAGCTGAATGTAAAAGAATATATATTTAGTTAAAAAGTTATTGTAGAATTATCACAAGATATGAGCTGTGTTTTCCTGTATATTGCATTTGAAGATTCAGTACAATATTTAAGCCAACTGACTAGTGATATCATCTAGTGGTTTTAAAGTTGCTTTAACATGAGGTACAGCACCAGGTAGTTAGCTCTGTGGGAGGTCAGTTACTCTTCTAGAGTTGGGGAGTGTTTGGTAATACAAGGGTTGACCTCACTTCAGACTGAAGGATGTTGTTCTTTTTACAGCTGCAGTAGAGGAATTAGGGCAATAGCTGTGTGTGGATGTTTAGTTCAAGGCTTATGTATTCCCACTCTACAACTAAACACTGACAGATACCACAGCTTGATTTGCTCTACACTGTGAGTGGCGTTACCTTCCAAGGAGTTGGGAGCGTTTAACTTTCAGTCTTAGATTAAAGTTATATGAACTTGTTGCAGGGTGAAATAAAAGCATTCTTTCTGGCTTTGGCCACAGGGATATCACTGTGGCTTAATGGGTAGAGCGTCTGACTCTTACCCGGAGGTTGGGGGTTCTTATCTGTCAATGACTTCTGTTACACACTGTTATAGCTGAGATTACTTGTCTACAGCAGAGATGATGTCCAGCCTTGTTAATAACACTGATTAATATATTGATTGACAGTAAGGGTCACCTGTGCAGGTAGTTAACGATGAGGACAGGTGTTGCCTAAGCAGGGTCCTTACTGATGTCTGAGGTCTCCAGTCGGATTATATGTTTAATGTAATGGAGTGATGTTATTTAAACATTGGCTATATCTGGCTCTGCTTCTTCACAAATATATTCCACTTGCATTGCTCTCAAGTCTTGGCTCTGCTTCTACACAAAGATATTCCACTTGCATTGCTCTCAAGTCTTGGCTCTGCTTCTTCACAAAGATATTCCACTTGCATTGCTCTCAAGTCTTGGCTCTGCTTCTTCACAAAGATATTCCACTTGCATTGCTCTCAAGTCTTGGCTCTGCTTCTTCACAAAGATATTCCACTTGCATTGCTCTCAAGTCTTGGCACTGCTTGTCACTCAAAAAGATGTTAAACCCTATTTGGGTATTATCTACATCGGCTGCACTCTCTTGAATAGAACAACTTTTCCTCTGGCTTGTAGAGCTACGTAGGGTATATGTCAAAAAAAAGCAGATATGGTAAACCATTTTTGTAAGAGTTGACTATAGATCAAGACAAGTGGACACTTTGAGTCGAGTGTGAATACAATGCCTGACTGCATGTTGCTGTGTTCCGATGCATAGCTCACAGTATTCTACGGGGACTCATATTATAATCAGCCCCGTGTTGCTGTGTTCTGATGCATACCTCACAATCCTCTACAGGGACTCAGATTATAATCAGCTCCTGTATTCACCACCCATTGTTCACCAGGCTGTTACTGTGACTGTTTAATGCAGTCCATTGTGTGAGTGTGTGTAGCTGTAGCAGGGTTACAATAATAAGTCGCATTAATACGTGTTCTTGGCAGTGGAAGTGTGAGAAAATCAATATAGAAAGTTTGATAAAGAAATTGGAGTGATAATTTAGATATTTTCCAAAAGATTGAAATCCAAGTACAGATAGATAGAGAGATCGTCTTTATTTCCTCCAAAATTGAAGATAAATATATGCATGATACAGTTGATAATACATTATTCAATGAACAAATATGAAAGTTACATGCTACAAAGTATATACATGTATATGAATAGTATATTTAGAAATTGCTTCCACTCACGAAGCGCTATACTTGTTGTTTTCATACATTTGATCCACAAATTGGTATCAAGATTTTTAACATAATCATTTGGTATACCTCCAAGTAGAAAACTTAATAGAACATCGTCATCATCATCCAAATACTAACAAAGGTTTCTACATCCAGGATATCAATGAGAGAGTCAAATAGGCGATCTTTTCACAAACTGTTTCTTTACAATATAAGATAAGATAAGATAATACTTTATTATCCCGGAGGAAATTTGTTTTACATCAAAACGGCCTCGTACATAGATGGCTCACATTGTCCAACTATAAACAAAACATCATGTAAAGAATATAAAGATGATGTGTTTAACAATGTCATAGGCATGTGTGCCGCACAGGCATTCTTTAGATTGCATCGCAAAAGTCCCTACTCGAATAAGGTAGGATATGTCGTAAAAGCAATCAGACTCATTGAGATTGATTAACCAAAGTCTATTTCCAGATTGGTTACGTATAAGAGAGTATCTGTGGAGATTTACCCTGTAATTTAGTTCAAAGGTAACATCATTTGATTCAAATATTGAAATTTTCTGATTCACAAGTTTTGACCATTCATTTTTAGTGATAAACACAGACGATTTGCGATACATATCAACGTATTCAGTATGATCATATTTATGGGCGAGATTTAACATATGGTGTATAGTAGAAGACTTACATTTCAGCATATTTCTAAACATAACATCACAGTCATTTTGAGCTAGTCTATATTGCAATATTCGTTTGAAAATAAAACTAACATCAGTGTTAAAAAGTCTTCCCAGGAACAACATAGCCCTCTTGTCAATAGATGCACGGAGCGATACAAGGCCTAGACAATCCCTGGCAATGACCGAACTCGTGCGTTTAGAAAACCTTGTACCTTTTTACAGAAGAACTTTTGTACACATTCGAGCATATCATACTCTTTAGCTGATAATTGACACCACACAAGAGAATAGACCACATGGTAGTATAATGCGTTCCCATATGCACACAGCATGCATAGGGTGGAGACCACCAAAATACAAACCATGACTGTGGTTTTCATTAATTAGTCTCCTTAGTTTTTCACAAATAAAAATTGTACGACTAAAGTTGGATTTAGCAGTGCTAATGTACAGGCCAGCATATATATGAAATCAGTCTTATGGTTGATAGCTTGATCACCAAGAAATAAATCTGGACATGTGTGTTTTCGAAAATCACCAAACAAAAGGAAGGCGCTTTTACTTGCATTAAATTTAAGGTGCCATGTTCTTGCATATTCAAATATAACATTCAACAAACATTGGAGACCACCAGGTGTACAGCTTAATAATGTTGTGTCATCTGCAAGTAAGATACCAAGAGAAGTGGCCCAGGGGAGGCTCAAACCCCTTTCTTCGTTATCAATAACATTCAATAAATCATTAATGTATAATGTAAAAAGCCAAGCGGATAGCACCCGTCCTTGTCCAACACCCTGACGTACTTCGAAGGTTTCTGAGGCATGTCCGCCAATGCTAAAACGGGATTTCATTGATGTGGATATAAGTCTCCACAGTTTCCCTTTAATTCCAAAATTGTGCAGTTTTAGAAAAAGACCGTTAAGCCAAACTCAGTCAAAAGCTTTTTTGTTATCCAAAAAGTATACGGGCGTGTCCCTTTCGTTGTAATATGCAATACTTTCTAAAAGCCTAAAGGAAGCTGTTTCTGCTCCAGCACCTTTTCTAAAGCCTGGAAAGGATGAAGAAAATTTTACTCTTGTAGCCCAATTTTCAATTCTATTGAGGATTAATTTCTCAAATAGTTTACCTAAAATAGGAGTAAGTGTGATACTTCTATAAAGAGACGGGTTATCCTTACTTTTACCGTGGCCTTTGTGAATTGGAAGTACGTTTCCAACATTAAACATCTTTGGAACATATTCATAAGCAACAATATCATTATAAAAATCAACAAGGTGAGATATCAGCGACCTGCCACATAATTTGACATGCTCATTTACAGTGTGATCTGGGCCAGGTGATTTACCCGCCTTTAAAGATTTTATGGTTTTTAGTAATTCATCATATGTAAACGGGCATAATAGATGCATACTAGTATCGTCACAGTCATGAATGTCCTGTGTTGTGAATAAAACTATTTACAAACCTGGTGAAATCTGAATCAAAATTGATGACTTCATATGGTTGGGATAAATCCCTGAAATACTCAGCAAATAGGTTACAGATGGATTCTTGGGTATCGCTAGTCTCATTATCATATACCAAGATCTCAACTTGCTCCTTACTGCGTTTGTTCTTTTTTGTTACCCTACTGAATTCCTGTATATCTACTTCAGCTGCTTCATAGATATCCCTGAATTTGTCGTCTTGTCAGTGGAAGTGTGAGAAAATGAATATAGAAAGTTTGATAAAGAAATTGGAGTGATAATTTAGATATTTTCCAAAAGATTGAAATCCAAGTACATGTTCATGCTTGATAAGTGAAGGTAAAAGAAATACTGAAAGCAAGTCAAGTAGATAATTAGTTGAATTTAACAGAAAATGGATTAGAAAATGAACAATACACATGCTAGTGGCACTTTGAGAAAGAAAATAAAGGGTTGCTTCTAGACAGGAAGAAAATTTTAGCTCTTTACCCCTACAACTGATATGCAATTTAATGGTAAAGCAAGAGGATTGGTAAAAGTAGGATAAAAACAATAGTGCATTGCAATATCTAATAGGTTCGATCTAACAGTAAGTCAAACATTATAAAGATGAATTGTTCTTTTTTTAGTGTACCAGGACATCAATATAGACATAAGGTCTCTGTCAAACAACTTTACACTAAGGCTTACTTAAGTCTGTTTTCCTTACCTTTTCTCTGTGCAGCTGGACCATGGTAAATCATCTTACATTTAGTTTTGTGCGACATTGTCTGGATCTTGATGTGAATTGTTGGTTTTAGAGTTGTTTTTTTTCAATTAATGATCAAGATCTTTGTCAAGAGAAAATAAAACTTTTTATAAATGTCTCTAGAAAATTTTAACTTAAAACGCATGAAATTGAAATTCTGTGAAAGTATGACTCCAAAAGATCGTGTAATTTCTGTATTTTCTCAACGGGTAGCCACTAGAGGGAAGTCAGTCACTGCTACTTAAACTGCTAATTAAAACTAAATATTTTTGTTTTGTTTTGACTTATCTTCGCTCACGGTATGTTCTCTTTGTTATCCCTTTTGTGTGTGAATAAGCAGGATGGTACTTACCCTGCTTCACTTCGATTGAAATTCTTCGACTGGTTGACCGTGTTCCACACGACCTGCATATTTTCCAAAAGATTGAAATCCAAGTACATGTTCATGCTTGATAAGTGAAGGTAAAAGAAATACTGAAAGCAAGTCAAGTAGATAATTAGTTGAATTTAACAGAAAATGGATTAGAAAATGAACAATACACATGCTAGTGGCACTTTGAGAAAGAAAATAAAGGGTTGCTTCTAGACAGGAAGAAAATTTTAGCTCTTTACCCCTACAACTGATATGCAATTTAATGGTAAAGCAAGAGGATTGGTAAAAGTAGGATAAAAACAATAGTGCATTGCAATATCTAATAGGTTCGATCTAACAGTAAGTCAAACATTATAAAGATGAATTGTTCTTTTTTTAGTGTACCAGGACATCAATATAGACATAAGGTCTCTGTCAAACAACTTTACACTAAGGCTTACTTAAGTCTGTTTTCCTTACCTTTTCTCTGTGCAGCTGGACCATGGTAAATCATCTTACATTTAGTTTTGTGCGACATTGTCTGGATCTTGATGTGAATTGTTGGTTTTAGAGTTGTTTTTTTTCAATTAATGATCAAGATCTTTGTCAAGAGAAAATAAAACTTTTTATAAATGTCTCTAGAAAATTTTAACTTAAAACGCATGAAATTGAAATTCTGTGAAAGTATGACTCCAAAAGATCGTGTAATTTCTGTATTTTCTCAACGGGTAGCCACTAGAGGGAAGTCAGTCACTGCTACTTAAACTGCTAATTAAAACTAAATATTTTTGTTTTGTTTTGACTTATCTTCGCTCACGGTATGTTCTCTTTGTTATCCCTTTTGTGTGTGAATAAGCAGGATGGTACTTACCCTGCTTCACTTCGATTGAAATTCTTCGACTGGTTGACCGTGTTCCACACGACCTGCATATTTTCCAAAAGATTGAAATCCAAGTACATGTTCATGCTTGATAAGTGAAGGTAAAAGAAATACTGAAAGCAAGTCAAGTAGATAATTAGTTGAATTTAACAGAAAATGGATTAGAAAATGAACAATACACATGCTAGTGGCACTTTGAGAAAGAAAATAAAGGGTTGCTTCTAGACAGGAAGAAAATTTTAGCTCTTTACCCCTACAACTGATATGCAATTTAATGGTAAAGCAAGAGGATTGGTAAAAGTAGGATAAAAACAATAGTGCATTGCAATATCTAATAGGTTCGATCTAACAGTAAGTCAAACATTATAAAGATGAATTGTTCTTTTTTTAGTGTACCAGGACATCAATATAGACATAAGGTCTCTGTCAAACAACTTTACACTAAGGCTTACTTAAGTCTGTTTTCCTTACCTTTTCTCTGTGCAGCTGGACCATGGTAAATCATCTTACATTTAGTTTTGTGCGACATTGTCTGGATCTTGATGTGAATTGTTGGTTTTAGAGTTGTTTTTTTTCAATTAATGATCAAGATCTTTGTCAAGAGAAAATAAAACTTTTTATAAATGTCTCTAGAAAATTTTAACTTAAAACGCATGAAATTGAAATTCTGTGAAAGTATGACTCCAAAAGATCGTGTAATTTCTGTATTTTCTCAACGGGTAGCCACTAGAGGGAAGTCAGTCACTGCTACTTAAACTGCTAATTAAAACTAAATATTTTTGTTTTGTTTTGACTTATCTTCGCTCACGGTATGTTCTCTTTGTTATCCCTTTTGTGTGTGAATAAGCAGGATGGTACTTACCCTGCTTCACTTCGATTGAAATTCTTCGACTGGTTGACCGTGTTCCACACGACCTGCATATTTTCCAAAAGATTGAAATCCAAGTACATGTTCATGCTTGATAAGTGAAGGTAAAAGAAATACTGAAAGCAAGTCAAGTAGATAATTAGTTGAATTTAACAGAAAATGGATTAGAAAATGAACAATACACATGCTAGTGGCACTTTGAGAAAGAAAATAAAGGGTTGCTTCTAGACAGGAAGAAAATTTTAGCTCTTTACCCCTACAACTGATATGCAATTTAATGGTAAAGCAAGAGGATTGGTAAAAGTAGGATAAAAACAATAGTGCATTGCAATATCTAATAGGTTCGATCTAACAGTAAGTCAAACATTATAAAGATGAATTGTTCTTTTTTTAGTGTACCAGGACATCAATATAGACATAAGGTCTCTGTCAAACAACTTTACACTAAGGCTTACTTAAGTCTGTTTTCCTTACCTTTTCTCTGTGCAGCTGGACCATGGTAAATCATCTTACATTTAGTTTTGTGCGACATTGTCTGGATCTTGATGTGAATTGTTGGTTTTAGAGTTGTTTTTTTTCAATTAATGATCAAGATCTTTGTCAAGAGAAAATAAAACTTTTTATAAATGTCTCTAGAAAATTTTAACTTAAAACGCATGAAATTGAAATTCTGTGAAAGTATGACTCCAAAAGATCGTGTAATTTCTGTATTTTCTCAACGGGTAGCCACTAGAGGGAAGTCAGTCACTGCTACTTAAACTGCTAATTAAAACTAAATATTTTTGTTTTGTTTTGACTTATCTTCGCTCACGGTATGTTCTCTTTGTTATCCCTTTTGTGTGTGAATAAGCAGGATGGTACTTACCCTGCTTCACTTCGATTGAAATTCTTCGACTGGTTGACCGTGTTCCACACGACCTGCATATTTTCCAAAAGATTGAAATCCAAGTACATGTTCATGCTTGATAAGTGAAGGTAAAAGAAATACTGAAAGCAAGTCAAGTAGATAATTAGTTGAATTTAACAGAAAATGGATTAGAAAATGAACAATACACATGCTAGTGGCACTTTGAGAAAGAAAATAAAGGGTTGCTTCTAGACAGGAAGAAAATTTTAGCTCTTTACCCCTACAACTGATATGCAATTTAATGGTAAAGCAAGAGGATTGGTAAAAGTAGGATAAAAACAATAGTGCATTGCAATATCTAATAGGTTCGATCTAACAGTAAGTCAAACATTATAAAGATGAATTGTTCTTTTTTTAGTGTACCAGGACATCAATATAGACATAAGGTCTCTGTCAAACAACTTTACACTAAGGCTTACTTAAGTCTGTTTTCCTTACCTTTTCTCTGTGCAGCTGGACCATGGTAAATCATCTTACATTTAGTTTTGTGCGACATTGTCTGGATCTTGATGTGAATTGTTGGTTTTAGAGTTGTTTTTTTTCAATTAATGATCAAGATCTTTGTCAAGAGAAAATAAAACTTTTTATAAATGTCTCTAGAAAATTTTAACTTAAAACGCATGAAATTGAAATTCTGTGAAAGTATGACTCCAAAAGATCGTGTAATTTCTGTATTTTCTCAACGGGTAGCCACTAGAGGGAAGTCAGTCACTGCTACTTAAACTGCTAATTAAAACTAAATATTTTTGTTTTGTTTTGACTTATCTTCGCTCACGGTATGTTCTCTTTGTTATCCCTTTTGTGTGTGAATAAGCAGGATGGTACTTACCCTGCTTCACTTCGATTGAAATTCTTCGACTGGTTGACCGTGTTCCACACGACCTGCATATTTTCCAAAAGATTGAAATCCAAGTACATGTTCATGCTTGATAAGTGAAGGTAAAAGAAATACTGAAAGCAAGTCAAGTAGATAATTAGTTGAATTTAACAGAAAATGGATTAGAAAATGAACAATACACATGCTAGTGGCACTTTGAGAAAGAAAATAAAGGGTTGCTTCTAGACAGGAAGAAAATTTTAGCTCTTTACCCCTACAACTGATATGCAATTTAATGGTAAAGCAAGAGGATTGGTAAAAGTAGGATAAAAACAATAGTGCATTGCAATATCTAATAGGTTCGATCTAACAGTAAGTCAAACATTATAAAGATGAATTGTTCTTTTTTTAGTGTACCAGGACATCAATATAGACATAAGGTCTCTGTCAAACAACTTTACACTAAGGCTTACTTAAGTCTGTTTTCCTTACCTTTTCTCTGTGCAGCTGGACCATGGTAAATCATCTTACATTTAGTTTTGTGCGACATTGTCTGGATCTTGATGTGAATTGTTGGTTTTAGAGTTGTTTTTTTTCAATTAATGATCAAGATCTTTGTCAAGAGAAAATAAAACTTTTTATAAATGTCTCTAGAAAATTTTAACTTAAAACGCATGAAATTGAAATTCTGTGAAAGTATGACTCCAAAAGATCGTGTAATTTCTGTATTTTCTCAACGGGTAGCCACTAGAGGGAAGTCAGTCACTGCTACTGTGGTTGATTAGATTTGCTTGCTCAATGCCTTCACAGCTTCATAGATCAGGGCAGGCTCATTGCTTGCTCATGGCTGGCTCACTGCTTGCTCATGGCTGGCTCACTGCTTGCTCATGGCTGGCTCATTGCTTGCTCATGGCTGGCTCATTGCTTGCTCATGGCTGGCTCATTGCTTGCTCATGGCTGGCTCATTGCTTGCTCATGGCTGGCTCATTGCTTGCTCATGGCAGGCTCATTGCTTGCTCATGGCTGGCTCACTGCTTGCTCATGGCTGGCTCACTGCTTGCTCATGGCTGGCTCATTGCTTGCTCATGGCTGGCTCACTGCTTGCTCATGGCTGGCTCACTGCTTGCTCATGGCTGGCTCACTGCTTGCTCATGGCTGGCTCATTGCTTGCTCATGGCTGGCTCATTGCTTGCTCATTGCTTGCTCATGGCTGGCTCATTGCTTGCTCATGGCTGGCTCATTGCTTGCTCATGGCTGGCTCATTGCTTGCTCAAGGCTGGCTCATTGCTTGCTCATGGCTGGCTCATTGCTTGCTCATGGCTGGCTCATTGCTTGCTCATGGCTGGCTCATTGCTTGTTCAAGGCAGGCTCATTGCTTGCTCATGGCAGGCTCATTGCTTGCTCATGGCAGGCTCATTGCTTGCTCATGGCAGGCTCATTGCTTGCTCAAGGCTGGCTAATTGCTGGTTCAGACCAGGGTTGTGGCTAGCTGTGGGCAGGCGCATTGCTAGCTCAGAGCAGGGTTATGGTTAGCTCAGAGCAGGATTATGGCTGGCTCAGGGCAAGGTCATTGCTGGCTCAGGAGAGGGTCATGGCTAGCTCAGGGCAGACTCATTGCTAGCTCAGGGCTCATTGCTAGCTCAGGGCATGTTCAATGCTAGTTCAGGGCAGGCTCAATGCTGCTTCAGGGCAGGCTCAATGCTGGTTCAGGGCAGGCTCAATGCTTGCTCAGGGCTCAGGACAGTTTGGTAAGATGTTTACAAGCACAAAATTAAACCAGAAAATAGATCTACCTTTTTAAAAATTCTAAATATGGTTCTGTTGACAGTATCGAATATTGTAACTTACTTCTAAAATGAATGTCAGCTTATATGGAAAGAATTCCATTAAATCGTAGATGCCTTGGAACTTAAACTTGAAAACAAACCTAGCTTGTGTATAAAACCTTAAATATCATTATCCTGATAAACAAAATGTGTGTGTTACAGACGCGTTGCAAATGGTGCAGATCTCGTACACGTTGACTTTGTCCGCCTCCAAGATCCCGTACTGCTCTGATGTCCGGGACGACGCCATCTTCCAGGCTATGGTCACCAGCATGGTAGGGAAAGCTCTGAGTCATTCTAGCATCGTGATAATGTTACTATATATAGAGTCACCAACATGGTAGGCAAAACCTTTTCACTCCACAGCCTAATTATATATCTTTTGATCTCAACTTGCTACTTTTCAATTCTAAAGTGTAAAATAAAGTTATCATCATTTTTTTCAATAAGAATTAATTTATACTTTGATATATTTATTTATATAAATATTTTTGTAAAATTCTTCATTACCTAAACCTCTAGTATGCCAATCAAAGATTGAACATACCGTATCCTATATGAATTATCCATATTGTTTATGATAATTTGTATGAAAACTAAGATGTGATTGTTTCTAAAGCTGAGTGGGATGTGTGTCACTTATGTAACCATGGTACTGACCAACAGTGATGTTTGTGTTTCAGTTTGGTATAGAGAAGCACATCAACTACGAGATGTTTGTGAGCTGGTTGAAGTGGAACTGTCCTCACATGTTCTGTGGTGTCCACAACTGGGTCTACCTCATCCTGACCGGATCCACCCTGCCCTCTGAACTGGTACACACACACACGGTTTCTTATTAACGACATAGTGGGCCGCACAGTGATAGTTTTTAACCTATTTTCCCCTGCTTTACCCACAATGATTGGAGATGTGATCGTAAGGCTAGCTATCCTCCTGACGTAAGACTGTGGGTATACCCTGCTCTCGTCTTGTCATGTGACCTCTTGTCCATGGAACTGGTCGGTACCGGAGGATCTACTTTAGAAGACTGAAATTAAGTTTGAGATGGGAAATTTGAATTAAATTCCACTTAAACGTTAATTAGAACAAACTTACTGAAGTCTTTTCCTTCAGTGATATATGTTCATGCCCTCAATTTCACCATTAACTACAAAATAAAATTACCTATAAACTTATATTTGTTCTCTCTCTATACTAATATTCAACATTGATACTGCTAGGAAACAGCTCCGGTGCCACAACTGGAGGGGTTTGTGACTGGTCGCTACACAGTTACCATGGGGATGCTATGGGTTCTCTCGGCGACGCTGCCCCAAGTATACACGCACACACCCCAACAGGAGCAGGTGTCAGCCAACCCGCTGGTCAACTCATACCATCTCCTCATGAAGCTGGTGCGCCTTCTCTTGTAACTTGGTTTGATCAGGCATGCATATTGAAGTAGTATACAGAGTAGTTTAGTAAATTTATTCTTCCTATACCTATATAGGACTTGGAAAGTAGTTTAATAGTGCAATGACATCTTATTATCAATTATGAGATTTAATGAGGATAAGATGGGAGATGTTCCTTCAGAAATATTAGGGGAGAATATGGCCATTAAAATGCTATTGATTTCGTGAGAGAAGAATTGATGTAAACCAAGTTAGGGACCTCTTCCCTTGAGTACACTGTCCCATGATTGACCCGTCTCCTCTTCCCTTGAGTACACTGTCCCATGATTGACCCGTCTCCTCTTCCCTTGAGTACACTGTCCCATGATTGACCCGTCTCCTCTTCTCTTGAGTACACTGCCCTATGATTGACCTGTCTCCTCTTCTCTTGAGTACACTGTCCTATGATTGACCCGTCTCCGCTTCCCCTGAGTACCCTGTTCCATGATTGACCCGTCTCCTCTTCTCTTGAGTACACTGTCCCATGATTGACCCGTCTCCTCTTCTCTTGAGTACACTGTCCCATGATTGACCCGTCTCCGTTTCCCTTGAGTACACTGTCCCATGATCGACCCGTCTCCTCTGTATGTTGCCAGGCCAGACTGAGTCGGTGCCAGAGCTGGACGCTACTCTACAACAGTGACGACCACGGCCTCTCCATCAACAGGTATTCTCTTCAGCGGCTCCTATTTCTAATGTCAGGGTTCTTTAATTTCTAATCTCAAGAATCTTTGATATCTAATCTCAAGGAACTTTAAATCTAATCTCAGGGTGCTAAAAAATCGAAGTGTTTTCCTGTAATCAAATACATCAATCGTCAGATATTTGTTACTTTAATCAACTGATAATAATATGGTTGATGTCAAGTGGCACCTTGGTGAGATTTTCTTTAAATATGAATAAATTATTGCAATAATGTATATAAGATATTGTCATACATGGCATAATCCAACAGAGGCGATGGGGGTTTTTAGGGACTGAAATGGGGGTTTTTCCTTCTCAATGGGGGTTTTTAGGGTCTGAAATGGGGGTTTTCTTTTTTTTGCAAAACATATGATTTATCGTATTTAAAAATAACAACTCATTGTTTAACAGATAATTTTTCAAGATAATATCTAATTATTTTTAGATGATATTTCAAACCTCATTGCAGGAATTTTTGTACTAGCTTATTACATTTATAAACCATAAATTACTATGTTTTATTTGAAAAATAACTTTATGTTGTGACATATAAATCTATAAGAATCCAGATAGTTTTTTCTAACATAAATCATAATACAAGTCTTTTAAACAGGATCCCAATAAGTTATTATTATATTTATCAACTTAGATTGAATTATCACTTAAATCTGACATCAAAATAATTTACAGTTAATTGAATTTTAATTGAGTAAGATCCAACTCTGTGATCGTCACATTGAAATTTAAAAATTACAGATCGTTTGTAATTATTTACGGATCGATGAAAGTACGTTGTTTACAAATGCACTTCTTGCAATAATAGAAGTGTTGATGAACGGCGGTTTATCGACAGTGCTTGAATGAATGAGCGCGTTTACTTCACGTAAATTTAACCGAATTTTCAAATAGTTTAATCGTACCTGCCTCATTAAAACATCGATAACATGTTTTGTTTACAAATATTCTTCCTAAAAACATGAATTAGATCGTGGTTTTAAAACTATGTACGAAAATACGACTCCGGACTGCCGAAGTAAATTTTACAAGTTGGTCGAAACACGTGGTCGTGATAATTTCATAGCAACATATTACCGATACAAAAAAAAAAAGTAAAATAAATCATAATCTGTTTAACAATTATTCATATATAATATTAAAATAATGAGAAATACAATAAATACTTTTATTTATTCATATATAACTCGAAGAAAGACAATCGTAAAGAAAATCATGGACACGAAAGCATAATTCCAATGTTATTTGTCGTTAAGAAAAGGCATTGATTTTCCAAACGGTGTTTCCTTTTTATAGCTCCTGTAAGATAATGTTCACGACTTCAACGTTCATTTTCGGTAATTTGTGCGATTATTAAATCATTTGAAGTTTAAGAGGTATGTTGTCGATCTTTATTAGTCTATTATAATGATATTGTAAAATCTTATCATTAACTTAAACGTAATTCATCGAGCTTCAGCTATCCTATAGAAATAAAAACTACTCGATAATTAATTCTCGAATCACCGATGGACAATAACAACGTGCTCTTGCGATCGTATTCTGACAAATATTTGTTTTAATTTCGACTAAAAAATATTGATAAGTTTGAAATTTTATCAAATCGAAGAATTAAAATAGGTAACACAGCCTTAGAAAAATCATTCTTAGCACTTCTTGAAATCGGGTTTTTTCCATACCCGATCGGGTACGCGGGTTAGGCGGCCTGAAATCGGGTAAACCCGCCGAAATCGGGTAATATGCCATGTATGTATTGTCCCACATATCTAGCACCCTACTACACATGTTAACCCATTTCAACACCTGTATACTGAGTTGTCTCCCCTACTACAAGGTTCAGCCACCATGTCTCCTCGTACATGGGACCAAACATCATGCTCGTTGCTTTCGAGGGAAGGAATCTCTACTGCGTTGCCATGGATACCGGATATCGGTTGGTGAATTTAAATCATCATTAAATCATCATTTAAACCTTGTTCTATGCATGTTTGGTCACTTTGGAAAGGAAACCATTGTTAAAATATTTTTATAAAGATTGATTGTTGTACAAGAAGTATATTTCATGTCTGAGGTTTTGAAGGCATCAACAAATTTTGCAGTTAATTGTGTACTAGGTACAGGTGATTGTTGGTGTGTGTACTAGATACAGGTGATTGTTGGTGTGTGTACTCGGTACAGGTGATTGTTGGTGTGTGTACTCGGTACAGGTGATTGTTGGTGTGTGTACTCGGTACAGGTGATTGTTGGTGTGTGTACTAGGTACAGGTGATTGTTGGTGTGTGTACTAGGTACAGGTGATTGTTGGTGTGTGTACTAGGTACAGGTGATTGTTGGTGTGTGTACTCGGTACAGGTGATTGTTGGTGTGTGTACTCGGTACAGGTGATTGTTGGTGTGTGTACTCGGTACAGGTGATTGTTGGTGTGTGTACTCGGTACAGGTGATTGTTTGTGTTTTACAGAACAGGAGAGACGCGGTACGGAGGGGAGGACTGCATGTTGATTCAGATAAGTCCTGTCTACAGAGTCGTACAAGGTGGGCTGCGTTTCTCTCACCATCCCTGTTTAACATTATCACGTTCAATGGTTGTATCCCTGTTTAACATTATCACGTTCAATGGTTGTATGCCTGTTTAACATTCTCACGTTCAATGGTTGTATCCCTGTTTAACATTATCACGTTTAATGGTTGTATACCTGTTTAACATTATCACATTCAATGGTTGTATCCCTGTTTAACATTATCACGTTCAATGGTTGTATCCCTGTTTAACATTATCACGTTCAATGGTTGCATAGATAATAATATCATGTAACTTCTTTCCCTCCTTGAAATAAAAGGACAGAAGCACATTTTTAAAGATTTATTTATTTATATAAGTTTACCCAAATTATAAGTACTTACCCCACTTCTTATGTAGCATATTACCTATATTCTTGATCAAAGATTGGAAAATGTGTTGGTAGTAGTCCTCCTGTCTTCGTTCTGCAAGTCGGGGAATATGACAACGAAAATACGGCCTCGTAACCATAAGGTGATGAACATCTCATTCCATATTGGCCGTGTTTGTTCAGAACTAATTAAAACTAAATATTTTTGTTTTGTTTTGACTTATCTTCGCTCACGGTATGTTCTCTTTGTTATCCCTTTTGTGTGTGAATAAGCAGGATGGTACTTACCCTGCTTCACTTCGATTGAAATTCTTCGACTGGTTGACCGTGTTCCACACGACCTGCATGTTTTCCCTCGTTACTCGCTTGTGCCTGGATTTTGTTATCCAATATCCATTTTGTAATGTTCATGCATGCTGAATCCCCCAGAATTTAATCTTTTTTCACCACAAATTTTCCTCGTTCTGCTTACTTGACTCCAAAAAATGGCGTCATTATGGTTTGGCATTCACATGTGGTTTTGCTAGATTTCAAGTTTTTCTGCTTCAAATTTTCTTTGAAGTTAATAACATTTTCCTTTGCAATGGGCAATGTTTCCTTTTGCATATGTTATTAGCATTTCTTTTATGTAATACCACAAGCAAGTTTTGCTCGAGATTTGGGTTGGTGCTACAGTGTGTTTTATTTACATTACGGAGGCCTGTAGGGGCCATGTGTGTATGCTTTAAACTTTAACGTTTTCGCATATCTTTTTCATACTTTGTATGTATAATGTGTTTTTACTCGTGGTTTTGAGTAAATTTTAAAGTAAGGGTTTTTTATATCTATTTTATTTGCTTTATATATTGTTTGCACTGTTTTTCATGCTTGTCATGTTAATTATCCTTCGCAAAACTTTTATGTGTGTTTCACATATGTTATAAGAAATTATAAGCATGTTGGTTCTGCTTTTGTGCTTGACCTTTCTGCTTATTTTACAGGCGCTTCTACAGGTTAAGGACTCAGGTCATTTGCACAAACTGCAGTTAACTTAAGTCTTTGAAGGACCCTCACCCCTTGTGCCCGGACTGTGGGGCTACAGTTTGGGTCTGGGATAACGGCGCATCGAGGGCCCGCCGTTCAGTGAATTTTTCCATAGTCAAAGGAGACGTCACCTTTCCTCAATCAGGATGTGTTACAGCCTCCTTCTCCGAGGGAACAAGAACAGGCGCCCCCCCTACGGACCTGACGCCTCAATTATTATTATTTTTAGTGTTCTGTGAACCCAGGAGCTCCAGACATTCAACTGATAGAGCCTCTCGCATCGTGCGCTCTCATGAGCTGGCCTTGGAGCTGGTGCTTGCTGAACTAGTGCCCATAGATGTCATTCCTTAGGATCCCTTGCCCCGGAGTGTGAGATCGGCCACCGTCACTCACTCTGCTTCGGATGAGGATTGAGGCCTGTGTTATCTCCAATGCTCGCCTACCCATTGCCTGTCTCCTCGGCGCTCGCCTCCACCTCGGAGCTCTTCGCCTAGGCTTCCCTCACTTTGTCGTACGCTGCCTCGATCACCTCGGCGCCTCTCTCGTCTAGGTGTTGCCCCCGGCGCTCTTCTCGGCGCTTGCATCGGCGCTCTTCATGGTGCTAGCCCGGTGCTTGCCCTGGCGCTCCTAGCTAGTCTACCAGCAGTGTCCTCATGAGCTCGGGTTTGCTCCGGCCGCGGGAAGTCAGTTCGTGGAGCCTTCTGTGGCAGGGAAGGCAAGAATCGGAGTTTCCGAGAGACACAGGCCGCCAACTCCAACAGTAACAGCAACCAGACTCCCTGGAAGCCCAAGCAGAAACCAGCCTATAAGAGACGTTGAACGTCAGGATGTACCCTTAGGTGGGAGGTTGGGGGTCTTCTGACCCAACTGGACATAAATAGAAGCCGCCTCTGACCTCTGACCCCCATCACGCAAGTATTCGACAGCCCAGCACAGTTGGCTTCAAACATCCAGACAAGAGGGCTTTAGAGAAAGAGCTAGTTCCTGAAAATGCCCTAGGGTTCTACTTCCCCTTTTTCCTGGTCCTCAAGAAGAACTCGGACAAAATGAGTTTGATTAACAACATGTCAATCTTCAACGATCTGTACCTTGCAGAGCTTCCTCATTTCCGAAGATTACCCTGGATCTACTGCGTTCCAAAGTTCACACAAGGATTGCTTGATCAGTTAGGATCTACAGGATGCGTACCTCCATGTTCCCATCTTCGAACCACACCGGAAGTTCCTCAGATTTGTGATCCAGGGAATCTGTTACCAGTGGAGGGTACTCCCTTTTGGCATTTCCACGACCTCGTGCCATCACACGCATGACGGCGCCGAGTGTATGTTTTTCTACACCTTCAGGGGACCAAGTTCGACCCGTACATCGACGATTGCCTGATGAGCCACAGTGTGCATCAGTTGCTTTTAAGACAGTCCCAGTTGGCCCTCGACTTTCTCCACCAACTAGGGTGGTTAGTCATCTTAGAGAAGTCGGAGGGATGTTCCTGACAGACTTAGACCTCATCAGGGTACCCCCGGACAGGTGGACCAAGATACTAGCTTTTGTTCACCCGGGCCTGACCAGCGCAATGTCCCTCAGGGTGTGGCAGTCCCTGTTAAGATTCCTTTCTTCGACATAGTATCTCACAGATAGAGGTTGTCTGATGTTACAACCTCTTCAGAGGTTCCTGGCCCTGTTCATTCAGAACGACGATACAAAGACAGTGTTCCCGTTACAAGTGTCTCTTCACAGGTATCTTCGATGGTGAACAGTCCTGTCAAATGTTTGGGCAGGTGTTTCCTTAACAGGCTGGATTCGGGATCATCAGCTGTTCCTGGACGCCTCCCTTCAGGGTTTGGGCGCTCACATGGACGATCAGTCAGCGGTCACCTGCAGGCTCCCAACTCTTCACGGATCTCTGCTGTTAGTGGCGTCGGACAACTTCACAGTGGTGTGTTTTTTACGCGAACCTGGGAAGGACGTCATCGCAAGAAACTTTTGGACCAGACGTTCCAGTTGTTTCGTCTCCTAGACGACAACAACATCTTTGTCAGGGCCAGGCACATCCCAGGTTGCAGGAATGTGCTTGCCGACGCTCTGTCCAGACCAGGAAAGCCATCGCCGACGGACGGATGCTTCATGCAGAAACATTCAACCTCCTATGTCAACTCTATCATCAGCCAATGATTGACTTATTCGCAACAAAGTTCAACGTCCGACTCCCTGTTACCGGATCCAGCAGCGTGGGCAGTGGACGCCCTGTCAATGTCATGGGAGGGACTCGACGCTTACGCGTTTCCCCCTCCCATACTTCTACAATGGGTCGTGGCAAAAATCAAGTCGACGAAGCGAATCAGACTATTTTTAGTTGCGCCCAATTGCCCAACGTGAACATGGTACCCAGAGCTTTTCGGCCTCATCGCAAGTGCACCAAGTCCTCTTCCTCCGTGGCCTCATCTGTTGGTTCATCCTCTCAGTCGGTTTCCTCACCCAGACCCAGGACGGTTTCATCTGTCCATATGGACCCTCTACAGAAAACTCTGAAAGCGAAGGGATACTCGTCCAGAGGAGCTAACGCCATCTCCGGCGCCAATAGGGTGTCTACGAGCTCACTCTATGACGACAAGAGGCTCTCCTTCGTGGGGTTTTGTGAAGATCAATCCCAAGATCCGGTCAGAGCTTTCCCGCAGTTGTAGCAGAGTTTCTGCTGTTCCTTCGCAGGAAGAAACATCTAAAGGGAGGCGACTAACTCTTTGCTCGCCGTCTAGTAGGATGTTTAGTTTTCAAAGACGCCAGAGCTCATCGCTATGCTGAAGTCCTTCAAACTTGAGGACCAGTAATTGAAGTTTCGGCCCCCTGCTTAGTACTTGAACCTAGTACTTTGTCACTTGCGGGCTCCACAGCCGAACCCATAACAGAGGCTTCTTTTGAGAACCTGACTCGGAAGACTGTGTTCCTCCTGTCGCTGGCTACTGCAGTCAGGGTCAGTGTCACAAGAGTCCAGTTCGAACAGGTGCGTCATGGGGCTGTTCATTTGGGACTGCTTTGGAACTTCATCGCCAAGAAGCAGCTTTCAGGACAGCCGGACAGGAACTTTGTTATTCCGCCGTTATCATCGGTCGTGGACAGTTCAGAGATTGAAGAACTCTCCGGGTCTCCTGTAAGGGCTATGAAGTATATATCGACCGTTCTTCTCATAAGAGGTAGTCAAGGAAGAGACTTCCTTTCCTTTCTCAGCTACCCCCAAGGGTGAAGTCAACAGGAACACCATCGCCCTTTGGCTGTGACAGACCATACTGGTAACTTCGCCTACAGCTAACAACCCTCACGAGATCCGGGCGGTAGCATCCACCATGGCTCTATACCGTAATATCTCTGTTCCGGCCAGCATGGAGGGCTGCCTTGGGAGGTCTACCTCGGTCTTCACAAGCCACTACCTCTGTGGCCTTGCTGTGGAGGATATCCAGGGACTTGGCCCTTCGGCCCGCTAGTTGTCGTGCAACAGCTGACACAGCCGACCTTGCACTAGGTAATTATACCTCAGTCACTTTATTTGCCTTAGTGCTTTCCCTCGGTCTGTCGTGGCGTTCCCCTAAGTCCACTTGGCTTATGTTATGTTCTCCCCTTTCTGGGGTTCTGACATTCGTCCTTCTATTTTTTTCCTGACAGATTGGTCCTGGGGTAAGTATTAAAAATTTATTATTATTAAAATTTATTATTATTTAGATATTTAAAAATATTTACCCCACTTCTGGGATTAAGCCCTCCCAGCGATATCTCACTTCCTCCCCTCCTTGGACCTTTCATATGGAATGGGATTTTGTCGACATGGTCACGTGACGGATTGAATCGTCACCTTCCGGTTATGAGGCCGTGTTGTCGTTGTCATATTCCCCGACTTGCAGAACAAAATCGGGATGACTACTACAAACACGTTTTCCAATCTTTGATCGAGAATATAGGTAATATGCTTTATAAGAAGTGGGGTAAGTATTTTTAAATATCTAAAATATAATATATCTAATATATATATATATATATATCTATAAATCTTTTTGGTTGAAACATTGGAATTGGAACATTAGTTTTGGTCTTTGTGAGGTGACTTTATTATCTAAAACATGCTACTGCCCCTTAGAGCTGCAGGTGAAGTTACTTTGAACTGAATAATTAACTGCTATTTTATCTAATAGGTTGAAATACTTTCAGTATATTTAGTAACAAGGCATTCTTTAGGTACTCATACAATATCTTGATAACTATTTATTCTGTCTATGAGGTTGTATGAAGGTTACATTCACTGAGATAAATTCTTATGTACCTAACTCCATATATTATAATATAAAATTTGACCTGACAATTTGCAGCGGGAGACAGGTTGTTGATGTGGAACGAGTTGTCACGGAGTCTCCCACGGGGGATCCAGATCGGGAAGGATGTGAGAAACCCTGTGCTGGAGCTGCCGCACGATCTGGGAGACGTCAAACACTATGGGGTGTCTTGTAATCTGCACAAGATAGAGGTCAGTTTTGATTGAGTTTCAATAATACAGGTTTATTTCATTTGATACAAGTGAGTTTTAGGTAGAGATGTAATGATTTTTAAAGAAATGCAGGCGGCCTTTTGATAGAGGTGATGGGAAATGAGATAACTACCTTACAGTATAATGTATAAGGCGACCCAGTGTATGTGGCGACCCCCACATTGTCAGTGTGATGAATACGAGTCCATCTCGGCAATTAATTATTGTAATGAATGTCACTATTAATAGTAGTAAAAATATGTAATTGCCAGGGAGAGAAGATGAAGCTGTGGTCCAGTCTCCACAAAGGAGCGATTTTATCACCGTAGCTTAACCTGTAGAGAAGCTTTTACCTATTTGTATATATAAGCTATACTTAGGGGTTTGGGGTCGCGGCGGGGCGGAGGTGAAGCTTTTATAGATATAAGCAATGATGTATCTATACGTACTACAGGTGGGGGGGTGCGGCGGGCCGGAGATGAAGCTGATATAGATGTAAGCAATGATGTATCTATACTTACTACAGGTGTGGGGGTGCGGCGGGGCGGAGGTGAAGCTTGTATAGATATAAGCAATGATGTATCTATACTTACTACAGGTGTGGGGGTGCGGCGGGGCGGAGGTGAAGCAGGCACAGATCAAACAAAAGCAGTGGGAGGCGCGGGATACAAACAGATACGCTCAACGCAAGGTACGTCAGTCAGGGAGTGGTCTTGACTTCTTCTTTCTTATGTTGATATATGTGTGTGTGGTTGTGAGCTTTAATGTTTAATCTACAAAGTAACATCCAGATCCTTGTTATCGCAATATCTCATGAACAACAAATGTCAGTTGGCATTGCCAAGAAGCTTATTTAAATGATATGAAAGTTTAAGTGAGGCAGCATTTCGACATCGTAACACTTATATGGCTTTTTTTTCAATTGCAATTGAAAACGAGAAAAATATCATCATTTTGGCATTTGAGAGATAAAGATAAAGACACTCAAGACAAATGGTATTTTGGGTATTATATATTTTACTTTTAAATATTTCCTGTGTCACTTTTAGACAAATGTATGACAGCTTATTGTGTAGCAGTTTGTGTGGTATGAATAATAAATTACATATGTTTGTGAAGAATTAAGAAAGTTTTGTATACAATTAAATTAATAAATTTTGTGGATAAACTTTAATTCTTAAACCTGAGACATGTTTTTCTAAAACTGTTGCACCCCGAAAGTTAAAAGTTTGATGGAATGTACCTTTCACCTTGGGGATCCTAAAGTGTATGTTATGGACTAATGTATACATGCATCAACTGTGCCACAAGATTACATGTATAAAAGCATGGCTAAGTATAGGAACAGCGACCAACATGGATGTCTGTCAGAGCCTTGGTGTTGACCCTCCTTCAGATATGGGTGTGGCAGGGTGTCCAAATTCAAACTGTCTTTTGTCTGTTTTCAAGAAACCAAATGGAATCTGGGAATCTAAAATTTTGAGATAATCATCTCTTTAAGTTGGAGTAAGATGTGTTCATTTTATTGTCCTACCCCAAATAATATGGGCGTAGCAGGTGTTTATATTTATGGTGATTTGCTAAAGCCAAAACATTTTAGCATAGGAAGCTCAAAATTTCAAGAGAACATTTTGTTACATGAAGATTAAAGTTTGTAGAGTTGGTCTTGACCGCCCTTGGTGTTGCAGGGTATCCACCCTCAAATCTTCTGTCGTCTTTTTTTCAGACACCAATCATGCTAAAATGGCTCATCTCTAAAGCGTAGAGAATATCATCTTTGTAGGTTTGAGAGAAAGATGTGTACATTTCATTGTCCTACCCCCAAAAATAAGGGTGTGTCAAGGGTTCATGTGGTGTGGCGGGGTTGCCAATAAAAATGGCCAACCTTGTTTGAAAGTTTAGTAACATGGTCCATTTTTTCTTATTGAGGTGGTAACAAGGGTTCAAACGAGCTCAAGTTCATGTCTGTAGCACAGTTGATATGCAAAATGTAACCATTACATTAAGTTGTTATCAGTGTTTTACTGTATGATTGAGCTTGTTCAGATCCGCTTAACTAACATAGCACTGGGCTCACAGTAACCAGGGACAAGCAGATGGAAACCCGATATGCCAACGATTTCTTTGGGTATTGTTAGGGGGTTGGTTAATGTTAATTTGGGATTGGGGTCATTAGATGGAGAATTTCGTAGGGGAGAAATGAAATTTTTCAAATTTAAAGCATGCTTTAGTTTATTTTAAATGCATTTAGTGCTTACAGAGAGTATTTCCTCAAGATATATATATAAGAAATGAAAGTATAAGAGCATGTCAATAAATAACAAAAATAGTAACTCCCTAACTGATAATTTTTTAAAGTATCTTTTTTTCTATTTGGTATATAGATTTACAGAATATGATATGGTATTATCGACTTTCTTCTAGTTTTGTGTTAAGACATCTTCTCTAATGCACTGTCACTGGAAATTTTGGTTATGTATTTCACTTAGAGAACAAACGGGTATATCTATCTTAGTCTTGAACATTAATAAAACAAAGCCTGATGAGCTACAGAGCCTATGGCTTAATTTTTAGGTCAAAGTGTTGTTTTGAATCATTTCTAGACCATTCATGACAATATCTATGTCTATTTCAGCTACGTCTTGAGCCGGAGAATTGGGGGGAGAATCCGGACAAACAGATCTTGGAGTGGGGGGGAGTGCGAGGGGCCCAGTCCTACAACAGATAGAGCTGTAGCGCCCTCTGGTGTGAATGGATGGATTCAGAGAGTCACTGACCAAGGAGATGGGACTAGCAAGGAAAATATATGAAACAATTTTATCCATAAAATGAAAGTGTGTATCCAGGTTAATCTTCTCGGGGGACAGTCTTTCTAGGAAACATGTAGATGGAGTACTAACTATGTGCTTGGACAAGTCTAGGATAATCTATAACCATGTGGTCTTGAAGAGACTGGGAAGGGTGTTAGCTATGTTCCGCTGTGGAATGATTCTTCTGATACTAAGGAAATATGTATCCAGGTACATCAATGGGAGACTAGAATGCAAGGTCGCCAGATATCGATGTACGCAATTACTATGGCAAGATATTGATGTATGCAATTACTATGGTCAGATATCGATGTACGCATTTACAATGGCCAGATATTGAGGACAAACATTGATTAATCATGATTGGTCAATTTCACAGTGATGCAATCTCGGATAGGTTTTCAACTCTGTCTCCCCCAATATTGCGACATAACTCCATGGCATAAGATGTCTGAAGTATAATTTTTGATATGTGAACCACTTCCTTCTGTCAGTGATACTGACATAGAGGCCTTGTGTACCCTGTGTACGTACCTTGTGTATCTTGTGTACCTTGTGTATCTTGTGTACAAGACCCAGTCCATGACATAATTCCATGTTGAAGTGAATGTAATGTGAATGCAACAATAGCTGCTGATGAGAGTACTTCAGAGTGATGGATCCAGAGGGGGTTGACATTTCTTTTTTCAATATGACCATAAAATGGGTGAATCCAACATCTCCCCCTCCTGGATCAGCCACTAAGTTTCTCTGTTTATTGATGTGCTGAAGATGATGCTTCACCTGTTCTTGTTCATTGTGCTTGACAGGTTGAGATACTGACACAGTCATGGCTTGTAGTGACACTCCATTCCAACTGAAGGTGCTCTGGATGTGAGTGCATGTCTTGACAGTGCTTTATACAAATAGAGTTGATGATTCAAAAACTCGTTAAAAGTACATCTTTGAGACATTGCTTGTTATTTTTGAATCTGTATTTGTATTGTTATAACTGATAAAAATAGGAGAAATGAATGAGAGATATATGATAGCAGATTCTTAAAACTCAGCTATCTTCCTAAGTGTTAATGTTTAGGTATCACTTGATGAAATTTTGATACTTTTCTGACGTTCTTAAAGGAACAAGTATAGTTTTATGAAAATCCATTCTTTGTTTCTTTTAAAATCCTTTAAAATCAAGTTTTAAAAGAAAATTTTATTCACTCTATGTGTTCATTTGTTTCAATTTTATTCGATATAGTTCTAAATGTGCGTAGATAACTCAGATACTGATAACCACCATTATGAATGACTTGAGAAAACGTCTAGACATAGAATGAAATATATCGTTAGCTTTCTTTAGGTGTAATGTTTTTTGGTAACCATTTGTAAAGCAATATCATATATCAATATCATACATTTTTATATTTTACATGAAATTTTGGAAATTATTGTTGTATTTCGTTTAATGCCAATCTCATTGAAATCAGCCCGAAACTAATCGCTCGTACCTCACTGCGTTTCTTGATCTGACCACGGCTCCATAAGAGCCGCGTCAGACGGCCTTGACCGCCAGACTGTGCCAGCCAATAAGAATCGAGGCTAGAAAGACTGCGGCAACTGTTGAATTGACATTCAAAACATCACATCTAACCTTTGTATCTCGTAATTCGAGCTTTTTCTGAATGGACCCGAGAAAAGCAGAGCTGGGATGAATGCAAAATGATCGTGGGTGTGTTGACTATTATGATGAATACGCTGGTCGGAAATTTAGCTATGTCTGCGACCCGAGGAGGATAGTGATTAAGATGTATTATCGTGACAATATTAGCGTTTGATTTGGCATATTCTTCGTCCAAAAGACGTTTTTAAAAAAATTAAAAGTTATAGTGAAGAAATTTACCAAAAACAAACTACGACACATTATTGAATAGGTCTACAAAGTTTATATCAAAATTAGGTCGACAACAATTTTGTCAAAGGGTTTCGAGGAATTCATATCGATTTTTAAATTTCAAATTAAGTATTTTTGTGAATGGGGGCAGGTAAATAAATCAAAAACTGTAGAAACAGAAACATTTGCAATTGTATTTGATAAGTGATATACTGTTATATATTTAGAACTCAGAAGTGTGCAATGGCTGACCATTCACCAGACCCCCGGGGGTTATCGACAACCAGGGTGCCCCCTCTCACTTCTTCGCTTTCACTCTAATTTCCTGGATCCGCCACTGGTGTGTGTCTCAAGAGTGACAATCATTTTTCAGTAAAAAGCTTATCATACAACTCAAAATGATTGATCACAGTTGTAACAAAAATGATGTTCATTTTTTATGCTATCTTTTCAAAACTTTTGCAAAACATTTTTTAGTGCGTCCCTTGTTTTCAACTTTCCGCAATCTTTCGTGATCAAACAAAACCGATATGTATGCGGACCCGTGATTGGTTAGAATAATTGGAGGTGAAAGGTCACGGTCAAGGCCGTCTGACACGGCTTTTATGGAGCTGTGGTCAGATCAAGAAACGCAGTGAGGTACGAGCGATTAGTTTCGGGCTGATTTCAATGAGATTGGTTTAATGCAAAGAACACCCTTTTATTTCTTATTCATTTTTTATTTGTTAAGCTTTTATGGAGATGAGTAAAAGGTTGAATCTATAGAAGAAGTCTGTGATTGTTCTAGACACTGACGTACCGGTGTGTCAATGTTCAATGAGAAGTTGTTTGTTGCTATTGAATAAGCCAATTTAGTGTTTAGTCGGTATTTGTTGGACGCAAATGAAACCAAAGACTTCATCTGTTGATAAAATGTAGTTTGTTGTAGAAGTTTTTGTTGTTGAAATGTTCATTGTACATTTAAGCAAAGGGGTAAGTGGTAACCATGTTGTGTTTGTAAATAAATCTGATATAGTCCCATGATATCCGTCTGCATAATAGGTACACTTCAGTGTATTCTCCTGGAGATATCTTTTTCTCCTCTCCTCACTCATTCCTTCACTTCAGTGTATTCTCCTGGAGATATCTTCTTCTCCTCTCCTCACTCATTCCTTCACTTCAGTGTATTCTCCTGGAGATATCTTCTTCTCTTCTCCTCTCCTCACTCATTTCTTCACTTCAGTGTATTCTCCTGGAGATATCTTCTTCTCCTCTCCTCACTCATTTCTTCACTTCAGTGTATTCTCCTGGAGATATCTTCTTCTCCTCTCCTCACTCATTCCTTCACTTCAGTGTATTCTCCTGGAGATATCTTCTTCTCCTCTCCTCACTCATTCCTTCACTTCAGTGTATTCTCCTGGAGATATCTTCTTCTCTCCTCACTCATTCCTTCACTTCAGTGTATTCTCCTGGAGATATCTTCTTCTCCTCTCCTCACTCATTCCTTCACTTCAGTGTATTCTCCTGGAGATATCTTCTTCTCCTCTCCTCACTCATTCCTTCACTTCAGTGTATTCTCCTGGAGATATCTTCTTCTCCTCTCCTCACTCATTCCTTCACTTCAGTGTATTCTCCTGGAGATATCTTCTTCTCTTCTCTTCTCCTCACTCATTCCTTCACTTCAGTGTATTCTTCTGGAGATATCTTCTTCTCTTCTCTTCTCACTCATTCCTTCACTTCAGTGTATTCTCCTGGAGATATCTTCTTCTCTTCTCTTCTCCTCACTCATTCCTTCACTTCAGTGTATTCTTCTGGAGATATCTTCTTCTCTTCTCTTCTCCTCTCTCATTTCTTCTGTTGCAGTCTTAAGCTTATGCTTCTGCTCACTCATGCGCACATATTCAACTTAATAGAAAGCATAAGAAGGGAATATTTGAATGTAATCATTTTATACTGGAAAAATAATAATCAAAGATGCTTTCTTCACGATCTGAGAAGTGGGTAACAAGTGATAAAAAATGATTTTGTTAAGTAAAAGAGATAAGTTTGTAATAAAAAAAGTATCCAAAGAAGAATACAACAATACCTATCATGATGTGCTTTTTACCTTGTGTCTGATACCTTGTGTCTGATACCCTGTGTCTGATACCTCGTGTCTGATACCCTGTGTCTGATACCTCGTGTCTGATACCCTGTGTCTGATACCTTCTCAGGATGCCACCGGGTACCCATCTGTACTGCTGAGTGAGTGTGTCATGTTGACAGTCAAATATATCATCGTTTACATCCATCCTTCCACTATTTTGTTTTATATTTTTGTGTATGTTGAATGACATATCAAACATCAAACCACATTCCTTCAGACTTTACTGCGGAGTGTTGAAGTTACATTCCATGTTCATTTTGGATGCTTTTTGTCTTTCGTCTCTAGTCTTTTCAGCTGATACTCGTGTTATTCACTAAGAAATTTTGATTTCATAAACGAAGACGAAGGACCTTAACTTAAGGTTCACATGACACATTCATAATACACATTCCCATTTCTTCAACATGACTGCCTCCTACAGTTGACTTGGCTGATCTGTTCCATTATCTGTCACCTCTGTTCTCTGTATTGTCCAGACATTTTATACATAACTAGCACCATTCGCAATCACTGGCTGATGTTAACCTTGCTAACTAGTGCCACTCTTTGTGGTTTGAGTGAAGCCTCTCTTGGACAGTATGATGAAACCTTCATAATCTTTTTCATTGGACTACCCAATTCAGCTGCAGGGGAAAGCAGCCAGGGAAAGATTGGCCTCGTTTGCAAGGCTTAAACCAGCCAGTGATTGGAAAGTAGGAGTTGTGCAATGCTGTTTTTTTAATGACTGTCCTTATCTATACTGTCTTTGTTCTCACTTTTTGCTTTATGTAAATAAAGATCTGTACTCATTAGCCAGTGTTATGTGTCATTCTCAGAATTCATGTATATATATACCTAAGGACTGAAATTCATATCTACAAGGATTTCTAAAAAACTTTCTATTGCCTTATTTCATGAGTTCCATCCAAGGTTTGAAAGTTTCAAGCCACCACATTCATTGGTTGGCATTCTTCAAATTGATGTGATGAGGAACACGGATTTCCATTATAAATAAGCTTCCTTATCCTATGATCTTATTCTGTGGATCAAGAGGTCCGTGGTTCAAATCCCACCAGAGGCTCAGCACCTTTGTCTGCAGTATAAAACTATTCTACTTGCAGTAATGCTGGGGTGCAATGCCATGCTCAATTTCACCACAGCACCACAGCTTGTTCAGACACAGTGGGGGAGGCGCTGACCTACGCCATAGAATGGCGAAAATCATTAAGGGAACTAACTATGGATCAAATAAATGATTCATAACGGTACAAGAAAGTTAGATAAAGTATTGGGGGGGGGGGAGTACCGTCAAAACATAGATAGAACTCTTGATAGACTTTCAAAACTTTAATTGTTACGTTTCGGGGGTCGATTGACCCCCTTCATTTAATTGTTACGTTTCGGGGGTCGATTGACCCCTTCCCTATCGTTTACTTGAGATTTAAGGCCTGTTTAACACCGGTACCCTCCTGTAAACATGGAAAGTTTTATAACTGAGCATGATAACAAAGATCAAGACGTCTGCAAGATGGATGAAAATTAGATGCACAAGATTGACACCAAGGATATGAAACCAGTAGTGAACTCTTTGACGTTTACAATGCAATAAGCTTCATGCCCGTCTAGTTGAACGGTATGAAACGTGTATTCATTCAATGAGCTCCTGACACCAAGCAAGAATCCATGCAGTGGAAACATAAGTACTCTCCTTTACTCAAGAGTTTCAGAACTGAGCCTTCTGCTGGCAAGATCATGGCGACCATTTTCTGGTATACTCATAGACTAAAACCACCTAAAATAACAACAACGGGAGCGTACAATGCTGATTTGTTGAAGCAGTTGAGAGCGGCGATCAAGAAGAAGAGGCGCGGGTGGTTGACTGCTGGAGTTATGCTTCTTCATGGCAACGCCCCAGTGCATAAGAGTCGTATTGCACAGGCTGCACTTCAATAATGTGGTACAAGATTTGGTACAAGATGATGAACACAAGGCAGCTACTGAAGCGTGACTGAGGGGCCAGTAAGAAGACCTTTACCGCAAGAGCTAAGATGAGCAAAGTGCATCGAGATCAAGGGAGATTACATCGAAAAATAAAATCTATATCACAACCATTGGTTTCTGGTTTTTTTTATCCAATTCAGAACTTATCGACTTCCACTCGTTTAAGTGCCATCGCCTTGGTCTGTGATGCGAACGTCTGGACGATTCGTGCCAAGATGAACTTCTCGTATATAGGCATCTCAAGGTGTGTGATTTGATTTCTCTCAATGATCCAGTAACATAGCCTTGGTTGGATGAAGACATCATTTCATGACCCTGCACCCTGGCATAGGATCAAACTTTGAATGATTAGCGTTACTCATCACACCCTCAGCTTGGGTTAAAATTGCAAGGGTTTCCTAAGTACATGTTATACAGTTCCAGATCACTTGCTTTGTAACGGTGTCAGTATCCACACTTAAGGGCGCATCTCCTTGCAATAAATAAGTTGTAAATTCTTCTTCAGTGTCAACATAGTTATATTCAAATTAAAGACATTGACAATCTTTGATAAAATCCAATTCTCGAAACGCCAACAAATCTTTTTTTTAATGTAACCAAACCAGTTAGGCAGGACTTAACCTTTACCCTTTAGTGGCTTTGACGTAGATGATTTAAAAGTAGTTGCAAGTTGAGTAACCATAATAATAGTCAATACTGTATTTCTGCAGTATATAATTCTTTATGAATTTAATTTTGGTCTTTGTTCAAATTGATGTGTTTTAAATATCATCTACTTCAGTTCGTTGTTACCGTGTTAAGTATTTTGTTTCTTTATTCAGGATGTCCAAATACAAATAATATTTATTGAAACGTTTATATCAGTCTATGTACGCGTCTCTGTCCATTCGTCATCTATGACGTCATCTGTACCATATTTTGAATAAATATGACATCGAACAGACAGATGACTTATGGCCTCTTTCTCCTAAATAGTTACATTTAATCTTATCTTTAAATTATGTCTGGTGCAAAAGTAAATTTGTAAGAATGGTGTGTTGAGAGGGGTATTGAAACCAATTTGATTTTTTTCAGGCCTGACATAAAAGATTATTTATGTTTCTTTTTTATGTAATTCATTTATTCAATCTCCAAATGTTTTGCGATATCCCGTCTTGAACCCCTAGAGTTCATTCAGACACACATCACTAGTCATACAACTTTATCACAGTGGAAAGAAACCCTAGGCCTTTTAGCGATCGAAGTCTTGTTTGAGTTTTTGGGATATTTCATGGACGATTTTTGTACATATTCTTTCATCTATATTTCTCGGTGTATAAAATAGGGAAAACATTAAATTCCACAAGCAACGTCTTTAATATGCCCGTTGGCATGTTTTATCCATTTATCCATAGCTAGATAGTGGTTGAGCTGCGCTACCTAAAGCGCAACACCCCGTATTCCACATGTTTAATCATGCAATCTATGAACAAAGGATTCGAACTGACAAACTGACTCCCTACTGCTGTCATCCCCCCCCCCCCCCCCCCCCCCCCCCCTGACTGATGTCATCGTCTTAGATTAATTTCAAATATGTATCACATCGTTCCAAACACGTTTTATTAGATGTTATTGTCTGACGCACGAGGTTTATAATGATCTAAACTACTGGGTTAAATAAATTAAAGACTACATTGGTAAATCAAAGCAAACACATGAACTTACATTTAATTTCAATGCTTGAATAAATTCAATCACTCTAAACGCTTAAGAAATGGAGAGGTATAAATATTTATCACCCCGCTTAAGAAGATGACATCAGTAGTTATTTAGCTTCACGTGCACCTAATGTTATGTGTATGTGTATTTCATGTACATTCAAATGTATATTTTAACCTTATTCCCTACGAGAGTGACAAGTTATAGATTAGCTTCAGTGGGCATTGTTCTTTTAATTGATTGAGTAGCTTCTGTCTTTGTTTAACTCTGAGGGGCTTGGGTACTTGGGTAAAAGTATAAGCTTGTATCGTTTAGTGGGTAACCTTAAAAAGGGGCTTTTCAGTATTCTGAGTTGGTTGCTGGAGAGACTTTACATACACCAGGTCGGTGACTGATTCAGAAATTAACCATGTCGGTGACTATATTTTCATATTGATTGTTAAGACCTATTTACTTTGTTAGTCTGCCAGTTTATCTTTGTGTACTTATATTGTGTAACCCTTTGCATTGAGATAGGGGTGTTATCAGTTAGCTCAAAATATCTTTTTTTGGGGGGGATTAAGGAATTAGGGCTGGGGGATTATAGTCTGATGCTGAAAAGTGTTCACCTAATTAGACCTCTAATAAGTGAATTGTGTTCAATGAGTGTCATGGATGTTGAGTTTGAGTGAACACTGTTCATTAGGGTATCGTGCCAAAACTTAGACAGCCATATCTTAGACAGCTTAAAACAACAACATTTATGGTCAAGTACACAACTAATCCTCAACCTGTTACCTACATTTGATAATGGAATAGTCCAAGAAAATCTATAAAAAATCCCAAAACTTAGACAGCCAGTTCGAAACAACAACAAATTGTAACATTGGTATGTTTTATTTTATTAACAAGTATAACTGATCATTGGTATGTTAAAGCAGATTATTAACAAGAATAAAACAATACATATAGTACCACTTACTTATATAAATACTAATAATTTAATACTCTCTGTTCACAAATCTTCAGAAGTTCATTCAAATGTTCACAAAGTGTCTATCCGAGATGGATCAAATGGCCGACTGCGTCAAGATACTCAATCTTGGTCTTGTAACCTTGTTGTAGCTGTTCCTTGAGTCTGACCAATCTGTTTTCTATCTCCCGGTAGACTCTCTTCCTGGGTGGAGGTGCAGCTCCAAAGTTGATCTGAGCCAGTTTCGCACGATCTGCATTCTCGATTTTTTTTATGATCCCTACAAAGAGGAAGATGTTGGGATGTCGGTGGGGGTGGGCGGTTCATACGGTTGTGAAATCCCTCTAGGTTGTTGTTGGTTCTTGGGCCTTGTGTGTTGTGGTGGTTCCAAAGAGCCAGGGGGAATCGTGCATCGTAATCAATCCATGTCGTCACCATGTAGTCTTTGAAGTCGTCTACTCGTGGGACTTCGGGAGCCGAATCCATAACCTCCATCCAGGTATCGTGGACATCTCGCTGAGGGAGGAGTGCCGTCTTAACGTCTTAACATCAAGGTCAGTCCTTTTATATTGCTGTTTTAAGTTCGAAGGGAGTTATTTTCAAATCAAAACATCTCAGCTACATAGTTAAATGTTTAATAATCACCAAGTTCGAATGTAGATATATTTTCAAATGAAAACATCTCAAAAGTTTTGTTTTGATAATCAAACTTGCATCAAAGACATGCATTTTCAAATGAAAACATCTCAAAAGTTTTGTTTTGATACTCAAACTTGCATCAAAGACATGCATTTTCAAATGAAAACATCTCAAAAGTTTTGTTTTGATACTCAAACTTGCATCAAAGACATGCATTTTCAAATGAAAACATCTCAAAAGTTTTGTTTTGATAATCAAACTTGCATCAAAGACATACATTTTCAAATGAAAACATCTCAAAAGTTTTGTTTTGATACTCAAACTTGCATCAAAGACATGCATTTTCAAATGAAAACATCTCAAAAGTTTTGTTTTGATAATCAAACTTGCATCAAAAGTTTATGTCTATTAAGTTATATTTATGTATGTTTTGTTCGTTCTATGTCATCATTTATGACTTTTGAGAAGATATTTGACTTGACTTGACAAATGAAAACAACTCACTAGTTTACGCATACCTTTCTGTTTTCATTATCATGGAATATTATATTTTCAAATAAAAACATCTCATTAATTCAAAATTAATGTCCCTTTTGATGCTAGGGGAGCACTAACTAGGACTGTTCCATTTTAGCCACGGGTGTTGTGTTAATCAACCAACAACTCGAGTGTCTAAGATTTGGCTGTCTAAGATATGGCTGTCTAAGTTTTGGGACATAACCTTCATTAGTGATTTTACTCAAATCAATCTAATCAGGCAGACTATAAAAAAGAGTTATGTCTTCAGTTGGCATGTCCGAAATGGCAAATGTCAATGTACAGATTAGGTTCTTCCAAACACCAAATGGTGGACGTATGTTAGTCCATGGTGGTTTTGAATACACCAAAAAGAACGGCTACAAAGATACGATTTATTGGCGATGCAAGAAGCACACACAAGGTTGCCAAGCAACCTTAAATACCAAGAATGATCTCCCGGTCAAGTTTGGAAGAGCACATAATCATGAATCCGACACCCGTACTCAAGATATTAAGTCTTTTCTTCAAAGAGTGAGGAAACGTTGCAGAGAAGAAGTGACACCCATCCCGTCCTTGTACAATGAAGAACACGCAGGTCGTGATTTGGAAGATAAGCTACAGACATTAAAAGATCAGTTTCGAAATGGTCAGAGAGACATCATGCTTTATGTAGATGCAGTGTCCCACCTTGTACATCAAGAATTGTGTATTGAAGTTGTAATAAAGTGTGCAATAGTGGTCATGATTGTGCTATACTTCCTTATGTGACAGTGCTATTATATCTTTCTATTCTATATAATTGAAATATGTTTAAAAAATGTATTTTTGTATATCAATTTTTAGAGAACTATATTGATTAAAATAATGTGCAGAATTAGTGCTATGTTTATGTGCTATCTATTGTTGAATTCTGTCCATTGAAAATGTAATATATATCAGTACAACCAATATATTGAAATTTGAATTGAATGTATGGTTTATTAAAATAAATGTTGAATAAAATATCATGAAGTGATTTACATTTCGTTTTGCTGCTGACCTGACTAGCGAATGTACTATATAACTGTATGTAATGACCAGTATAGTCTTGAAACAGACTATAGCTAATCCCTCTATAGAAATTCCAATTAACACTTTGGTTACGCTTGCATGCATATTTCACTTTTCACCTTTCACTTTGAGCTGGCTGAGACTAAACTTTGAGATATTATGTATTAAGCTTATCCTACATGTTATTAAATCCCTTTTAGTCTCCTAAATTGTTGTGTGATATCTTTTAAATACTTGTTATGTGGTAGATTGGGGTTTTGCCCATTAAACCTTCCATCTGACACATAACAATCATTTAAAAGATATCACACAACAATTTAAGAGACTAAAAGGGGTGATCGAGATTCTGTCATGAGGTGGGAAAAACATGTCGATTGGCCTAGGAACTTTGATAAATAGCAATCATGGTATCATTACACGGACTAATTTAGTGTATGGAATGACATAGGCAAGCATATTTACGATGCAATGAATTTCTTCATATTCTTCACAACAGGCCTGCAATCGTGAATGAAAAAGTTAAGACGGACGAAGTTACTCAAAGAGTGCAAGTGCACAAAATGGGAAAAATTGATTGTTCGAAACATTGATATAGGAATTAGTGAAGATTTGAAATATACCGTAATATGTTACCGAGAATAAAGGATAAACCGTTCTGTATATTGGTACATCTGTAACCTCACCGATATATTATACACAGTATAAGCGTTTAAGCTGCCGCAATAAATATGACGACTTCAGATTTGGTCATTTGAATGTATGCAAAATTGGAATATTGCCGATATCATAGTTCATACAGATTAAACGTTCCACTGCATTTATTCCTCCCGGTGTTATAGAATTAACTTGTTGTTCTCTGAACACGTACATGATTTTAAATAACGTATAGGATAGGTTACATCAGTACGAATATTTACAGATATCCGTTGTCCGTTAACTATTTATTTACTTTACTTTATTACGAAATATTGGAGTCTTTAGTGCCTTTGATGAAAGGTAAAGCTCAAACACATTTTTCAGACTTTGTCATTGGATGTGGCATGGAAGAACGCGGAAAGATAACGTCAGTGTACGTCGGATTACAAACTGATAACTGAACTTTCATAAGAGTGCTTAATCTTTTTCAGAGTCTGTTCCTGTGGACCTATCTGTTCAAGAGCCCGAAATGTGTCCGTCCAAGAGTTTTTTGTTTTAATTTTTAATTTTTGTATCGGAGTCATGTGTCTGCAAAAGGACCGGAAATGCGAACTGGGATCTTTCTACGAAGTTTAAAGAGGGTAACCGAGCCAGTAAACCATTTCCGGTCCTATTGTAGACACGACTCTGTCAGACCTTGTTTATGTTATATAGCTACATGTACATATACTTACATGATACTGTACATTCAGAGTCTCGCGCCTGTGATGCATACTACACAAGGAAGAGAATATACCATAGTAATATAAGGAAAGCTTGATTCAGTGATGACAAATTCGTCTGCGACGGCGAGATTGACAATAACGTGTATTTGTACTGTTTATCATCGGAAAATGAAACATTTGCCAATAATTTCATCCAAACGGTCGACTATTACGGTTGAGGCGGTGTGATGTTGTGAGGTACTATATCAAGAACAAAAAGATCTGATTGAGGGTTGGTTCACATAACATCAACAACGTCTTAGGACTTCATTCATGTAATTATTGAACAACAAAGGAAGTTGTTCCAGCACGACTCCGTAATTCTTAAACTGCATGCGTCATGGTCAACTTGCTTGCCAATTCTCATCTCAAAATGTTTCATTGGTCTTTCCGAATACCAGATCTGTACCAAGAAAACAATAATATAATGGACTCGACCAACGTGCACGTCAACGTCACGACATGTCTCAGACACTCTCACGACTTGCTATCTCATTGCTCATTGCAGGAAGGTTCGGGAGTATGAAGTTTGTAAAAGGGACTAAGCCATTTACAGTTTGCCGCCACTTTGACGCCATCGTGTGACTAAGGAGGAGAAACCTACAACACAATGTTCGGAGTCATGACAGACAGCTATCTCTATCCCTATAGACATGTAATAGTTCACCTTCTAATCATTGACATTAAAGGATTCTTTTGCTCTTAAGATTAAGCAATAAATTCTTTATTTACTGTAAATATTTTATCTTTCATTTATTAGCACCAAGCCTGTGCGTCGATGAAAATCTGTATTGTAAATTTCGTACATCGACCTACCGCCTTAATCCTGAATAAACTTCCACTGAAATTCTTTGAAAAATACGTTTCTTTTTTGGAAGAGTATATTTTGGCAGGTTTTCGTTTCGTCTTGTAAAGTCGTTTGCCGTTGCTGGAGAGATTCCATAATACCAATCTCATTGAAATCAGCCCGAAACTAATCGCTCGTACCTCACTGCGTTTCTTGATCTGACCACGGCTCCATAAAAGCCGTGTCAGACGGCCTTGACCGTGACCTTTCACCTCCAATTATTCTAACCAATCACGGGTCCGCATACATATCGGTTTTGTTTGATCACGAAAGATTGCGGAAAGTTGAAAACAAGGGACGCACTAAAAAATGTTTTGCAAAAGTTTTGAAAAGATAGCATAAAAAATGAACATCATTTTTGTTGCAACTGTGATCAATCATTTTGAGTTGTATGATAAGCTTTTTACTGAAAAATGATTGTCACTCTTGAGACACACACCAGTGGCGGATCCAGGAAATTAGAGTGAAAGCGAAGAAGTGAGAGGGGGCACCCTGGTTGTCGATAACCCCCGGGGGTCTGGTGAATGGTCAGCCATTGCACACTTCTGAGTTCTAAATATATAACAGTATATCACTTATCAAATACAATTGCAAATGTTTCTGTTTCTACAGTTTTTGATTTATTTACCTGCCCCCATTCACAAAAATACTTAATTTGAAATTTAAAAATCGATATGAATTCCTCGAAACCCTTTGACAAAATTGTTGTCGACCTAATTTTGATATAAACTTTGTAGACCTATTCAATAATGTGTCGTAGTTTGTGTTTGGTAAATTTCTTCACTATAACTTTTAATTTTTTTAAAAACGTCTTTTGGACGAAGAATATGCCAAATCAAACGCTAATATTGTCACGATAATACATCTTAATCACTATCCTCCTCGGGTCGCAGACATAGCTAAATTTCCGACCAGCGTATTCATCATAATAGTCAACACACCCACGATCATTTTGCATTCATCCCAGCTCTGCTTTTCTCGGGTCCATTCAGAAAAAGCTCGAATCCCGAGATACAAAGGTTAGATGTGATGTTTTGAATGTCAATTCAACAGTTGCCGCAGTCTTTCTAGCCTCGATTCTAATTGGCTGGCACAGTCTGGCGGTCAAGGCCGTCTGACGCGGCTCTTATGGAGCCGTGGTCAGATCAAGAAACGCAGCGAGGTACGAGCGATTAGTTTCGGGCTGATTTCAATGAGATTGCCATAATACATGTCCATTTTTGCTGGAAATTTGGTCTCATTCATAACAATAAGTTTGCAAATTTCCATTTGCATTAAAACGTGCTGATAGTTTAGCTGTAGAGAAAAAAACGGATTATATCTTCGTTGTACAAAAGCAAACAAACCCATTCAGAATTGTCTTACTGCAGTATTTATTGTAAAACAGTGCTATACATTTAGAACTTAGAAGGTTTATAAGAGAGTAATCCCAATTTTTCATAGTTGTTTTACGATTTACTATTCTCTCAAAAAAAGGTTGACCGAGTCATTTCTTCAGGAGTAACCTCTGTCACAATTAAAGCGCTTTTTAGGCTAGAAAATAAAAATCCTTTAAGGTTAAAATACAAGTTGTGCAATTGACGTGTTTTTTTTGTTTTTGAAGAGACCGAGCTTAGAAACTCTCGATACACCGTGTGTTCCCGCACACACACACACACCTCTACGATGAGCTTGCCAGATTAAATAAAATATGATACATGATATACGATTAGATAACAAAAGAGTATCCCTTGAGCAAACATTGACATAAGAGGTTTTTAAAGCAGAAACACAGGTTCCTGAGAAGAAATGAGTCGCGAAGCCTTTGTGAGAAAATGTAGGTTGTCGTCTGTTTTCTGATTATTTGTCTTTTGTACCAATCCTACTTCATGTCTACATTTACCTTTAACTGGAAATATAATGCTATTAAATTCAAAAAGGCTTATTCTTAACATTTTCTCACAAATCAATTGTTTTCGATGCATTTAAATGCGGCATTGGTTATGTAATGCTTTAAAATGTTGAAAGGACTACACTGAAATCAAAACTGGCAAAAAAATAATTATGAAAAAACGCTAGACGTGTATAAATAGGATCGCTTGACCTGGCAAGGCACAACCTGCGCCTACCAAAGCGTTTGGTTGATTTTAAGGAACAAAATATTGGCTGGTCTTGCAGAAGTAGTCGCATAAATACTGCTAATGACTCTTGGAACGCCAACAAAAACCTTTAGTCAAGATCACTTATTTGCCCGAAAGCACCAGATGTTTAACGAGGGGCTTCATTGCTTGACCCCTAAACTGACGGTGCATAGTAAAACAATCATATAAAACAATGATATATGCATTGAGGCTCCAGAGAGAGGAGGCGGACATTCGTTTTTGATAATTATAACAGGTTTTGGAGTGCTGACGACTGGTTGAACAGCCTGGACCTGCCTGAAGAAGCCGTTGTCCCTGATGAGACCTGCGTAGAAAGCGGCCGAGTCTTTAGACTTCCTGGTCCTCTGGGGGTCAGTGAAGTTCACGGAGAATAGACCAAATCCAACCCTGTACCCGTCGTTCCACTCGAAGCAGTCGATAAGGGAGTACACCATGTAGCCTCTCACATCCACCCCGTCCACAACGACCGCTAGGGGGCAGAGTAGAGAGGTCAGCAACGTCAACGTAATAGAGGACTCTTTATACTATTTATCACATGACGTATTAAAATCAAACGTGTTCCCATAGGGAGGGTGCATCCTTTCTCAAGGTAAAACGTATACGCTCTCGCTCAACTCATATTCTCCTGGGACATAACCCCTCTAAAAGTTTAGCGCTGTGGTCTATGACCTATGAACTTTTTATAATAGTCAACTAATTTCAGCACTAGATATGCGAGTCGCCACTATCAAAATTGCCGCGCCTTGATATAAGGTTTCTGCCTGCGTTCATTTTGGTGGGTCACTGCGTAAATCCTACAGATTCTAAAACAGTTTTTTAAAACATTTACCACACCTACTTTGATTAAACGCGAATAACATATCTCGCTAATGTCAGCACATCATCATGTTGCTTAAGGGCGAGATCCAACTGTGGTATATAAGTCTCTCTGTATTTTCTAAAATTAATGTTGAACCATCGCGATAAAACTGTATGGTTTGCTGGATCATCAGTCACAGCACTTACGTTACTGTAGCGGTATAACCCAGGGGATTTAGGGGAGCGAGAGCGTATACGTTTTACCGTAAGACAAGATGGAGAGACGAATCAGAACGCAACATTTTGTGTGTGAATTAGTCCAACTCATGAATGTTATTTCTATTCTGCGGTGCGATTTAAAGTTTTCCTACTGTAGAAATGTTATCACATAGACAAAAGATAGTAGAACACACGAATTGTGTTGTTGAGTTGCCTATTGGAACACGCCCCAACTCTACCCTCCCCTAATCTCTGGTTAAATTTCTCCACTGAATCGTTATGAATTACTGAAACTATATTAATCAACCAACTGTGACATTCCCACAGCGCCAGATCACCCAAACCGACCTATTCATAAAATCAGGCTATATCGGTGGACATCGCTGTATCACTTGACAGTGGCCCTACCTTTCAGCAGTTCATTAGCATGAGACTCCAGGTAGCTTAGCCGGAAGTTGTCCTGTACCGTTCCAGGATCGTCCGACACTCCGTTTCCGGTCACATAAACGGGCACCTCATCGTACATCGCTTTTAAGCGCCTCAGCACATGTCTCAGGCCTCGGGGGTACACGTGCAGCCAGGGGGAATTACTCTGTGTTGCGTTCAGGATCCTAGGTTTAACACTTTTTTCATTAGTTCTCGGTGACGGCATTGCAAGTGCTTTAAATGAGCTCTTTTGAAAACCTAAGTTAGCTTTTCATTTTAAAAATGTGATACAAAACATATAGTTGACAACCACAATGACAATGAAGAATGAATATTTTGTTTTGAAAAAGAAAGGTTGACAAGTTTTACAGCAAATAACATAAAAAGTCAAGAAACCTTCCTGCTTTTATCTTCGTGAAATTGATGACATCACTTCCCCGCTACCTTAACCGTGCATCTAGATACTTGAGCAATCAATTACGAGAATGGTCATATCACCCCTAAAAAAAATATAATGTGCATCTCGAAAAACATTTTTGACATCTGAACTCACGATGGAACGGTCGTGTCTACTACTGCTGCACGGTCGCCCTCTATACCGGTCCCCGGCTCCTTCTTCAGCTCCGACACGACATTGGTGGTGTAGTAGCTGACACCCAGGAAGTCTGCGGAACCTGTGGAGAGTCAACTTAGTATACAGCTGGAGCCTAGAGACGCGTGTACAGCTGTTGAACAAAAGTGTGTGAAAGAGTTCCCATGTAAAATCTTTGTTCTTGGAAAGTTTGAACCAGTCACTATTCCTTCACAAAGTACTTAAAAGTATTAACCTTTGGATAAGTCTGTGAAATGATTGTTTTAACACTATATATACAAAGTGATTGGATATATTTTCACAAAGTTCGAAACTAATAACAAACTTTAGTTAAACAGCTGTAGGTCGACTTCACATCGATCCTAATGAACAATCGACATTGACGTGGTTGGAGTGAAAGTAAACTATACATCTACCTCATGTACCTCTAAATGAAGAGTAATGTCGGGTTATTTTACAGAATAACAAATAACTAAAGATGAGATTTATCAGCTTTGCCTTGACAAATAATATACAGCCATATCATCTTGTTGATATGTCCTGTATAATATCTGATAAATTAACATAAAATGATAATAAGCTTTCCCTTTGGAACTCTTGTCTAATGGCGGTATAAAAGGTTCAAGCTATTTAAGAAATGAAATAGTATGAATTCAAGACGCAAACAATAATAATACATTTTGATTCAGATAGGTTGGGTTCCTTATGAAAGACGCAGATTTAAGTCTTACAAAATTCAGTGTGTCCAGATATTCATGATTGCATTCTTTATGATAATTTGAAGACTGACACATGTGAGACCATTAAGTCTTGAGTGTGAACCTTTGGCGTCATGTTTGAGAAATGAAAACAGTGCAATAAGTAAAACCCTCATATATCAGTCGTCCTAACATGATATGATGAGCCTTTTTATTAGATATTAAGGGGGTAAAAGTTTTGAAAGGTCGATGAAGTTATAAATCTGCATCACCATCCACATTTCAATCAAGTCCTGTCTATCCCATACAATATAATGTTTACTTCAAAACTTTGTTTCCGAAACCTTCTGATATATTTAATTCTGACTTGGACCTTGATTGCACCATTATAAGAATCGGGATCACGGAACTGAAATATGACAGAACCATGTGCCCGAAATTAACGAAGATGGTGAGAGTAACATTAAAACCTTAAAACAGCTGCATATGTATCGTATGAAGCCACCTGGTGATGGACGCCCGCATTTACCGGACTGTTTCCTCGAAGTTTGTTTCCACAAATATAACTGAGATGACCTTCGCTTTCATTTCACGGGGTGCAATATTCCTTAATATCAAATTGCATAATGCTTTGAATAGTTGTGGTTATTTACAGTGTGAATAGAGCCGGTATGAAGAGGCTCTCAAGTCTGATAAACAAATCACATTTATATCCCAAAAAGCACGCATGTAATTAGTGACCCTTTAAATCGTTTTTTGAAAGGGTAATTACTAAGTGGAAACTAGTACTCGTCACCTTCAATCAGGTTGATTAATCCAATAACAACTATGATATATTTTATCTAAAACTACGGCAGTTCAGCCACGTCTATAATGAAATACCAGTTAGTATTGCTTGAATTTGAAACATACTGTCTCAGGGTAACCATAGACGCTGACGCTCCATGCCCTTGGTTACAACCCTACTGAACCCTGCGCGCTGTGACCTATGACTTATGAACTTTTTAAAAATTGACAACCGACAAAATCACTGGGATCTTCATGGAAATCATACAGATCTTTTAAAACACCCATCAACATTTTACCGCCCGTTCTTTGATGAAATATGTCCTGGTATAACGTGCATGATATGCTGTCTGTCATATACTCAACTCATTTGCTAAGCTGAACTCTGACATGATCGAACGCTTGAAGGTTGACAGTGTCAGCAAACCATTACAATTGGAATTTCTTCATTAACATTAAATTTGAATCTTTCCAAGAAATCTGTAAAGTGTTTGACATTACACCTTTTACTAGTTGCTGCTCCTCGGCGCTGAAGACCGGAAGTCTTGATAGTGAGGAGTTTCTCTCCTTGTTCCTAATTTCGATCTCGCTCCGCATCAGGGCTGGATAGTCGCCTGTCCCGAACACCGGCTCGGTGAACCAATCAAAATCGAAGGTGAACTTCCGGTCACGTGCTGCCCAATCCCCCGGGTTGCTTTTCTGAGAAGGCACTGCCCATGTCATCTCGATAGACAGGCCAACTTTTCCTAAACAAACGTCGTTTGGTTAAAATGAGAGATGACTAATACAATTCCCGCCTTCGCGGCATATATATCAGACATCTGTAGACCTATACTGCTGATAATTGGATACAAGTAATTCTACGAGATATATTCAGGAAAACTATCATTGAATTATTATATCAGTGATGATTATTTATCATGAAGGAGAAAATAATTCGTCCTGATTGCAGTTTCTTTCTTTTTATTATGTAGACCATAATAAAACATTTATACAACATATCAAAACACATTTTAGACATTTCACATCACATTTTCAACATATCAAAACACGAGTAAAACATCAATGGTAGTTGTATTACATTTCAGAAATGTACTATTAGTAGAAGAATACAAAGGACACCAATTCCCATCATACACAAGTACCTCATATAACCACGTCTGTGAACGTATCTCTATATTGCACACACCCGGCAACCAGGGCTTAGATTTTCGAAGCTCTCTTAGTGCTAAGATAGTCGTAAGTACCATACATTAACATTGGCTTAAGACAATCTTAGCACTAAGAGAGCTTCGAAAATATGGGTCCAGGTTCAAAATGACTGATAAAACTGCCAAAATCTCTTGGCAACCTTTTATAGCTTTGGTTTGCATGTTGTACAAGGACGTAAGTAACAGAAACAAATATTTCGTTTCAAGGGTATGGTTACATGGTTTTCGGTTTTATACAATAATCAAGAAAATAGGGAATAGGAAATGAGAAAATCGGGAATAGTTCACGATCCAGATGTTTCTACCCTTTACCATTTTGGTACTTGAATTCACTCTCGTATATCCGGTAGGCTCGGGCATGCGCTCTTATCATGTTGTGGGCAGCCTTATAGCCTTGACCTTTAACCCCTGGGGCGTGAACTCCGACCTCATAACCATAGAATGCGAGAGTGTTTGGTTCGCTCATCGTGATCCATGTCTTCACCTGCAGATTCAAGTTAATTGTTTGTTCACAAGGAGTCCTATTTACTGATAAGTTAAAAACACCACATCAAAACTAATATTCGAAAACAAATTCAGTAAATGGACATCATTAAGATCAACATCTTCTACAACAAGAGGACAGTTTTCATTACATATTGACATTTAAAAAGGAGTACCCTAAAATAAAAATTTGTCACCTTTGAATTATGTCTTTGATCTGCGCAGTCTAATATACTTCACATATTAGCAAACGAATTTTTTTTCAAGATATTGGTTGTGTAAATGAATTGATTCGTGTTTAACAAATGTGATTTGACCGCCTCGAAGATGAACACAACACCATTATATATGTCTGTTTCATGCCTGTATTAAAGTCGGATATATGAATGTTCTAAAGTGGACACGTTTATGTTAAACTACTTTCATGTCCTAGGTAATTGTCTTCATATACTGTATATTTTCTTGAGATAAAACTATGTTCTTCATCACACGACTTTCAAATTTAGATAAGCTGACTTTATAAAGATGAAGTTTTGTATACAGAATTCAGCTTCGCTGCCACATGATGTATACTTTAGTCCGGAACTTAGCACCTTGCTGCCGAATAGGCTGAAGCAGAGTCGCGAGTAGTTGCTGAAGGCCTCCACTACCCGGTCATCCAGCCAGCCCTTAGAGAGGGCGGTGGGCGTGTCCCACTGGTGCAGTGATACGATTGGCTGTATTCCCTCGTCAATCAAAGCCATGATGAGGTTGTTGTAGTAGTCCACGCCTTGCTGGTTGATGACGTCGCAGGTTCCATGTGGCAGGAGGCGTGGCCATGACAACGAGAAGTGATAAGCTTTAGCCTACAACAAGTAAACACAATCAGGTACCCGCCATTTTCCAGATCTTCGTCATATTGTCATCAGAGAAAGCGGCTGACATGTTACCATCATTTCATTAAGGTACTTAAGTTACTGAACTTCGTGAAAATGACAAAGACATTGAGGTTAGAAAACGTTGTGGCTTAAAGATGATATTCTCCTCGGCAGGTTTAATTACTCCTGAACTACTCTGCAAGCACCTGTTACCGGCAACGGTTACGGTCAGAGAACGTATTAGTCCACCGGCCACTAGGGGTCCCCATGCACCCCCCTCCCCATGGCAGAACGAAACTAACCTTTTTTTGAAGCCCTGTAATTTTATCAATAGATATATTTGGTTTCCTCACTAGTGTTTAATGTTTACTTGTTGTGGTTATATGTACCAAAATTCATATATCCTACGACCAACCTGATGTACAAAAAGCAGCTGAATCAAAAAGTCATATGGAGATTGAAAATGAATAATTTGCAAGAATGTACTCCTACACTACATGCCTGTGATGTGTGTAATGACGGAATTAGTACCTATATGTTATCTTTCTTCTTTGTACCCTATAAAAATATCCCTTTAAATCCCCAATGATTAAGAAGTAAAACAACACATTTAAAATTTCAAAGTTATTTCCAAGGCTGAGTTGGTGTAATTCAATGATAGTAGATTAATGGTAGGTCCCTTGGTTTGCTTTTGGACACTTAATTTGTGTGTTATAAGTACACATAAGTACACAAAAGGGTTACAAAGGCCGGTGGACTATATCAGCAGTCTCACGCCCCGCGATCTTTCACCTTCCACGAATTCAACCAATCAAAGGCAGTTTGAGAAACGGAATCTGATTGGCTTGAGTCCAAGATCGCGATACACGATCGCTGCCTGGAAGTACTGGTATCATAACTTAGCTAGATAGAAGGGACACGTTAGATCAATGTAATTGAGAATGCACGTACACCGATAGCCTTGAGCGAAGCCACATCGTCGAGGTAATGTGTGTAGGACATGTCGCCCTTGTCGGCGGTCTGGTTCCGGTACACGTGACCAGGCATGGAACTGAACTCGTCCCAGCTGTCCTCCCCGCGCCCGCCTGGATCAACACATTGAGTTGATCAAACCGCAGATATGTAAATTCAAACGTCATGATCTGTGAACTCAAACCTCCGATATGTGACATGAAATGCAAAGCACAGAAGACTTCTAAATCACTCATAAGCTGATTTACTTGTGTTTTCAGTCTGATAATACTTACGAGAGAAGCAGCCATCAGAAATATTTGTCTATTGTACGATTTTGTGATCGGATTTGTGATATTTTAAAACTATTAGGAACACATATCCCGATTATCCAGTAAACCAGGGTTTATATTACCATTTCTCCCTTCGATTTGGTGAGCGGAAGTTGCTGCTCCCCACAAAAAGCCTTCTGGGAAACTCCCGAGCAGTTTCTCCTGTTCAAAACGCAGCGACCCAGCGTCCGGGTCCGTCAGAGAACCAGCTTTGAAACCGTTGTCTTCGAAAACCTATGCAAAAATATATGTTTTAATATATTATGTATTTATAACAATGAAAGACTAAAGAGATAGCAACTAATAGAAAATCATATCCCCTTTAAAAAACAAGTAATGATCACCCCATAGCACTGTGTAGATGATATAGGTTCTGGATCTTTATTTTGGGCATATTCGCCAGTACATTTATGCATACACAAACGCAAGAGAGTCAAGGTCTTTCATTAAATAAAGTTTGCTTTTCCGTCTTACAATTGGATGGTCAGTATCTAATTTTTAACTGTAAGTACTTACAAAGGCATTGGACAACATACAAAGATAAAGATTTTGTATCAAGAAACGAATTTATTGGTGAAGTGACGCACATGTCTGAGGAAGGCTGCCGATTGTTTTGGCACTCTGGGTCGGTCCGGGCTGGAGAAGTCCACGTAGTGCAGACCGAACTTCTCGGAGTAGCCTCTGTCCCACTCGTAGTTGTCCAGCAACGCCCATGCCGTGTATCCGCGAACAGCCACCTCGTCCAGTCGGAGAGCTGGGGCAGGTCGAGAACAGATGTAGAGGGCCTTCTTCTGACTAAATGAAGGCTTACGCTCTCTCATTTGTCTCAATTCATTGTTTCTTTCAAAAGCTCTTTATCATTTGAAATTGTTCACGAAAATTTGAATATAGATTCAAAACGCTGCTTTGTGCTTGATAACGACATAGCCACAATAAATATAACATACATCTGCTACAATCAAATCCTTCACCTCATAAGCAGACGCATTGTCATTGTTTAAGATAACGACATTTTTCAAGCGTGATGCAACACACAAACCTTTGAGGACCTCGTTGATGTAGTATCTGTAGAAGTGGACGCGATGTGCATCGTTCTGAGTCCCGTTGTTGTCGGAGAAGCCGTTCTCGGTGATGTAGATTGGGACGTCGCCGTAGTTGTTCCTCACCCAGTTCAGAATCTTCCTTACACCCCACGGAACGTCCTGTAACCAGCTTGACCCAGATCTAAGGGGAGGTAAATTGAATAGGTGATAATCTAAATGACCTCTTATAGATGACATGTATGTAAGTTGTGATTCTGTGTGGGATCCTGCATGTGCTGGTCTAGCTGCTAACGAGAGAGCAGATCCCCTTTCCAAGTCTGGCCTTACTAGAGCAGAAGTCAAATTCTAGGAGTGATGGTCAGTACCCAAACATTATTTCTTAGTGGTGGAAAAGGCAATCTGTCAACAGTGGTAAACTGATTGGGCCTCTGGCACAAATGCATGTACAACCTATGTTCGAAAGTTGACAAAACATTTCAAGATTCCTTAATGCTCAGAAAAGGATTATCTCCCATATGTCATAATGTTTTAAGCAATTTTCTGGAAACTTTAAAAAAAATGTTTTTGAGTGTGAAGGACATAATGAACACCGATAAGATCTTAAAGAAGTTGTGACAGCGAAATCAAGCACCTTCAATCTAAAAACTTAAAAACTTGAAACATTTTATGCCGGGCGCATATAATTAACTGTTGACCCAAACGTAAATTCCACCTTTCCACCAACATAGTCAAACTAACCTTGACCTTGATCCTAACCTTGACCTTGATCCTAACCTTGACCTTGATCCTAACCTTGACCTTAATCCTAACCTTGACCATAATCCTCATCCTGACCTTTTCCCTAACCTTGACCTTAATTCTAACCTTGACCATAATCCTCATCCTGACCTTTTCCCTAACCTCGACCTTAATTCTAACCTTGACCATAATCCTCATCCTGACCTTTTCCCTGACCTCGACCTTAATTCTAACCTCGACCTTGATTCTCATCCTGACTTTTTCCCTAACCACGACCTTAATCCTAACCTCGACCTTAATCCTCATCCTGACCTTTTCCCTAACCTCGACTTTAATCCTCATCCTGACCTTTTCCCTAACCTCGACCTTAATCCTCATCCTGACCTTTTCCCTAACCTCGACCTTAATCCAATGCTTACGTAAACCTTGATTTTACCTTGGTTTGCCTGGTACCGTCTCAATGTCAAGGCTGTCAAGTTACCGAGTTCAAACATAGCCATTGACAGCATTGTCTATTTTGGACATGTCAAACACACAGACAAGGAATCAAAGTGCATATATTGAAAATCTTTTAGGTTTTAGCCCTGAAACAGGGCGTTAACATGTCAGCAGTTCCTTTTGTGTTTTAACTTAATCAAACGTAGGAAAGTACAGCAATCTCTGATCTGATGTAATTACCAGTACAAAGACAACATCAGCACAGCAGTGTGGACGAGGTGAGAATTGAAAACCTGTTGTGATAACCTGTTAAGAACATCAACGACATAAGAAGGATATAGGCCAATCTTATATAATTTGAGAACATCTGTACATACAGAGAGGGACAAGGAACTCACGTGGGCCAGGCTGGGTCGACGTGTTCCACGATGCCCCTGTCGTAGAAGTAGCTGTGGGCGGATATGTTTGCCTTGGCGTCGTCCTGCAGTGTCACGTATTTTGTCGTGTAGTGATTCATGCCGAAATAGTCGAACGTTCCTAAGAAAAAGGGCAAATAATCGTTGCTATGTGATATGAGCACATGTACATATACTAGAAATATAACATTACTGATGTTTGACCGTTTGGGTAACCATGTTATTAACTTCGACTATATCAATTGTTCATCTACTTAAATCCGAGAAAGCCCAGGGACATTAAATGTGGCCAATCTCCCAAACTCCTCATAAGAACGTATTGTGCAAGCATTTATGACCAACGGAAACGAACCTTTAATCCTGCTCGCCTGTTGGGCTGTAAACTCGGGCAGTCTGGATTTGGTCAGATTTTGCCTCGAACTGACGTCTGCGATCCTCCTCTTCATAACATCTGGATAATCACCATTTACGTAGATAGGATGAGCAAACCAACCCAAAAATAGTTGCACTGCGCGTTCAGAAGCCTCTATGTCATCCGGGTTCATTGGGTCACGTGGTTCCGCCCAGTCGATGTTCAGCGTGATGCTGATTTTACCTGAGAGGAAATATAAAGCAAATAAAAAGAGCATGCGTTTGAAGCATTATTTTATATGAAAAATAGTTACTCAATGACATGATTAAAACATTTAAAAAAACAATTCTGACGAGTACTTATCTTCTTAGTGTATAAATCTCTCATGGGTCTAAGGCTAGACAGAGTTGCCCCCATCAAACCATTCGTTATTTGGTTTGTCGGGGTTATTCGTTTTTTCCCCCGTTGAGTTATTTTCTACTGCCCTTACTAAGGTGTATATCGTTGCATGCATAGCTGCACGATGATGTAAGTAATGAAACCGATTTTAACATTATGTTAACATGAAAACCATAACTTCTCAATGTATTATCATATTAGGTATGTTTTCTTTTCACCTAATGTAGCATTCGAGGCACCATTATGACTACGGTCAACAACATTGCGCATTGCCGTCTGCTGTTATGTATACAAGGATTTCTTTTAATATACAAAAAATTTTTTTAATCTTGCACTGCTTTTAGTAATGATTTCAAGCATAATGTCATAACTACAAATTATTACTATAAAAAAAAACCTCAGGATATCAAACACTTAAATGTATATAACACTTCATGTTATCTTGCACTGGTACGTAACACTCACTATGGTAATAGTAGCATTGTTTTAAACTGTTGTAGCTTTATTATGGCTGTATTATTTAAGTTTTGGCATTTCTGATAACCCCTCTTACTGTAAATTATTTTATGTTCTGTCAAAAACATAGAATTAAACACAAAAAAAGAAATACAAACGTATGTTCTTGGGACTGAAAAAGTGTTGTATTGTTCAACAGTTAATAAGAACATACGGTAGTTTTAACAGACGTCACGAATTTTAACCATAACGACGTCATACACCTCGTTAAAACAATGAAAACATCAGAAAAGTACGTCTCGTTATTTCTGCACAATTTCTGTCTCATTTCATTTGTCAGCGCTTTGAGCATGTCCCTCCTGTTGACGTGGAATCCTGCGCTATATAAATAGCCTTATTATTATTATTATTATTAAAAGTACACTTCAGCGTGACTCAGAAGACCTTACCTCCCGGTGTCCTGTACGTCTCGTTATACAAGTGGTACGCTTCAGCGTGACTCAGAAGACCTTACCTCCCGGTGTCCTGTACGTCTCGTTATACAAGTGGTACGCTTCAGCGTGACTCAGAAGACCTTACCTCCCGGTGTCCTGTACGTCTCGTTATACAAGTGGTACGCTTCAGCGTGACTCAGAAGACCTTACCTCCCGGTGTCCTGTACGTCTCGTTATACAAGTGGTACGCTTCAGCGTGACTCAGAAGACCTTACCTCCCGGTGTCCTGTACGTCTCGTTATACAAGTGGTACGCTTCAGCGTGACTCAGAAGACCTTACCTCCCGGTGTCCTGTACGTCTCGTTATACAAGTGGTACGCTTCAGCGTGACTCAGAAGACCTTACCTCCCGGTGTCCTGTACGTCTCGTTATACAAGTGGTACGCTTCAGCGTGACTCAGAAGACCTTACCTCCCGGTGTCCTGTACGTCTCGTTATACAAGTGGTACGCTTCAGCGTGAGCCAGCAAGACAGTGTGCGCCCCAATGTAGGGCTCGGTTCCGATATTTGTGTGTCCCGGGGCGAAACTTCCCGTCCCAAGTCCCTTCACCAGAAACACCCAGGGCTCGTTAAAGGTGATCCACAACTTAACCTGCCGACAGATGAAGGAACTTAATATAGTCAATGAATGTGATTCAAAGAATCAATATAAACCCTCGGTGAATATCACATGTCCAAGGTGGATAAATCATTTGATCAACCTAACTTGAAGTCAGTAATTGTTCAATATCAGATTAACCCCTTGGTCTGTAGAACCCATCCCTCAAAAAACAATATTGTCTCCCTATCATCGGAGCCTTATCTTTGAAGAAGTGGTCAACGTTATCCATAACATGCAGGGAATCTTTTCATTCCTTAACAAAAGTCGCCAACCTGAAGAGATGTAAACGATCATCAAGTTTAATGGTGTTGCTCCCCGACCCTGTTTCTCGAAACGACGCATTAACATCCCTGTCTCAATCTCACAAACCTTCATGACTATGTCCATATGTCCTGCTATAATATTGATGAATAACTAAACTTCCAATTGTAAGATTGAAATGGAATAAATTGTGGTGATCTTCCAAGCAGGTCCTTAGGGAACTTTTTTTTCTGTGTCTCTCAAAATGTTGGATATCTCTACCATTATAAAGGGTCCCATCTGTTCAGATTTCACCAAAACGAGTCCGAGCCCGAGTCTGATCTAAGAATAACTTTCTAGAAAAGGAGCATGATAAAACTCCTCACCTTGTCTCCGTATTCCTTAAAGCAGACCTCGGCGTAGTCCCTGAAGTGTTGTATGATGGTAGAGTTGGTCCACCCTCCCACTATCTGCAGCGCCTGGGGGAGGTCCCAGTGGTACAGAGTCACGTGGGGCTCAACCCCCACCCTCAACAGGGCGTCGATTAAACGGTGGTAGTACGCCACGCCCTTCTTGTTCAGGCTCTTCTTTGTTCCGTCCGGAAATATCCGGGGCCACGCGATCGAAAATCTGTAGTGGTTCGCCTGAAGATTGATACGGAAACAATCATTTAACATTTGTCTCCGGTTACCACGTCGTCGTCTGAATAGACGGATAATGCAAATACAACTTAACATTTGTCCCGTCAGGAAATATCCTGACCCATACTATCGAGAATCTATAATGGTTCACCTGAAACGATAGAATTATTCAAACATATGGTCAAAATTTGTCCCTTCCGGAGATACTGGGCCCCAGTGACAGAGAATGTCAATTAATTCGACTGAAGAGATAATTTTGCTAGCAATGATTTATACATGATGTCAATCGATGTTTTAATGTCTTGAATTGTCCCTTGTAAAGAGAAGTATTTTACATCACATCACCACAAACAGAGCAGCTTAATTTCTCCACGAAATAATTTTTATCAAGCTGTGAGATGATACGATTGAAGCGTTTTTTTTATACCTACGACATTCAGTAACACCCGGAACTGGAAGGATAACGACAGTACTAACGTTTTGTCTGGATCTATACTTGGTTGTGATAGCGATCACTTCATACAATGATTCCAGGTATTTAGAACATTGAAATGTTGACATTATTTATATCCACAGTCTCGTTAACTCTAACACTAAAGCAACGTTGGTGTTATTTACGATTTTTTATGAGGAACCTATTAACAATATCAATACGAAGATGAGCATCAGGTTGTGGTTAGGTTTACCCTGATTGTCCGAAAACTATAACACAACATAATCAGAGATATTTGCCATGCGACCTGCATTTTAACGAAAGGTCGTTAGGGGGTTGATACATTAAGAAAATTTACAATAAAATGACACATTCAATTATTTTGAAAAATTGCTAACAATAATTTGTTATCACTTCCTTTGTAAAATCACATCAGCATGGTCCGTGAAGCTAGCGTTACGACGAGGCTACCCGAGGAGCGGAGACCACGTACCCCGATATTCTTGACGAGACGAACGTCCTCCTCATACCTGTGGTAACTGTCACACGCAATGTTGGCCAGGTCGCCGTTAAAGGCCGGGAAGTTGTCCCATATACTCTCCCCACGCCCTGCAGTTAGAGGTCACAGACAAATTATATTTGCGGATTTTACTGGCGCTTCTTTCCGGTTAGTCTATTTGTACCACTGCCTTCGCCACAACCAAATTCAATATACATTTCCGACGCCTACACTGAGATTCTTGTGGGGCAGATCCACTCTGCTGAATTATTAACAAATAGAGTCATTGGTGCTATAAATCAACAGGCTATCTATAATTCATGTATAAACAGTCACAGGGTCACCATATGAGCTGCCAAGGGATCGCCAAATCCTGTTATCATAATCATCATCAGCTTAGGATTCTGTCCACAAAACTTGTAATTGTTTTATAGGCAATCTCATTGAAATCAAATTATATATTGGCTCTCAAGTCTTATATTAGGTTGCTCCTGGTTACTCATCTATGATTGGAATCCCATAGAGATCCGTGTCAAGAGGAAGTCATTTATTACCTATCACTATCAGGCTTTCAAATTTCTGAAAGAAGCTCAAAAGCTCAAACATCGCCTTTCTTGGAAACGCTGCGAAGGCCATAAGGTAACGGAAATTTCCAAAATGCATCAATGAGCAGCAACAGTGATTTAACATCACCAACCTGACCAGCCAAACCATGTGTTCTGTCGCACAAATATATGTTATGTTCAGCGAATATCTCTCTATACAGAGCTAATTCGGAGGTAACCATCTCTATGGGAAGAGCCTGAGGAAGTTGGGCCTAGTCGGTATATGGTCGGCTCTAACAAATGATTGACTGTCAATTAAGGGGTCTTTTCCTGTGCAAAGTTCACGTGAATACTGATATCAAAGGGATGGCATTAAAGACGCGAACGCCTCACATACTGTTCATATTTTGGCCACAAGCAATAAAAAAAATCATACCGTCGGCTGTAAACGCGCCCTCCACTTGAAATGCCGAGGATGCCACACTCCACACAAAATCAGGCGGGAACTGACCGTAGTAGAACCCGGACTCCATCTCGACAGCCGTGCCACGCCCACCAGTCCTTGAGAAGCCACGTTTGAACCCGTGATCCTCGATCAAGTCTCTGTACCACTTTGCGGAGGCCTTTGGAGTCCGGGGTCGGGCTGGATCCGTAAAGTTGACGAAATGGATTCCGAATCTTTCCGAGTATCCACGAAGCCATTCGAAATTGTCCATTAGAGACCAGGATGTGAAACCTTTGACCTTTACCTTGTCATGCTTGATTGCTGGGGAGAAGAATAAGATAATAATTTCTGGTGTTCTTAAAATTCTCATCAGGTCAGATGTGATCATTTTGTGTTCAAGTCTGATTTCAAAGGCATTTTATCAATCTTATGGCAGTTGGTATGGTTGCGGAACAGTTTCAGGATAATTACTTGACTAATAAATCGAAATGGGAAACGTACTAGTGTTTGATGTAATACAATATAAGAAAAAAACCCAAAACAGTATTAGAATGTGATACCCCTTTACAAACATCTGTCTCCGTGACTATAACGATGCAACCGATGCGAGGACAATCAGCAACTTTTGACACTTGCACCCAAAAAATCCAGATTGGATAGACTTCCTGTGATAGACAGGTGTGTGTCCAATATATGATTTAGTTCTAAAGTGTTCAAAGTGATACATCCATTTAGACCTATAGAAAAAGTTCTGCCAACCTTTGAGCATCTCGCTGATGTAGAGTCTGTAGAAGTAGATGCGATGTTCGTCATGCAGGGTCCCGTTGGTGTCGCTAATGCCGTTCTCTGTGACGTAGATGTCAGGGTCGTTGTAACGGTACTTGATGTGATTCAACACCTTCCGGAACGCCCAAGGGGTCACGTGCAGCCAGTCCGACCCCGACCTGGGGTCAAGAGAATTTATCGAGTCAGTAAGATACAAACAGTACCCACTACCCACATGAATAGAATTTCATGAAGTATGCACGATGAACTCACAGAACATGAGCAATTCGAAAGAATTATCAATGCATCTTGAATTAGCTATATAGGCTTGAAATAGTGGGCGTAAACTTCGGCTTAACTTGTGGCTGGGGAAACACTTGTTCGACCCATGATAAACGCCGTTAATACAAGGAAGGCGAATTCATTGAATTCTTAAACGTTCTTCATAATATGGTGTTCCATTTGTCTGAAGCTGTACGACCTTAAAGAGCCACTCCGTGATTTTCATAACATATTATTTACCTTTGATATGAACCTAAATGTCATATGTGGTGATATAAAATCAAAACATCTTAACTTTTCATGTCCAAAAGACATATACATGACAAATACTGGTTTTCCATGAAAATCTTAAAAACAGTCTTATAAATGCACGGATGTGTAGATGTCACGTCCAATATACATGGATACTAGTTATAAAACCTAACAAACACTATCAACTCCTAACTGCCCTCCTGGCTGGTTTAGATTAGTCTTCAAAATTACGTTTGACTATTTGACGCGCGCCATTGTCCGGTTTTCGATCATGATTGCGACGTTCTACCTTCATATTGTCACTGTAAAAAACCAATAAGCTTTAAAATGCGTCTTTTTGGTAACAGTCGATACTTCGCGATCGAATGACACCATTGATTAAGTTTGGCATATATGACTCCAACAACTCGCGGAGTGGCTCTTTAATTTGAAACTGTCTTTGGCTTGAGAATATTTATGGGACTATAAAGTTCAAATGCACCACCAGAGAAGTTGCAACAGGGTGTGTTATAGTCAGTTTTAAAGATTGGCGCGGATTATGTTTTAAGGGTCAAGTCGCACCTACCCGAGCCACGATGGGTCTGGGAAGGTATGGACCTCCTTGTCGTTGTCGTATGTAGGAGGGTTGGCGGCTGGGGAGGGATTGTCTTCACCAAGCTCTCCGTTGTAGAAATTCAACCCGAAGAAGTCGTATGTACCTAGAAGACAAAAAGTGTATTGAGAGGCTTGTTGCAGGAGGAAGTATTTATGAGATGGTCTTTGGCATCAAACTTGGGCGTAAAGACCACTCACCTAAGACGATAAAAGTAACGTTTCTGTCGTATCCTTCGTGTAGATGTTATAGCATAAATAGAATACCTGCATCTTATCTGCATGATAGATAATATTCATAGTAAAAATAGTGTTGCAACCCCCAAATAAAAGTTTACTTTTTTCGGCACATACCAAACCCCCGTTGATTTTGTTTTTTGTTGATACAAGCCGTTTAAGCCATTGTATCCCAGAATGTCGGGTGCTAGAATGTCAGAGGCTGTCAAGAGGCATGTTATTGGTCTTCTCAGAGCGGGTCTTTCTTCCAGGAAATTGCAAGAAGAACCGGTCGTCATTACTCTATCATAAGTCGTTTAGCCAGAACATATGCACGAACCCATGACGTGAAGAATCGCCGTGAGAGAGGATGGATCATTGCTAACGCTCGTAAGAAGGTATCATTTCGCTTCCAGAACAACCCTAAAATGCCAACGGCTTCAACACCTTCTTCAGTCCAAACTTTCAGAAATCTACTCAGGGCCGCTTGATTAAAGTCCAGAAGAATGATCAAGCGGCCGAAACTCAATAACAACCACAAGCAGTTGCGGCATGGTGTAGAGAAAGACTTTGGTGGATTTAAGGTCATAGAAGAAGGTTCACTGGACAGACGAAAGCAGGTTCCTTCTGCACTCTGTGGATGGCAGGATCAGGTATTGGAGGCGTCCAGAAACAGCGCATGTGCCACGGAACATCATGCCAACAGTACCTTATGGCGGAGGATCTGGGATGATATGGGGGTGCTTCTCGTTTGACTGCAACCCTGATCTTGTGACCATACGAGGTAACTTGACAGGAGATCGCTACATCCGGGACGTCCTTGAACCTGTTGTCGTGCCCCATTTTGACAACCATGCAACAAGACCTGTGTTCATGGATGATAATTCTAGACTGCACCGTTTACGCGCTGTGAGGCAGGCAATCCAAAACAATGCCCTGACACACCCTCACGTGGCCTGCATTGAGTTCGAAACTTAACCCACTTGAACATGATTGGGACATCTTTGGCCGACTTGTACAACGAAGGGATCCTCCTCCTAAGATCATGGAAATGGAAGCGGCATTACACGAGGAGTGGTAGCGATTTCGACGTCTGGTGAGGGGTATGAGACGAAGTCTTCAAGCTGTCATTGAGGTGCATTGTGGAAGTTCGCGATACTGACTTCTTTTGTACCTCAAGTTCCTAAATGATCCTTTAAACCAATCCCAGTTATTGTTTTGTAATCAAAAACTGATTTATCACCATATTTAATTTGTTGTCTTTTTGCACCAATTTGAACCCAATAATTGAGAGCAAAATTTTGATTTACCATAGGGGTCGGGGAGTGGCCATTTACAGTCTAATTTGTATTCCATAGAATCCTTTTCAATCTCTCCATCAAGTTTCATGTCATTATACTGTTACCTTCTAAAATCACCGAAACTATCATACCCTATCAAAAACAAGGGGATGCAACACTTTTTTGACTCTGTATATATATTTGAAAGGTTATCGAATTGGATTCCACCTCTATTGATAAAGCAGCCATCTTCGACAACAGTCTGAGTTAAATTTTCCATTTTCAAAATATTGCCTCTACCCGGATACAAACTCGCTTGTTCCTGTCCACGCGATCTGACAACAGCTCGTATAGGCGCGTGTCTTCTTATCAATTTAGTGCAAAAAAAACTCGTCATTAGCTGACGAAGAATATCAATGCGTTAAGAAAGAAAGATAGCGGCGACCATGTAGAAAGAATATTTTTCAAGATTTGGTTATCCTAACACTGACATTGGGAACGTCAATCCTGTGATTAAGTTGAAGGTTATATAAAAATGATAACATCGTCATCCGTTCGTGTTCAAGTTAACAGGGGCCTTTGTTCTGGGGAAGACCCGAGTGAGCGACATGATCAGGGTATTATCTTTATGTATCTTGACATGGGTCTGTCCATGATAACCCCAAGATTCCTTACTTGAGGTGATGCTTTAACACATGCTGAAATGACAGAGATGTTGATGTCGGGAATCTTTGATAGCTGATGATGTGTTCCAAACACTATGAAATTAGTTTTACCATCATTTAACTTGAGAAAATTGGAGTACATTCATTGGTGTACCGCAGCTATAAAGTCTTCCATTGATGATACTTAAGGTGTAACACCATTTAGCTTGACAGGAATATACAACTGCTGGTCATCAGCATGTCCATGGAACAATTTTGAGTGACTCCGAATGATACTGCCAAGCGGTTGAATATAAAGAGGATACTAAACGACCTTCCATTTAATATAATTCTTATTAAACGAGTTAATGATTAAGTATTAAACGAGCGAAAGCGAGTTTGATATCAAATCATCAACGAGTTCGATGAAAATAGTATTAAATTAAAGGAAGTTTAGTATTCTGTTTATTACTTGACCTCAGTAATCAAGCATTATTGTCGGAAGTGTACTGAACGAAGCATTTCCGCGACTTGGCCGCAAATGTGACGGCGGTGCCAACACTGTGACGTCACTACCACACAATACTATGACGTAATATGTGCAGCGGTATTACACTAGTATAAAACACCGTATAAATATTGTACTGCAATATCTTACACGGGCGAGTAGTAAATAATGAAAACAACACCGGGCCTAGCACAGAGCCCTGCGGCACGCCATGTTTGATGGTTCTTGGTGAAGATGTGACTCTGTCCACCATGTGGGTGTGTATGTGGAGTGATTGTGGGGGTATTGATTTTGGTATGCAGGTATGGAGGTACGATATAAAATGCATGTATGTAGGTATGTAGTTATATACTAATGTAGGTGTGGAATGGAATGTCATTGTATGGTGGGGTGTGGTGAGGTACCATATGTTATGGTTTTTGGCATTGCACTGTATTGTGTGGTAATATATCTGTTTGGAATGGTGTTGTTTTTTGTTTGATAAATTCTATTGACCATGTGATAGATTTTAGCAACATCTAACTCTGAATATGTGTTCATTGTTTCGTAGGCCTATGGGCTCGATGTTACCTTTTATTATATCTTAATATGTAATCTCCTGAAATTATAGCATGTGACACTTAAATAAAATGCTTTTCTTCTTCTTCCTTCCTTCTTCTGTAAAACCGATAACCATCCATCTTTATCTCCCCATCGAAGAGGCCCCATGCCTCCATCATCTGAATCAATAGTCAGGATATACACGAGCTAGTATCTTCACATCAGAGTCATATAGCATGTGTTCTATGTATCAGTACACAGTGGATTTACATAGCAAGACTTTGTAATGTTTTTAGGTTTTAACAGTTGATCAAACTTGACTAGTAACTAGTGGTACTGATTGACATATTTGCTACGTTAGGAATTAAATACTGGACAACTAATGGAACATTGATAAATGTTAGTAGTGAATCAATTGTAGAACTTGGCAAGTCAGTGACTGGATTTTAATTCCTTAATACTACTCTTTTATCAAAAGTGTTTTTAGTCAAGAATCGTGTATTTCAAAAATAGGTATTGCATAAGGATTATCTTGTTCGGAAGGCATCGTTTTTGGATTATACCCTGTTGGGAAGGCCTCAGTTTAGATAATATCTTGTTTGGAAGGCCTCGTTCTTGACTATATCTTGTTAGGGAAGCCTCACACTGTAGAGTTCTCACAGCGGGGTGCAGGTCTGTGTATGATCCTCCAAGTAGCATGTTGATTTGGTTTGTGAGACCCCACTCCCCATCGCAGCGTGGTTTCCCCCGAAATGAGCTTTAGTGAGTGTTTTAAGGATCTTATGATAAATTACGTTATCCCCATAACCCTGATGGTCAGTTATGACGGTCAAGCAAATAAAAACGTATATACTTGGAATCATGTTTTTGTCGCATAAAATATGGCAAGCGAACTTACCTATACTCACCTATAAATTGCATTTATAAATTTCGTTTAACAGAAAAAAGGATTAAGTTCGAATATACATTTGTTTGAAGTCACATAAACCATGTCATCTTCTTCAAAGTATGAATGTTAGGCTTATCGCTTATGTGCAGTGACTAAGGGTCATTGACAAAAACCCTGACAATATGTGACTGCTTCCACGCAATTTACTCATATTTAATGAAATATTTAATTCGAAAACTTATCCCAATCAGGCAGAATGACCAATTTCAGTTGATCTGGGCTTTGTTCATGAAAAAGGATGTTCTTCAGTGTCAATATGAGGTATGTTTACTTCATATTAAGCATATATTTGCTTTTGATTAAAACAAAGGTGACAGACAATTAAAAACTTTGAATAGGTTTTGAGAAACTCGTTTTGAGTAGGTTCAATGTCCTAAACTAAGTTGTCTACCTTTGATTCTCTTTTTTTCCGCCTCCGAAAAGACCGGAAGTCGCGTCTCGTTCCACTGTGTTTCGAGGTCGCGTTTCTTCACCTGCTCCTTTACCACTTCTGGGAAGTCGCCGTTCACGAAGATGGGATTGGCAAATAGTCCACCGTAGAAGTCCATGGCTCTCTCGGCAGCCTCAATCTGTGTCTCGCTGAAGGGGTCGACAGGTTCCACGTACCCGTAGTTTATAGTGATGCCAACTTTACCTTGGGACAAAGGAATTTCTAGTACAATACGGGTGCATAAACTCTGTAGAGAGACCTCACAAAATTTATGTAGTTGATTAAACGTAACCCCTAACTTGGTACTCAAAGACTTCTACCACAATACAAGTCCAGAGACCTTGTAAAAACAGTCTAAAGCCGATTTCTCGTAAAACTCTTTACTGGTAACTTTCGTTTACAATTGTTTTCGAGTCGACACATCCCTCAAATTTTAAAGCTGGGCATTTCTCGGTCCGTCTCGGAACATACATTTTTCAATTTCAACTTCAACAAACGAGTAAGAAATTTACCATGTTAGACAACATTCTCTCAAAACAGAGGTAGCTCCGTCATAAATTCCTATACAACCTCTGTCTTAATAGGAAGGTTTGTTGATCTAGAAATGTGGAACACTGAGTGGATGCAAAAGTTATCGCCTAAGCTATTTCCGTAAGCTTTCCAAAAACAAAACTTTATTCGAATGTGTACCTTGCACTTTGAGTCGTCTTTACCGAACTCATACGCCTCATTTTGCGACTGCATCATTGCATAGGCCTGTATGACAACAAATATGTTATTCGTGCATTCGGTGTTTTCATTGGCTGAAATATTGCCTGGTAGTTTAAGTTGCAATATCGCGCCGGTAGGGGAAACTGCCGGAAGCCCGATAAACCTTGTTCTATGGGAATTAATGGCGGAGCTACCTCTGTTGGGAGAGAATGGACAGACATTGGAATCGATAAAAATTGATATCAAGACAACACAAACTGTTTTCCTTGAGACCCTCTTTCATTTTAAATTACCAAGGCATTGCTCATAGTTATACTGATGGCAGGTCTCTGTGTGTGAGGACCGTTATAACTGACACCTACCATGTTGTGTGGACTTGTTCTTGATGGACCTATACAACCTCTGTCTTAGGATGTGTGTGTGTGTGTGTGAGGACCGGTATAACTGACACTTACCATGGTGTGTGGACTTGTACTTAATGGACCTATACAACAACTATCTAAGGATGTATGTGTGTGTGTGTGAGGACCGGTATAGCTGACACCTACCATGTTGTGTGGACTTGTACTTGATGGACCTATACAACCTCTGTCTTAGGATGTATGTGCGAGGATCGTTATAAGTGACACCTATCATGTTGTGTGGACTTGTACTTAATGGACCTATACAACCTCTGTCTTAGGATGTATGTGCGAGGATCGTTATAACTGACACCTACCATGTTGTGTGGACTTGTACTTAATGGACCTATACAACCTCTGTCTTAGGATGTGTGTGTGTGTGCGAGGATCGTTATAACTGACACCTACCATGTTGTGTGGACTTGTACTTGGTGTTGTACAGATGGTAAGCCTCTGCGTGTGCAAGAATCAAGTTCCGGGCTACAATGTATTGGTTTGTAGCCGAGTTGTTCTTCCCAGGTGCGAAGACTCCTGTTCCGTAACCCAAGATGGCGATAATGGGTGGCTCATTAAAGGTGATCCACAATGTTACCTAAAAGATTTTTTATCTGTAATTTGACCTGTTGTAAATGTCACTGAAGTTTGAAGTTTGTTAATCGAGCACGTGAGCAATCGAGACTCAATGACTCAACTTTGAAAACGCTATGATGAGCGGTTGATAAAGAACCAAGTTAAAACCACTGCCAGCCATTTCTGTATGATTAGATTTTAATCATTTGAGGTAGGAAAATTAACTAGCATAGCGTAACATGGTATATTTGTCATTTTCATATGATCTTGTGTTTTGAAAGATGTTTCCTGGTTGTCATGAGATCACATTATTCATCTTAAATAACGTGACGGTGTTACTTCCTCTTTAAATACAGTCACTAGACTTTCGTAAGGACAAATTAAGCAGATAGTAACAAATGAAGGAAGGCGATGTTCTACGGATCATTTACATCTAAACTAGAAATATGATCCATAATTTCCTCGCCATAGATCTGGAATGGGACTATAGGATTTACAACTTTTCATCCAATCAAGATAACATTCTTAAATGTGAACGTCTTGAATGATTTACTGGTTTATTCTGTGATTTGGAAAGGATGGCAACGCCCATAAGTGAAGAAGGGTGAGATATTAGAATCTCCAGTCTCTATAATATATTAAATTTTGACACCCTGCCACGCCCTTATTTGAGGAGGAGTGGAGGTAATTTCACTAACTCAATTCTTGTCACATTCTTGAAGTTAAAGCACAACATTGCCAACCATACATTCGGATTACGCTGTACTTACGTTAGCGCCAAACCTTTCAAAACACAGAGAAGCGTAGTCCCTGTACCACTCTGCAAAGGATGAGTTCAGAAAGCCGCCCATGTCCTCCAGAGCCTGTGGGAGGTCCCAGTGGTACAGAGTCACCATTGGTTGGATCCCTGACTGAAGTAGCTCGTTGATGAGGTTGTTGTAGTAGGTCACTCCGGCTTCGTTCACGTCCTCGGGAGATCGATAGGTGCCGTTAGGAAGAACGCGGGGCCAGGAGATTGAGAACCGGTAGTGTGTCACCTTGGGATATATACAGTCTGTATGGGTTTTGGAAAGGTCGTTGCAGAAAAAGTAATGCCAATTATTTTGTGTTAGAAAGAGACGACAGAAAGATAAAGTAGGCCTAAATAATAAGCAGATCCGGTATTTTCAAATGGATTAAATGTTTATAAATCTGTTAATCATTTGATCTGTGAACAGCTTAACGGACCGACTTTAACATCTTTGAGCAGCTTAGCAAACTGACCTTGAAATCACGGAACAGCTTAGCAAAGTGATCGCGGAGCAGCTTAACGAATACATATGACGGAGCAACCTCTGTTGAGAGAGAATGGTTGCTAAGCTGCTCCTAGATATCTAAAGGAGTCTGCTCAGCTGTCAACGACTTCGAATTCATTGACAGCTAAGCAGACTCCTTTAGATATCATAAATTCCTCTACAACCTCTGTCTTTTAACGAAGGTTTCTCAGACATCAGGCGGTTTCCCCTACCGGCGCTCTATTGCAACTTTAACTACCTGGCAATAGTTCAGCCAATGAAAACACTGAATGCATGAATAACATATTGTTTGTCACATAGTGCTATGCAATGATGCAGTCGCAAAATGAGGCGTATGTGTTCTGTAAAGACGACTCAAAGTGCAAAGTGCATATTCGAATAAAGTTTAGCTTTTGTAAAGCTTCCAGAAGTAACGAAGGCGATTCGAATGGGAACTTTTGCAACGGCGTCGCTGATTGCACAACTAACTTTGATTGCATCCAATCAGCGTTCTACATGTCGTGCACAAGAAACCTTTAAATTAAGACAGAGGAATTTATGATTTAGCTACCTCTGTTGTGAGAGAATGGCTAGCAACCTGACCTTAAAATCACGGAACAGCTTAGCGAACTGACCTAATGAAGGAACAATTTAATCTTACCTTGAGATCACTGTACAGCTTAGTAATCTGACCTTGAGATCACTGTACAGCTTAGCAAACTGACCTTGAGATCACTGTACAGCTTAGAGAACTGACCTTGAGATCACTGTACAGCTTAGCAAACTGACCTTGAGATCACTGTACAGCTTAGAGAACTGACCTTGAGATCACTGTACAGCTTAGAGAACTGACCTTGAGATCACTGTACAGCTTAGAGAACTGACCTTGAGATCACTGTACAGCTTAGAGAACTGACCTTGAGATCACTGTACAGCTTAGCAATCTGACCTTGAGATCACTGTACAGCTTAGCAACCTTACCTTGAGATCACTGTACAGCTTAGAGAACTGACCTTGAGATCACTGTACAGCTTAGAGAACTGACCTTGAGATCACTGTACAGCTTAGAGAACTGACCTTGAGATCACTGTACAGCTTAGCAATCTGACCTTGAGATCACTGTACAGCTTAGCAATCTGACCTTGAGATCAATGTACAGCTTAGCAAACTGACCTTGAGATCGCGGAGCAACTTATCAAACTGACCCTGAGATCATAGTTAAAGCAGCTTAGAGAACTGACCTTGAGATCACTGTACAGCTTAGCAAACTGACCTTGAGATCACGGAGTAGTTGAACGTCTCTCTTGTACTGGTGGTAACTGTCGCACGCCACATCTCCTGTCGCCCCATCAATCGTCTTGTTTGTGGTGTGGACCAGCGTGTCCCAGATACTTGGGCCCTTACCTGTACACATTATGTTTATAGTATTAAGGAAAGAAACAGTGGGAGCCCTTACCTGTACACATTATGTTTACAGTATTAAGGAAAGAAACAGTGGGGGCCCTTACCTGTACACATTATGTTTACAGTATTAAGGAAAGAAACAGTGGGGGCCCGTACCTGTACACATTATGTTTACAGTATTAAGGAAAGAAACAGTGGGGGCCCGTACCTGTACACATTATGTTTACAGTATTAAGGAAAGAAACAGTGGGGCCCCGTACCTGTACACATTATGTTTTCAGTATTAAGGAAAGAAACAGTGGGGGCCCTTACCTGTACACATTATGTTTACAGTATTAAGGAAAGAAACAGTGGGGGCCCGTACCTGTACACATTATGTTTACAGTATTAAGGAAAGAAAACATGGGGGCCCGTACCTGTACACATTATGTTTACAGTATTAAGGAAAGAAACAGTGGGGGCCCTTACCTGTACACATTATGTTTACAGTATTAAGGAAAGAAACAGTGGGGGCCCTTACCTGTACACATTATGTTTACAGTATTAAGGAAAGAAACAGTGGGAGCAGCGTAGGTACATGTGCCTCGGCCCGAACATGTACACAGAATGTTTACGGTTTTATGACGGAAACAGCCTGTCCTTCGAGTTTAGTCTCGACTGTTAAGGACAGATTTTGACCTTTATTTCTATAGGACGAGAATAGTCGTGATTATTAACGGAAACATTCCAAGCAGATCGAAATCCATGTAGACATCATTATATTACAAACGAATGTAACTTAATGCATGCTATGTATAAATATTCATCTTGAATTATGTATTTTTGGCCAATGGCCTTACGGTGAATAAATCTGTCTGTCACTATATATATATATATATATATATATATATATATATATATATATATATATATATATATATATATATATGAAAGGTTGAATTGGTTCAAACGCAAGGTCACATATAGATTAAATATAACATACTTCACATAGTCGTTTGAAGAATCATTTTAATCCTTTAGTGAGGGTCTATAGGTATCAATGAAGGACTCTTCAAGTCGTAAAAGTGCATTTGAGACACTGGCCTGAGAAATAGGGTAACCTTACACAGACAACACAATAACGATAGCAGATAACGCTGTTTATTTGTAAATAAACATCTTTCTACTTGTGCAAATGGTGATTTCAAGATATTTCCTTTCTATAAATTATTTCATAAATCTAACATGGGCAGTGTCTCAAATGCACTTTTACGACTTGAAGAGTCCTTCATTGACACCTATAGACCCTCACTAAAGGATTAAATATATATATATATATATATATATATCTGACAAAAATATAAACATTTATTATCACAACATCTTGTTCCAGCTGCTATCCTGGGTTGATCCGTGCCGGTTTCTAGAAGTCACTTTTCAACTGTGGTAGAAATTTTACATATAATATTTTGTGGGTTTTAAAGGTAATTATACATATACTTATATATCGTCTTATTTCAGACGTTTTGATTGTAGCAACCCAGAGTATACCTAGTATCAAAGAGCTTGGATATTGCAAACTTGTAACAGTGTACCTAGCTGGCCCTCTTTTGTTCTTTGCTCTGATCTCCTGGCAACTTCAGCTTTCTATGCCTCGTTCTCTATTGCTAGTTTAGCTCACTTCTCACTTTGCATGCTCTGTGAATCCACTTATGTGACCAGGACATTTAAATCCGTGCACAACAACACTTCACTTTGTATAAAGAGCGCTATAAAGAAGGCACGACAAAAGACTCACTCTCACACCACGTCAATGTATATATTTTATTGAAACGTGTTATTCATATTCTCATAAACCACCATTTGTTGGTTGAGAAATAAACTGTTCTGTCTGTCTGTCCGGCTACCAATGGATAATCTACCTTACACAGATTTATTTAATGATAAACATTCTCATATATGTGTAACATAATGGTTATGAAACCTATGTAATACTCTGCTAATCCCATCCCAAAGTAATCCCTTCGTTTGTTATAATCATTAAGCAGTTGTCAAGCGACAATGTGTTGACAACCGAGTCTGACAGCCACGACCTGACATGTGAGCAGAGACGCGCTCGGCGTCGTGAGGTTGCCCAGGGAAGACGGGCGAGAATCGACAGACAGATTAATCAAAGTACTTGGAAGAAATAAACCCATGAAAAGTCCACATGCATCTCGTCTTCTTGTTGAATCGTACGAAGTGTGAGACTGGTGATTGTGCTACACAGGGGATCCTTTTGGTGCCGTGACCCGGATTCAGCAAGACAGAGGGACTTTGATGTGGTGGTTGGTGAGTACTGATTGTTGTCGACCTTCCCCGCTTCTCTGGGCGACCCTAAGTGTTTGCAACTTTATTGATAGTGTTAGGTAGGTTAGTGTAGGAGTTAGGTGTAGATGTAAAGACATTAAGGAGAACACAAATCAGGGATTTGACAGAAAACGTTATATTGATGGCTGATTTGCTGTTTTGGCGGGATCAGCCTGGTAGTAAGAAAATAGTATGGGCTGTTGAAGGTTAACGTCTTATGAGTCAAAATGGGGAATAAAAAAAGTTAAGGAAAGGGGTATTGAAGGAAAACTAGAATTGATTGTAAATGTATGTGAATTATACAAGCAAAGATCATTGGGAGGGCTTGAATTAAGATGAAGTTCATAAATCCTAAAGTCTGAGAGAGTGGTTGATGAGTGGACGGGTACATTATATGGAAAGCCCGCGGGAAATCCAATGGGATAGAGCTCAGACCGAGCAGACGGGCATATAATGTTGTAACCCGAGACGAAGCTCCTGCCATAAATTGACTTGAATGGCCTTGATTTACAGACCGGATTAAAGGGATTCTTGTGGATTAGCCCTGGGTCTGAAGGCCAAGGATAGACGAACAAAATCTTATCAAGCAGTAGGTTAGGCAACGATGGGTTTAAGGTCTTTGAGATGGAACTTATTATGTAACCATTGTAGAGAAAAACACAACGCAAAGGCTAGGGTTAATTGCAGGCTTTAATTCCTTGGATTAAAGAGATTAAAGCTTAAATGTAATTATTTGGGACGGTCAGATATATTAGCTCTCTTGGGTAATTTATTCAAGGCAATATGGTAGTAAGGAGCAATGTTGTTTCATGAAAAAGTAGATATGCAGCTAGTAAGATAGGAAACTATTTTACTGTTAAGTTTAGGTTTAGGTGCTTGTAAGGTTAAGAGAGGAGAACCCAGAGGAGATAGGGTGGGGAAATGACAGTTGGTGCCTCCATCCACCAGTGGATGCTATGATGCAGCAAGCCAGCACGACTGCAGGAGATGATCGGTTTGGACCTGTAAGATCAAGAACCCATGGAGAACGTCGGTGTGGGAACAGCAGTTGGTCAATCCAGTAACATGGCCGGCGTCTGCTAAAGCAGGGGACGTGGTGAACGTCAGTAGATGGAATTCATCTGTGCCTCCATGTAGGATGACCAATGTTCCCGGGAAAACAGTGGAAATTCAGCTGTACCCGACGGTGGGCTACGATTACCAGGACTGAACCGAGACTCTTCTAACCCTATCTCACCATGTGGTGACTTTGTTAAGTCAATTTTAAATGTTAAATGAGCGCATTTGTATTTCTAATTTAATGTTTTATTGGAATGATGTATTGGTGTGCCATTAAATATCGATATATGTTTATAAGCGCTGAGATGTATATTCTCTTGTATGTATGATAATATGCTGATGTATTTGGGCGCTTAACAGTGTGTAGATCCTTTACGGAAATTAATTGTTGTAAGTTTTTTATGTACATTTATTTATAGATATATAATGTTGTTATCATTGGCTAAACATAGCAAAGAAATCTTTGTCAATATTTCTTGTTTGGTGATGGAGGTGTGTAACATAATGGTTATGAAACCTATGTAATACTCTGCTAATCCCATCCCAAAGTAATCCCTTAGTTTGTTATAATCATTAAGCAGTTGTCAAGCGACAATGTGTTGACAACCGAGTCTGTTGGGTATATTAGACCCAGGTTTGAGTTCTCAGTCAGTTCTCAGCGAGTTCTCAGCCAGGAGAGAGAGAGAGTTGAGTCTCAGCCACGGGACTGAGGGGTTGAGTCTCCGTCAGGACTCAGCCATGGGCTGGTGACAGCCACGACCTGACATGTGAGCAGAGACGCGCTCGGCGTCGTGAGGTTGCCCAGGGAAGACGGGCGAGAATCGACAGACAGATTAATCAAAGTACTTGGAAGAAATAAACCCATGAAAAGTCCACATGCATCTCGTCTTCTTGTTGAATCGTACGAAGTGTGAGACTGGTGATTGTGCTACATATGTTATAATTACATTAAAGTCAATATTTATACTTATAATATTCATATGAAATAGACTTTAGTGTGTGTTTGTATGAATGCTTTTGAATCGTTGTTTATGCATTGTTAAATGCTTAGGCTAGCATAAGCATCGAAGAGGGGAAGTCATTAAGTTCATAGAAGTTGATATAAAACACAAGCCAATGGATGTGACATTGATTTTATTTTTCCAATATAATCTGTCTGAACCCGAATAACTTTGCCCATTTGTCTTTGAGACTGGCTATGCTCTTGGAGTAGAAGTCTTCTGACTGACGTCCTCAGGCAAGCCTCAGTAGCTGTCTTGATTTCAACATCATCGCCAAATCTTGTACCGCGCAAGTGTGATTTCAATTGCAGAAGAAGCCGCTTTGGGCAGGGTGGGGAAAGGGGATGAGGGGGGGGTATGTTGTTGAACCCCACATTGGTAAAGTGCGGCCTGTTCAAGACGACAAGCAGTTAACACGCCCCGCCTCTTCCTCTTGATAAACGCTCTCAGTTGCTTCATCAAGTCGGCATAGTTGGCTCCTGTCATTGTATTCTGGGGGGGGGGGGGGGGGGGGGGGATTTATAATCTTTAAGTATCACGGCCTTTGAATCCCAGAAAATGGTCTCCATGATCTTGCCAGCAGAAGGCCGAGTTCTGAACTTCTTGTGTGCACGAGACTCAGAGTGCTCGTGCTTCCATTGCATTAATTCTTGCTTGGTGCCAGGTTCACAGTGATGAATCCACCTTTCATCTGTATCGAGACTAGTATGAAAATTATCGGGAACAGTATTGTTTTGTCTGTAAACTGTCGTCAGATGGCCGATTTCAACGATAGTGACTACAGGGATGAATTAATACATTACAAGTTAGTACTGTGTTTACTTCCATTCCTTGTATAAACATTGATGAAAGGTTTGAATCCAAAACAAAACAGCGTTGTGCCACAAATCTAATCACAATTTATATTCTGTAAATGCACAGGTAAGTTTGTACAATTTTACTGACATATATTTCCCATGTTGAAAAAGCTCCACACTGTTGAAAAGACTTGTAAACAAGTCGAAATGCGACGCATAAATTATATCTACTGCAAGTGTCGTCTGAAGTATTTCATATTTTCAAATATATATATTTATATATATTTTAGCGTCACATACCAGTAGTAGAAATGTATTATCATCATAATCATTGTAGCTCACCTATCCGTATGGACATCTATCGGAACAGCACATGTGCTTATACTACGACAAGCATTTTGATGCGTCATCCTTTTCTAGCATTACATTAACATACGTTTATATATTACTGATGTAACATTTCAGTTCGTGTTAAATAAAAATGTTTATTATTCGTATCATGCATAAATAAGGTATTATTCATGTTTAATGTTGTTAATTACAAATAGTTTATCTACAATGTCAGGAGTGAAATGACCATAAAGAACATAAACCCACCGTCCTCGTCCCAGGCCCCTTCCACTTGGAACGCGGCTGTCGCGGACGCCCACGCGAAATCTGGCGGGAAGGAATCGAAGAGGACCTTCGTGTCGTCCAGATCCGGCACCAGACCGGAAGCAATTCCACCTCTCCCGCTGAACCCTGGGAGTATTCCATTGTCCTTCACCACCTTTTTGGTTGATTAAAACGTGGATCATGAAAAAGGTTCAGCTATTTACCACAAACACTCATTTTTAGCATATTCTTTTTATAAACAAGTTCTTTGTTGCATGTTACTCGTTTTAGAATACTTGGCATTACGATACACAATAATTGTGCACAAATACCTGTGCATAAAAGCGAGATGATGCTCGAGCAGTCCGAGGTCTCGCGGGATCTTGGAAGTCGACCGAGAAGAGCCCTCCCTGTTCTGTGTAACCACGTGACCACTCAAAAGAGTCGAGGAGTGGACGGGCCACGTAGCCGCGGATATTGCACCCGTCCACATTGTGAGCTGCAGCAGACGACATTCTCAAGAATAAGATTATTTGAGTCTGTATCTTACTAGATATTGTATATATACTTTTAACTTCATGACGTCATTAAATAAGCAGTTCAGGGACCTCATAGAGACGACTTTTAGTTCAGTTCGTTTCATCAATCATGCCAGAACCAATATTTGATCATTTCTCTATTCGTTAGTCAAATAGAACGTATGCTTGAATCATTTACTTCGGGTTTTGTCTTTTATGACAGATAGTAACGTCATCCAAAGAGAACGGAAAATAGTATTTATGAAATATATTTGGAAATTATTACTGACCCAATCAATGTCAAATATGATCCTAATCTTATATTCACCATGACAGCGATATTAAAAGCGTGACCTGTAATTCGGTATTCAAAACGGACAATCAATCTAAAATAAAACATTCGCAATTTTGTAACCTTACCTTTTAGAGCTTGGTCAATGTGCGACCGGAAGTAATTGATTCTGTGTTCATCTCGAAGCGATGAGTTAGCGGAAGTTAGTCCCCCGGCCAGGATGATATCCTTAACGTACGGGTAGTCGGTACATGCCTGCTGTAGGATACTCCTCACGGCATCCCTGTAATGTGTAGTTTTTTCTCCTTTTATGAAGACATACTTTAGTTGTTCAACATTATAAGAAGCCATCTCATTAAAATTATTTCAAACCTCTGATCCAAATATTATTAAATAGGGATAAGGATGCCTTTCACGTGACGCAATCCAGCGCCAATCAGAGGCGAGACTATAAAGCCATGATTGTTAATTCATTGTTTCAATTGATGAACGTTGAAATACAAGGCCGTCTGACAATATCCCTATGGTCCAGTGCTTAGAACAGACAAGAGGTCAGGTTTGACAATATCCCTATGGTCCAGTGCGTAGAACAGACAAGAGGTCATGTACGAGTGGTAAGTTCGACGTATTCAGTAAGGTTTTCTTGAAGCATTCAATTTTTCACAATCGCAAATATGATTGTATCTCACCTTTTCTCAATTTAGCAGCCCTGATGGATTGGTGCCAAAATATTTGTAGTTAATTTTGGTTAACATCGCTAGATTTTACATGAATCAAGTTTTGCGTTTTTCTCAATAATCAGCTCGGGACAGCACATCCGTTATTGCTCACAACTCGTCGATTATGCTTTTGATATCACCTACTTTGGCAAGATATGTAGCTTTTCCTTCCGGTTGTCTTGGTCGAATAGGTAACTAGGGGGAGAGATAGGGAGGGTCTCGCTTGTCACGCGGAACCCCTCCCCCACACTCAGCACCCAGAAGTCTAGGTCATCTGGAAGAGGAGGATTTATTTCGTGTAGATAACACTGGGTGAAAGAGGACATCTGGAAGACTTCATATGCAAATAGGGAATGAGAATGAGGTAACTGAGCAAACAAGACACTGTCTACCGTGGAAAACACTGACGGTGAGCAATTCCATTGACAACGATCTCCGTACAACATATTTAGAGGTGTTGTAATTCAATAAAATATATTGTTAGAACCCCGACTGCAATTTAAAAAATGACAGGCAGTTAAATAATTGAACTTAGAAAAGAGAAATAGATGTTATTTCTAACAAGACATGGCACATGAAATGACCGTACATTCCGTGTAGGCTGCAGGAAGTAGAGGCAGCCTCGAATCATCCCCCAGCTTCCGACTCTTGATCATCACCTGCCCGGCCATTTCTCTCGGGTACCGCCCTGATCCTAACACCGGTTCAGCAAACCAGCCCAGGTCAAACATGTGAGCTCTAGAGGCGGCCTTGACGTCTTCTTGGTTAGTTGGATCGCGGGGGGTGTAGTAGTCAACCGTCAGCGAGATACCCATCTGACCTAGATTGATAAACGTTGTTAATTTATTTTTCTTAAAGTCATAGAATCACTTTTATCAGGGAACTAAACTGAAGTTATTATTCTTCACGAGCAAAATTCTGATCCCTTACACCAATATTTCCTGTCGCGTCTGCAACGATTTCCATTTTTTTGCCCGTTTTTCAGGTTAGGGTAACGCTGCTCATTGGTGTCTGCCGTTTCAGACCGAAGCTAGGATTACCAATCCAGTCAACCCCAGAAAATTAGTAATGGAAGCGCCAATACTTACGACAGACACATTTTCATTGAGTTTATCATCTTTTTTTTTGTTCTTCCTGAAAAAGGTAAGCATTAGCTATTTTCATTGCATTATTAGTTGGGAAACTAGTTGTGTTCTGTGCCATGGTGTTTGCTAAAGGACGTGGTAGGAACTGACGCTTCGCAAAGACATAAGGTGGGTGTTTTGAACTTCATTATTGAGGGCTAGAATGCACGCAGAGTTCTGAAACTTGTTTCAAACGTCAGGAGAAAGATTTCTTTGAGTGATGAACTAATTGTGTGGATTACAATTTGCCTTGCAAAAATGAGCCAATGACTTTAATGTTTTTATAATTCCACTTCTTTTTTTCTCGGTAAACGATCTGTAGGCAAACAGAAAGAACAGTTTTCTAACCGTCTGATTTGTTAAGGTGAATTGGTTAACTGCTTGTAAGGTCAATACTGGCGGCGTTGCATAACTGTGCTGAGAGTCTTGGTTTGAATCCATTAAGGAATAAGTCCTACAAAACGTTTTATTACAGAAAATAGCGTGATCCCAAAAATGACATTGTTAATAGTTTTACTAACTAAATGACATATCTCTCTAATCTAACAGCTACTAAGCTTAGTAAGAGCTTATACTGCTGCTGTTTGACAGGTAACAGTCGTCATAACATAGCTCACCGCCCTGGGAAGTATAATTCTGCTTGTACAGATCGAGCGCGGCTTTGTGCGCCAGGAGAAGATGACGTCCGGCGATGTACGGGTTCCATCCGGGCTCCTGTCTGCCCGGGGGTGAGCTTCCCTCCCCGTAACCCCTCCACGCCACTCCTCGGGGGTCGTGCAGCGTGATCCAACGCCCCACCTGCAGAGAAGGGGAGATAGAATAGATATGTGGTGTCAGCAAACTCGGTGAACATCTCCAGCCCTCCCTTTCAAACTCGGAACATTGGGAAAACACATACCAGATCGCCGAACTCCTTGAAGCATGTATCTGCGTACACCTTGAAACTCTGCACGATGTCTGGATTGAGCCAGCCTCCCAGTCGCGCCAGGCTCTGAGGCAAGTCGAAGTGGTAAAGGCTCACGTAGATGGTGATGTTCCGAGCTGCCAGAGAGGTGAGGACGTCTCGGTAAAACTGGACTCCTGCATGGTTGGCAGAGTGGTTGGAGAACATCACTCGGGACCAGGAGAGGGACATATGGTAGGTGGAAACCTGGGGACGGAAAGAAGTCAAATGCTGATTATAAATTCTTCTCAATCAATCAAGGATTTCAATGGCAATGCTACTGTAATTCCCGTTACAGGTTGTAAATGCATGCATCATCTATGTGTCCTCGATAGAACAAAGGGTTTCAATAAACTTCCCTAACTAATTTTCCTTGGTGTGTGAGTTAACGAAACACGGGTAAGAACTAATGACATTGATTAAACAATATAGGATATATGAGCACACTCAACCCGTGATTCCCAACCAGCCGAGGAACTTACAGATATCCTTGTCTGTCGCATCAGACTTTTCCAAACCAGCACAAAATATTTCAGATGTGTTCTTCTGAGAAATAGATGAGTTTTCCCCCATAACTAAGGGTGTTACTAACTAACTCCGCATCACCCCATAACTGATTTCCTAGTTCTTACCGAATGTTCTTACAAGCTGAAGAAATAACTGAGATATTGCCCCGCGGTTCCTCAGCAGCTGATGATGTCACAGAATTTATCTCAGGTGAGCTTTCCCAGCAGCTAACGCTGTTTCAAAATTGATCTCACCCCGAGTTCCCCCTCCAGTTTTTGAAATTGCGAAAATGATATTATCCGGAGTTTCCCCTCCAGCTGAGGTATTTACAGAAATGATTTTACCCTGAGTTTCGCAACAGCTGTTAATATTACATACAAGATATCACCACGAGTTTCCCCAGCAGCTATTGATATTACATAAACGATCTCACCCCGAGTTTACCCGACAGATGTTAATAATACATTAACGATATCACCCCGAGTTTCCTACCAGCTGTTATTATTACATAAATGACCTCACCCCGAGTTTCTCCAGCAGCTGTTGATATTGAATAAATGATCTCACCCCGAGTTTTCCCAACAGCTTTATATCATCCTGGTACTTATGGAAGCTGTCAGCTGCGACATCAGCTGTGTCCCCCAGCTGCACATGACCGGGCGTGTGTGCGTACACGTCCCAAATACTCGGCTCCCGTCCTGTATCGGAAACCGACAGACATATTTATAAGAAACTTCATGTCAGGTTTGATTAAAAACGGTCGCTTGTGAATGAGTGTGCGCAAACGGTTGATAATACGAACTATTCTGGCCAATATGAATATTTTTTAGGTCTGAATTTGTTTCAATGATATCAAACTTATAGATCACTGTAACGCCGAGCAGGGTGGGATTGAAATAGAATCCTTTTCCTTGCCCAAAGCAATTACTTCAGATTGTTTTGAACAGTTTTGTGAATCGCCAAACATCATTATCAATGTCTTTGCTTATATAATGTGTAGGACAGGTTTGCCTGAATACTAATATTTATTTTCCGAGCGAGAGCAAGTGGTTTATTGATACTGATACATTATGAATTAAGGGAAATACGACAAAATTACTTTTAAAAAGAGGCTACACGCTCAATAAGTAAAGCATTGTCATCTACGTTACATACGAAACTGACGCAATAACGTCATGTCTATATGTAGAAGGGACGTTTTGTCCTTTGGCGTTTTATGGAAGTAAGAACCCTGATTTATTTGCCTTAATGCAAAATTTTGAGAGATGATAAGACCCATGATATATTCAACGGTCTTTAATTGTGTAATATTAACGAGAGACTCAACTGATCATTTGTTACATAAGATATCCGTGGAAAAATAAGACCATCTGTTATTTTGGGGTATTATAAAACAAACGTGATTTCTGAAATGTCTGACGGAACTATTTAGATCAGCAATTTTCAATTTATGGATATACACGTCTTTATGGAATAGCGGTGAAATTAATAAAAATAATCTGAACATTCAACAACTAACGTAAAATCTTGTCAGATTGGGGTAATCCATTTTGCTTAATCTTGCCATGAGGGGATTCTGGTTCTGTATCAGCCTCAGATGACGCTAAAGAAAAAATGACACTAAAGTTGTTTTAAACTGGCCTCAAAGAACACTAAAGTCTTTAGAAGACAGTCCCAAATAAGTCTATAGTCAAATGAGACTTGATTTTGGCCTCAAATTTCTCTTCTTCAACATCAAGAACTTCATATCTGTATCGATTAACCATGATAGAGCCATTTCGGGCTAGTCTTAGATAACTCTGGACAATGTATCCACGATGCTTTATTTCCATGCCGTTTCAACCAGAAAGAATGGCTGATTTCTAAAAATTCGTTATCATCGAATATAACGGCATTTGGATATGAAACACGGGCCAATCCTTAGTGAGACTTACAATACCTGAAACTATACGTTCGTTTTAAAACCTAATGTCACTCTTATTAGACTTGTAGACAATATCTCATCACTAGGTAATAGAGACCTTATCTGCCAAACAATATAGCATTGTTGAAGTAAGATGATGGGTACCCTACCTTATCTGCCAAACAATATAGCATTGTTGAAGTAAGATGATGGGTACCCTACCTTATCTGCCAAACAATATAGCATTGTTGAACTAAGATGACGGGTACCCTACCTTATCTGCCAAACAATATAGCATTGTTGAACTAAGATGACGGGTACCCTACCTTATCTGCCAAACAATATAGCATTGTTGAACTAAGATGACGGGTACCCTACATCCTATCCTTCAAAGAAATACTTGTTTGACTTGTATGTGGGGAGGACCAGAGAATGTCCCAACTCGGAGGGGCGGGCCAGAATCACGTGCGTTGCAAATTGTTGTTGTGGCTTTGTTCCTTAAAGAGCCACTCCGTGAGTTGTTGGAATCTTATATGCCAACTTTATCAGTGGTGTCATTTAATCGCGAAGAATCGACTGTTACCTAAAAGACACATTTTAAAGCTTGTTCTTTTTTCACAGTGACAATATGAAGGTAGAACGTCGCAATTATGATCGAAAACCGGACAGTGGCGCGCGTCAAATAGTCAAACGTCATTTTGGAGACTTATCTAAAACAGCCAGGAGAGAACTTAGGAGTTGATATCGTTTGTTAGGTTATATAACTAGTATCCATGTTTATTGGACGTGATATCTACACCTCTGTGCATTTATAAGGCTGTTTTTAGATTTTCATGTAAAACCAGTATTTGTCATATCTTTGTCTTTTGGACATGAAAAGTCAAGATGTTTTGACTTTATATCACCACATATGACATTTAGGTTCGTTTCAAAGGTAAATAATATGTTATGAAAATCACGGAGTGGCTCTTTTAGGTGTGTTGATACATAAGTCAGATAAATCCAGTAAAGCGATGAAGTAGCACCAATGGAGCTTATCATGATTGAATATAAACATAAAGCATCAACTAGTGTTAAACAATCCCTTTCTTGACCGGGGAAGGGAGGATAGCACAGTGGCTAGCACGTTCGGCTTCGGATCAGGAGGTCCGCGGTTCGAATCCCGTCTGGGGCTCGGCATCTTTGTCTGCCGTAGAGAACTGTTCTACACGCAGTAAGGTTTTGGTGCAATGCTACAAGGAAATTCAGCGGAGTACCACCTATGGTTCGCTAGTTCCAGCCGATGCTCGCAGGTTTCACCGCAACCCATAGCCACAATGGTGTTGCGGGCTTTCTCCCTGCAATAATACTAGCAGCCGCGATATAAGTGAAATAATCTTGAAAGCAGCGTTAAACACCAACTCACCTCACCTCACATCTTGACGTGCGAATAGTCCAAATGACCAAACATAGGTGTTTGATTTGAAAATACAAAATAAGCTTAACAAATTGCATCATACGGGTCTCCAGTCATTGGAAGAACCCCTTACCGAACCTCCTTAGTGATGTACAGACAACAACAGAAGTATAAGACACAGATATGACCAACTTCGCTTTATTACCTTTATGTTCGATGATTTCTTACATTAAAATTCTATTTTTTCTATTAGGCTACCTTGAAGACAAGGCAACAATAAGGACGAATGAGGGTTTACAATCAGAGGTCATGGGTGTTTCAAGCAAAACTTGAAATATAAATTTACTGTAACGAGCACAGATAAGAAATAAGGTATCGTTATGTAAACGTTCGTAGCAATCACAGCTGAGATAAAAACATTTCGAACCAACGTACAACTAGAAAGCAGATTATTTTTTACGTTGCTTGAGATTTTTTTTCCAATTAGGAATTTAACTCAATATACTTTACTCACAACAAATACATTATCTATTGTTCTCGATTATGACCCCCAATGCCCTTACCCCACTTCACCACGCAACTGTTTGATTAGTCGCGTGAAATGTTCCTCAAATGAGTCTCATGTCAGATTTTATCAACGGTATAATTTTAATTGAACAGTACTGACTTTGCTGAAAAGTTCATTCAAAGTCTAATCGGACGTTTACAGTGACAAAAAGAGTTCAAATAATCGAAGCGTTTATTTGGAGACCTACCTTGTGTAGGCAGGAGGACAGTTCGAGACCTACCTTCTGTAGGCAGAGGGACAGTTAGAGACTTACCTTCTGTAGGCAGGAGGACAGTTTGAGACCTACCTTCTGTAGGCAGGAGGACAGTTAGAGACCAACCTTCTGTAGGCAGGAGGACAGTTAAAGACCTGCCTACACAGTTAGAGACGTACCTTCTGTAGGCAAGACAGTTAGAGACCTACCTTCTGTAGGCAGGAGGACAGTTAGAGACCTACCTTCTGTAGGCTGGAGGACAGTTCGAGACCTACCTTCTGTAGGCAGGAGGACAGTTCGAGACCTACCTTCTGTAGGCAGGAGGACAGTTAGAGACTTACCTTCTGTAGGCAGGAGGACAGTTTGAGACCTGCCTACACAGTTAGAGACGTACCTTCTGTAGGCAAGACAGTTAGAGACCTACCTTCTGTAGGCAGGAGGACAGTTAGAGACCTACCTTCTGTAGGCAGGAGGACAGTTCGAGACCTTCCTTCTGTAGGCAGGAGGACAGTTCGAGTCCTACCTTCTGTAGGTAGGAGGACAGTTCGAGACCTACCTTCTGTAGGCAGGAGGACAGTTAGGGCCTTAAAATGTTTTCTGTGTCATGTAACCGTCATCCATGTTAACCGGGAAATATTATCTACAAGTTATTTTTACAAACTCTTGACAAAATATTTTTTTTCAGACACTCTTTCAAGATTCCATGTAAACTTTTCAAAAAAAGAAACTTGACACTGACTTTGATATAAAGACCACAAATGGAAGTTAAACATTGAAATGAAAACTTAAACGCTGTTTTAAGATCTCTGTTCAGTAAATTTTATTCAGAATAAGCATGATCTTTAAATACACAGGTGCACAAGTGTTTCAACATCACATGGGTGCACAAATGTCAGTATGGGGTATTGCCACCATTGGCATTGATTATTGCTTGGCACCGACTACCCATGGATGCAATCAAGTCACAGCCTGTGGACCGTTCTGCCATTCGTGCTGAAGTGCTGCAAGAAGTCCTGCAAGTGTTTGGGGTGGTGGATTCCTACTGCGCACGCGTCGATCCCAGAGATGCTCAATTGGTGACAAATCTGGTGACCTGGCTGGCCATGGCAATATCTGGACATTGTTACGCTGTAAAATGTCTTGACAAACATGTGAAGCATGTGGTCGTGCATTGTCCTGCTGAAAGAGACCATCATGGACGTTGACGTGAGGAATAACGTAAGGCTGTAGGATCAAGTCCCTATACCGTACTCCTGTGAGGTTACCCACAACATGCGCAAGGGGTGTCCTAGCACCGTGACGAATCCCGGCCCACACCATGACACTCCCTACTCCAAATGGGACAACCTCCTAAACACAGTTGGCAGCATAACGTTCTCCACGACGTCGGTATAGACGTGCTCGTCCATCACTTCGTCGAAGCAGAAAACGGGACTCATCAGTGAAGATAACGGTTCTCCACCTTGCACGTGCCCATCTCATCCTCTGTTGACACCACTGGAGACGTTCCGCCAGATGACGTTGCGTTAAAACGGGACGTCGAAACGGTCGTCGTGGAAAAAATCCAGCCTCTCTCAGCCTGTCGCGTACCGTTTGGTCGGAAATTCGACGCAGGCCTGGTATCTGTGTTGTTGTTGACGTTGCTGTCCTGGTGCGTTCCCGAAGACGGGGCAGTCGAATGTACCTATCTTGGGCCCGAGTAGTCACCCTTGGTCTGCCTGACCTTGACCTATCATCAACGCTGTTTCGGTTGTTGAAACGGGTCCACAATAAAGTTTGGTCTGTCTGGACACGCCAAAGTGTGTTGCAACATCTCGCTGCGTCGCTCCTGCTTGCAGTCTGCCAATAGCGTATGTATCATGAACAAAATTTGACCCGTTTCGAAAAAATCAATTTCGCATGAATGTCGTTTCTTTTTTTTTTGAAGAGTTTATATTTACTTGTGATCTGGTTTCATACAAATCGCTGAGACCAAATTATTTACTTGTTTCAGATATGTTATTTTTATATCGTTATTTATATTAATCAGAAGAATGACATATAACAGTGCTATATCACACCTTGAGAAATAGACAGATTACAGGTATTCTTAATTAATCGGTTCCAATGTCACCTCCGATATCATCCCGTCGAAGTCAAACTAATGTCTAAAGAGTTTTCAACAACTCAGGTATGGTGGGTCAGACTCGTCAGAGGTCAGCACGTGTTACAGCGGGCCACACCAGGTCAGTATGGGGATAAATCTCACACAACACGACCTCCTTCCACATGACACACAATAATAAGATTAACGTGTAGCACCCTCCTCGGTACGTGTTGACCGATTTAGCTTATCTGTGTGTATGTGATATGTGCACTCGTGCCGTCATCATACCCATTGGCATTGGTGCAGGTTATATTCGATGATTGAGAGAGAGAGAGAGAGAGAGAGAGAGAGAGAGAGAGAGAGAGAGAGAGAGAGATATATAGAGAGAGAGAGAGAGAGAGAGAGAGAGAGAGAGAGAGAGAGAGAGAGAGAGAGAGAGAGAGAGAGAGAGAGAGAGAGAGAGAGAGAGAGAGGGAGGACATGGACATAAACTGTCAATCTACCATGTACATAAATTGTATTTTTTATGGCAATTTTTCAATCTCATTAAAATCATATCGTAACACAGTGAAGGACAATGTCGACCTTACTTTATTTAGATTGGTTCTTTTGAGTATTTTGTGGGGCTAAACCAACAGATTACGAACTACTAGAACTTCTATCACTACCATCACTACAAATCTATATAATAGATGTTGATAATCATCGCAATTATCATTAGCCAGAGCGTTAGGTGCCGACCACACGGTGTAAACTACTCATGGAGGTGCTGACCACAAGGTGTAAACTACTCATGGAGGTGCCGACCACACGGTGTAAACTACTCATGGAGGTGCTGACCACACGTTGTAAATTACGCATGGAGGTGCTGACCACACGTTGTAAACTACTTATGGAGGTGCCGACCACACGGTGTAAACTACTCATGGAGGTGTCGACCACAAGGTGTAAACTACTCATGAAGGTGCCGACCACACGTTGTAAACTACTCATGGAGGTGCCGACCACAAGGTGTAAACTACTTATGGAGGTGCCGACCACACGGTGTAAACTACTCATGGAGGTGTCGATCACACGGTGTAAACTACTCATGGAGGTGCCGACCACACAGTGTAAATTACTCATGGAGGTGCCGACCACACGGTGTAAACTACTTATGGAGGTGCCGACCACACGGTGTAAACTACTCATGGAGGTGCCGACCACACGGTGTAAACTACTCATGGAGGTGCTGACCACACGGTGTAAACTACTCATGGAGGTGCCGACCACACGGTGTAAACTACTCATGGAGGTGCCGACCACACAGTGTAAATTACTCATGGAGGTGCCGACCACAAGGTGTAAACTACTCATGGAGGTGCCGACCACACGGTGTAAACTACTCATGGAGGTGCCGACCACAAGGTGTAAACTACTTATGGAGGTGCCGACCACACGGTGTAAACTACTCATGGAGGTGTCGATCACACGGTGTAAACTACTCATGGAGGTGCCGACCACACAGTGTAAATTACTCATGGAGGTGTCGACCACACAGTGTAAACTACTCATGGAGGTGCCGACCACACAGTGTAAACCACTTATGGAAGTGCCGACCACAAGGTGTAAACTACTCATGGAGGTGCCGACCACACGTTGTAAACTACTCATGGAGGTGCCGACCACAAGGTGTAAACTACTTATGGAGGTGTCGACCACACGTTGTAAACTACACATGGAGGTGTCGATCACAAGGTGTAAACTACTTATGGATGTGTCGACCACACGTTGTAAACTACTCATGGAGGTGCTGACCACACGGTGTAAACTACTCATGGAGGTGTCGATCACACGGTGTAAACTACTCATGGAGGTGTCGATCACAAGGTGTAAACTACTTATGGAGGTGTCGACCACACGTTGTAAACTACTCATGGAGGTGCTGACCACACGGTGTAAACTACTCATGGAGGTGCCGACCACAAGGTGTAAACTACTCATGGAGGTGCCGACCACACGGTGTAAACTACTCATGGTGGTGTCGATCACAAGGTGTAAACTACTTATGGAGGTGTCGACCACACGTTGTAAACTACACATGGAGGTGTCGATCACAAGGTGTAAACTACTTATGGAGGTGTCGACCACACGTTGTAAACTACTCATGGAGGTGCTGACCACACGGTGTAAACTACACATGGAGGTGTCGATCACACGGTGTAAACTACTCATGGAGGTGTCGATCACAAGGTGTAAACTACTTATGGAGGTGTCGACCACACGTTGTAAACTACTCATGGAGGTGCCGACCACACGGTGTAAACTACTCATGGAGGTGCCGACCACACAGTGTAAATTACTCATGGAGGTGCCGACCACAAGGTGTAAACTACTCATGGAGGTGCCGACCACACGGTGTAAACTACTCATGGAGGTGTCGACCACAAGGTGTAAACTACTCATGGAGGTGTCGACCACACGTTGTAAACTACACATGGAGGTGTCGATCACAAGGTGTAAACTACTTATGGAGGTGCCGACCACACGGTGTAAACTACTCATGGAGGTGCCGACCACACGGTGTAAACTACTCATGGAGGTGTCGATCACAAGGTGTAAACTACTCATGGAGGTGTCGATCACAAGGTGTAAACTACTCATGGAGGTGTCGACCACACGTTGTAAACTACACATGGAGGTGCTGACCACACGTTGTAAATTACTCATGGAGGTGCTGACCACACGTTGTAAACTACTTATGGAGGTGTCGACCACACGTTGTAAACTACTCATGGAGGTGTCGACCACACGTTCTAAACTACTCATGGAGGTGCTGACCACACGTTGTAAACTACTTATGGAGGTGTCGACCACCCGTTGTAAACTACTCATGGAGGTGTCGACCACACGTTGTAAACTACTCATGGAGGTGTCGACCACAAGGTGTAAACTACACGTGGAGGTGCTGACCACACGTTGTAAACTACTCATGGAGGTGCTGACCACACGTTGTAAACTACTTATGGAGGTGTCGACCACACGTTGTAAACTACTTATGGAGGTGTCGACCACACGTTGTAAACTACTCATGGAGGTGTCGACCACACGTTGTAAACTACTCATGGAGGTGTCGACCACAAGGTGTAAACTACACATGGAGGTGCTGACCACACGTTGTAAACTACTCATGGAGGTGCTGACCACACGGTGTAAACTACTCATGGAGGTGTCGACCACACGTTGTAAACTACTCATGGAGGTGTCGACCACACGTTGTAAACTTCTCATGGAGGTGTCGACCACACGGTGTAAACTACTCATGGAGGTGTCGACCACACGGTGTAAACTACTCATGGAGGTGCTGACCACACGGTGTAAACTACTTATGGAGGTGCCGACCACCCGTTGTAAACTACTCATGGAGGTGCTGACCACACGTTGTAAACTACTCATGGAGGTGCCGACCACACGTTGTAAACTACTCATGGAGGTGTCGACCACAAGGTGTAAACTACTCATGGAGGTGCTGACCACACGTTGTAAACTACTCATGGAGGTGTCGACCACACGTTGTAAACTACTCATGGAGGTGCCGACCACACGTTGTAAACTACTCATGGAGGTACTGACCACACGGTGTAAACTACTCATGGAGGTGTCGACCACACGTTGTAAACTACTCATGGAGGTGTCGACCACAAGGTGTAAACAACTTATGGAGGTGCCGACCACCCGTTGTAAACTACTCATGGAGGTACTGACCACACGATCCCAGTCATGCGGCGACCATTATTTGACCAAAGTCAGGCTGTGATTAACAGTCAACCCATGCATATACAATCACAACAACAGTTAAAAAAAATAAAAACAGAGCTAAAACATATTTATTTACTTTTGCAAATATTTTATGTATATATGCTTTACTAAATAAACTTCGACATGCGGCTGAGAACGTCGGAATGTCATTATAATTGTAAAGCTATGACGGCTTGTCACTGAATGAACAACTCTAAGAGAACACAAGATGACGCATTGGAGTAAAGAGACAAATTCTGCTGAAATATCATAACATTGAAGCGTTTTTTAACTGAAACCCTGTCACGTCTGGCATAGAGCGCAATTAACATGAACCTTGATCATATTAGTACTCATGTAACACATTGCCCAATCTGATGGTGGGGTTAAACGGGATAGCAGTTGCAAGCCTGCAATTGAACAAAAACATTCTACAGAACTGCGGAAAAACATATTACAGTATGAAAAAAAACGTTTATAAAGGGGCAGAATAATAAATCAATAAACAGCAAATGAATTGAACATAGATAAAGATGACTTCTTGTAAATCTGTGAAGGGCATATGCTAACTCGACCATCAGGTTGGAAGATGAAGGGAAATCATACACCGAACGTCGTGAATTTCACAACAAAGAAGCTGTTTACCAGAATAGCTTGAATCCTGTGTAATTTCGTTTTCCTGTACAAGGAAGAACAGACGCAACATACAGAGCTCGCATCAAGTAGACGGTTTGCTATGTAATGTTGGTTCATGTTGCGTCGTCCTCTGACGATCTCCCCTAAACGAGTTAGAAACTAGATCAAAGAGCGCATTTCAAATGTATACCTCCGATGCACATAGATGATCCACTTACCCCCTGCTCTCCATCCTCCTTCACTCTGAGCAGCGGAAGTCCCAACTCCCCACTCAAAACTCGATGGAAATGTTCCGAAAAGATAATCTGTTTCCTTGGCAATACATAAATTGAGTATGAGAGATATACTGAGACACGTGCCAGGAACCCACATCATGGGCAGCGTCTACATGCACGTGAGAGGGTTCCAGGTGTGTAGGAAGGCGAGGTGACGTTCTCACGGATAGATGTTCTTCTATGTTTGCCTTTTGTACGTGCTCGAGATATGTCTGCGAGTAAATGAAATTAAGGTTAAACCTGTTGACTATGTACCGTCAACACGTATGCGCCATCCAAGTCACAGAGTTGAAGCCAAGTGTCGACTTGCTTCCGCATTCGAAGATGTCCCTAAACCAAGGAATGTCTAGGACAGCGCTATCTTCTCAAGCAATGGTCGATGTACTTTTACAAGGACAGATTATTAGATGTGCCCCACAACACAAGAGCTTGCTGGTCTGCATGAAATAACGGGTGTTTCCAGACGAGCTATTGGATAGTCCTTTTGCCTATATATGGCGTTTAGAGTAGGCTTCTAACTAACAGGTTCCCGTCGAGGTGGAAATGAGTATAACAGAGAGGACAGATAAGTGTGTTGCTAGGGAAGAAGTCAAGTCCTGCGTTAGTCCAGCAACATGCGGCTTATCACTCCTCTCGACGGAATGATCATTTACATTTCAAGACTGTGTCATATCATTTTTCAAACATACAAGTCGCTTGATTCCAAATAAAGTACATACTTCATCTTTCATTGTTTCTGTTATGGGTCTTTTGTTGCTTACCGACAAATGGCTGAAGAAAGTAAGTGCAAACCTTTATTTCATATGCTGCAAAGATAAAGGGTTTCTAACCTAGAATTAACTACAGAGGTTATCTCTCGGTGGCTTCCCGCATTGTGCGGTGCAAAACATGCTGATTCATAGCGCACTCAACCTCCAGCACAAGCTTTAACTCGCGCCAGGATCAATGACTGGATGAATTTCTGCCTTTCTGCATCTCTTGACTTTTCTGCTCAAATCTTAAAGCATTGATAGTCGCATCAGAAATCTCCGTGATGGCTGCCCCATAATAATTAAGCTGCACTCACACGAAAAGTGCTGCACCTAGCAGCTGCACTTAAACTTGTACGATGATGTTCTGATATGATGATATTCTGATACGATGCTATTATGATACGATAATATTCTGATATGATATTCTGTTATGATAATATTCTTATATAATATTGTAATATGATGATATTCTGATACGATTATATTATGATATGATATTCTGTTATGATGATATTCTTATATGATATTCTGATATAATATTCTGATATGATATTCTGATCCGATGATATTCTGATATGATGATATTCTGTTACGATGATATTCTGATCCGATGATATTCTGAAATGATATGATGATCCGATGATATTCTGATATGATGATATTCTGATATGCTATTTTGATATGATATTCTGATAAATTATTCTGATATGATGATATTCTGATATGATATTCTGATCCGATGATATTCTGATATGATGATATTCTGTCAACTTGGCGAGAAGAAATACGAGCGGACCACTAAGAGGGATTGTAAGCTATCTGTCTATTCAGCTGTCATGATGAAGGGTGATCTGCCTTCTCACAAGATGGGCTTTACTTGCAGTGATGAACTCTTTGAAGAGTTGAAGATATATGACGTTTTCTTTGATTAAGTTTTGAATTGGTATCATAATAGCGCCTCATATAAAGGCGAATATCAAAACACTCAAACCATCAGGTTTTAGATTAAAAGCATTTTATTATCATTTAAAAACCCTGGCGTGTCACAAACAGCACCTTAAATCAATGACCATATTACGTAAAATTCTTTAAAAAATCAAAAACGATATTGCGTTTTATCTGTTATCAAAGAGTCAAAAAGTGAACCGCAAAACTTCAGATTTTGTCCTTGACTTATATCTGTCATTATATTTGCCAGGAGATTCGAACCAGGTTATTTATCTATCACGAACACGGGTAGCCCGCATGCATCCACACTTTGTTTCTGCACTTGGAGAACGACAACTGGATAAGAGAGGTTATTGATAAGCGTTCAGTGGAAAGCAATTTCTTCACAATTCAACTTCTAACGAACAATACCCAAGAGCCGTCTCCTTCTCCTGCCTGTGTTATGTATGATAAGGCATGGTGTATTCGTGGTATGATTTCGTGACTAAATGAACAATACTTCGATATGAATATGTACATTCAAGACGCTACTCTTAGGCAATTTCTTTACTTTGTCTCGCGACTTCACGTGTAACTCATGATAACGTTGCTGGTCACCGATTCCGATGAATACACGACATGAAGCCAACCAGCTGATAACATAAATCCTTCACCTGTTTCATAAAAAACTTTATCTTTAATATTCTCTACACCGCTGAAAAATTCTGAATTTGTTTAAGGCGTACAATCGGACGGGAATTCGAGTACTTTGCTTTCTTGTAGTTGTTTATGTATTGGTGATTTACAGCGTAGTTCTTCCGCCTGTCACGTGGAGGGAAAGGGTGACGGTTTCTTCTGCTGTTGTTAGAGCGTTCTTTGAAGTTTCAGTTACAAAGATAAGAACGCCTTATTTCATGTCGACTTGTCGATTTTTTTCAAGGTGCAAATAAAGATTATAGATTATTGCTCTTGACGATAATGTTTATGAAGCTTTTGTCCCTGACGACAGGCACTGAGTAGTTTATAATTAAATGTTATTAGGCTTTGATACGATTTCTCTCATTCAAAGAAAACTGCTATTTGAAGCACGTTATAATGTCTGCCCGAACACAGAATATATTGTTGATTATTGACTGATTATTATCTTCAGAGGGTCAAATGTCCAATTCCTCAACCCTACAATCCCTGGTCATAGAAGAAATTTTCAAGGCTCAAGCAAAAACAACTCGGGGCCATTTTTGTGTGACGACCTTTAAATTATTTGAGAAAGGAAAGTGGATAGTTAAAACTGCTTCTTTTGATTAAAAAGAGTAAAAATCCTTGGTTTGCAACTAGTAAGATTTATTTTTGTTTCTGGAGATTACTTTATTTATTCAAAATAAAACGTTCTACTGTCCCTTTAACCCGAGTGGTTTCAAGCAGCTTGCAATAACATTTTTAGGAAGTCATGTTATCCGTCGACTGATGTTATTAAAAAGCAAGTTAAACCCATCACGTTATCACAATGACGTAGCTATTTCGGTCAAGGGAAAGGTAGCGAGATGATAGGAAGAGCTTTTTTCCTTCTAAGTTGAAGACCCTCTGATGAAACGACAGTTTCATGATATGCAACCAAATATACAAGAATAATCAACGTTTTGATATTTAGTGTTATCGGAGTCGACAAAACCATAGCTGTTTAGGTCTAATGAGTGCCATACTCTCACTGCCACATGGAGCTCCCCAACCACCTGCTCTAATTTGTATTCATATGGCACATTTCTAGGATGATAATATCTGTATTATTATCATTATTCGTTTCCAATTGAAGCAGTTGACATAAAAGTAGCCAAAAACAATCTGTTTCACAGCTTTAAAGCGTCACAAATAATTGTCACTGACGATGGAATACCCGAACCTGGCTGAAACAATTGGATATGTGCACATATTGAAAGGTTTTGATTCTTATGTCAAACCATAATAAACTCTTACCCGTGTGAGTCACAACAATGATTCTATTGAACTAATATCGATTATGTCAAATGGAACAATTCTCATCCACATACACATAAGTAAGTCATGTGTTTATGATGCAAAACTTGGGATTACAACCAAATGCCGCTGACGAGTACTGTAACATGTTTTATTATCGAATGAAAATTAACTAAAATAGTAAAATTAGAAAGAGTGCAGATGACATGAATGTTTTCTCATCTGTGTCTGCTGGGGACTCGATTGTTGAAAATCTTTATCATATTTATTACACTCGTATGAGCCCTCTCCAGTAAGGATTTTAATGTGTTTAAACAAGTCGATCTAGCTTTAAAATGTCTTAACACATATACTGCACTTGCAGAGTTTCTCTCCTGTATGAATTCTCATGTTTTGGGTGCTGGATTGTTTAAACTGTTTCTGCACAGTATGCACTTGTGAGGTTTTACATGTATCTTCAGAGTGGGTCAACATGTGCATTTGTAGGTTGCCAATCTGTTAGAATTTGGTGACATACATAGAAAGTTCTCTACAGAATGGACACCAGTGAGTATTTGTACTCTACATTCGTTTCTCCCCAGTGTTAGTTGTACTGTGCATCTGAAGGTTGCCTGAATTGAGAAAAATCTTCATCACATTCACTACACTTATATGGACTCTCTCCAAGGTGATACGAATGTGATCCAGCAAGGTACTTGGGTGAAGAATGTTTAACTAATCACTACAAGCATGTGATCCAGCAAGGTACTTGGGTGAAGAATGTTTAACTACTCACTACAAGCATGTGATACAGCAAGGTACTTGGGTGAAGAATGTTTAACTACTCACTACAAGTATGCGATCCAGCAAGGTACTTGGGTGAAGAATGTTTAACTACTCACTACAAGTATGTGATCAAACAAGGTACTTGGGTGAAGAATGTGTAACTACTCACTGCAAGAGTGAGTGGGTGTGGTGAAATGATTTGTCACACTAATCACAATTGAATGTGCGTTTCATCTTGAACATTCCCATTTTACTTGATTCAATAAAATTACCACGTTCACCAGATTGAAATGTTTCCCTCCAGTATGAATACTGACATTCTTTATCACATACATCACTTAGTAGTCTCTTCAAGCGGTAAGGTCGGGGACATTCTTTATCACATACATCACACTTAGTAGTCTCTTCAAGCGGTAAGGTCGGGGACATTCTTTATCACATACATCACTTTGTAGTCTCTTCAAGCGGTAAGGTCGGGGACATTCTTTATCGAATACATCACACTTAGTAGTCTCTTCAGTATGAAAGCGTCTGTCGGCCAATTGATACGGCAATTATATTTTAATAGGCAACCCTCCTAAAATGGCTTATTGATTCTTTTGATGTTCACTGCACAACCTTTCCTCGTCAAGCATCATTTCTTGGCAGACGGATCTGTTGGCTGTTCACATCACAACAGTGCAAGGAATCCATAGTGGACATACTTCAATCTGTTGTAGCCTGCTTTAGTCTTTAAAAAAACCAAGGATGCAATAATTTTCTTTAAGGTTTAAGACCACTTGCATGGTCTTTCCTTTATTCGATTTATTTTGAAATGAATGCTCTTCTCTTGGTTCAATTCAAGTTGAATGGTCACGAGCTTCCATCATTGAGTCCTAGGGTCACACCAGCTTCTTAAATTGAGCTCTTGCTAACACCAGCTCTTAACACTGAGTCCTGAGCTACACCGGGTCCTATTACTGAGCCCTGAGCTACACCGGGTCCTAACACTGAGCCCTAAGCTACACTTGGTCCTAATACTGAGCCCTGAGCTACAAGGGGTCCTAACAATGAATCCTGAGCTACACCGGGTCCTAACACTGAATCCTGAGCTACACCGGGTCCTAACACTGAGTCCTGGGGTACACCGGGTCCTAAAGCTGAGCCCTGAGCTACACCGGGTCCTATCACCGAGTCCTGAGCTACACCAGGTCCTAACGCTGAGCCCTGAGCTACACCGAAACTGAATACTGAATCCTGAGCTACACCTGGTCCTAACACTGAGCCCTGAGCTACACCGGGTCGTAACGATGAGCCCTGAGCTACACTTTGTCCTAAGACTGACCCCTGAGCTACACCGGGTCCTAACACTGAGTCCTGAGGTACACCAGGTCCTAATGCTGAGTCCTGAACTACACTGGGTCCTATCACGGAGTCCTGAGCTACACCGGGTCCTATCACCGAGTCCTGAGCTACACCAGGTCATAACGCTGAGCCCTGAGCTACACCGAAACTTAACCCTGAATCCTGAGCTACACCGGGTCCTAACACTGAATCCTGAGCTACACCGGGTCCTAACACTGAATCCTGAGCTACACCGGGTCCTAACACTGAGTCCTGGGGTACACCGGGTCCTAAAGCTGAGTCCTGAGCTACACCAAGTCCTAACGCTGAGCCCTGAGCTACACCGAAACTTAATACTGAATCCTGAGCTACACCGGGTCCTAAAGCTGAGCCCTGAGCTACACCGGGTCCTATCACCGAGTCCTGAGCTACACCAGGTCCTAACGCTGAGCTCTGAGCTACACCGAAACTTAATACTGAATCCTGAGCTACACCTGGTCCTAACACTGAGCCCTGAGCTACACCGGGTCGTAACGATGAGCCCTGAGCTACACTTTGTCCTAACAATGAATCCTGATCTACACCGGGTCCTAACACTGAGTCCTGAGGTACACCAGGTCCTAATGCTGAGTCCTGAACTACACTGGGTCCTATCACGGAGTCCTGAGCTACACCGGGTCCTATCACCGAGTCCTGAGCTACACCAGGTCATAACGCTGAGCCCTGAGCTACACCGAAACTTAACACTAAATCCTGAGCTACACCGGGTCCTAACACTGAGCCCTGACCTACCCCGGGTCCTAACATCGGGTCCTAACACATGTTTTTTGATCACATTATTTCTAATTGTTAACATTTATAGGTCCTTTTTCCTATTATCAGTGAAAACAAGAAAAAATCATGTTTTTGGTATTTTAGAGACAAAGCTGCAAGTTTAGGGGGCTATTTCAACTTAAGTCTGTTCATATGGTATTTTAGCTCTTACTTAAGCCAAATTAAAAATCATGAAACATACTCTGCGTCACTTCAATTGTGCTTGCCATTAGGGTAAGTAATGTTTAACTACATATGTGCCTCACTGGGACATTGATTAATATAACAGTTATATGAATTTTCCTGTATCTGCAAGTCATCTACATGTCAAAAACAAACCGTTTAAGTATGGATATTAATTTACTAAATAAAACACAAATTCATTGCAGTAAACTAGTTCATTTAATGTCTACAGAGAGTGTTATTAGTAATTATCAAACAGAAATGGCAAAGAAACAAATAACAATAGAGCCAGTGGCTCTGTGGCCAATTATTCTTGGCATGAAAGGTTAAAGACTTTCATAAGAAATAATATCTGTATTGAATCATCAAACATACAATATTAATCAGACTTGCCTACACAACATCTATTGTCACCCTTCACACTCTGCTCGTTGATCCTGGAGCTGACGCAGTACAGATGGCAGGTTTCAATAGTCTTTGCTGCTGTACTTGTGCTCAAAGATACAGCAGATCTACATGGAAATAATTCCATTGGTTATGGAGTCTGTACAACATTTCATCTTTAACACTTAAAGCAAAAAAGATGAAAATTGGTTTTTAGGGTGTGACCTGTGTGGACCATGAACATTTAAAAATCCCTGTTTGGTTAAGGAGTTCATACATAACATTTTATCTTTCTAGGCATTTTTGTTCTGGAAACTAGTCTAGAAATGAAGATGAAACAGGCTTTTAGGGTCTGGCTGAGGGACCCTTTATTGGGGACACTAGAGTCACATAATGTATACCTTATGATCAACATGAGATAAGAGTCCTTAACAATATTCACCTTCTGAGGCCATATACCTATTGATACGAACAATATAGGTTATTGATATAACCATATGGCATTTATTATGGGTTGCCGAGTCACCAAATCTACAAATTGGACTACCCATTGGTTAAGAAGTCTTACTCCATTTCAGACCCAAGGTAATCTTCATAAGGTTACAAGCAGAAAACGCAGGCTACATCTCCCACTGCCAATGGCTCTACCGTGGCTATGCATTTCAATGAAACCTACAAGCTTCTGGAACCAGAAAACCATGGTTTTGAAACTGTATTCTTAAATCAATACTATAAAAAAAAACATTTTTTCTATTCAAATCACTGATAGTAGCTTTACCTGTGACACGATGATTGTTCAAGTTTCATCGACATCAGTGCTTTTGTTTCCAAATCATGGTAGCAGAACTGTAAGTTGGGTTTTATGGAATCAGGTCAATACAAATTTCTATAGTACCAAGAATTTGAAAAACCAGAGGGCCAAATCTCCACCTTGTGATTGATCTAAATATACACCTGGACAAAAGTAAGGCAACTCTCAGCTTCTTATCAGCAAAACTTGTCTAGTATGAAAAAAGACCATATGCAAGAAAAACATAATAGCACTTAAAGATAGAATCAATATCTCACAGTTTAACAAAGAAAAGTCCATTCAGATAACCTTTAACTACTCTGGATAGCTGTGTATATAATATTTTGGTATTTTAGTGTTGTAAAACAAGTTTTGTAGTACTGAGAAATGAAGGTGAATATTGTTTGTTGTAATGTTGGAAAATCCATTTTTTAAAGTGAACTTATCACATATTAGTTACTACCTTTAACTAAAAGTTAATGGTGAGAGCATTCCAGTCAATGATGAAATCCATTCACTGTCAACTGTTATGATCCCCCTTGATATAAAGAAGTGTGTAATTACCAACTGAAATTAAAAGAATTCCATTTACATTCCTAAATCGTATGATTGTAACCTTTTGTCAAAAGTTTTTGAAAAAATGGATGAAAGTTCAACAACCAGTAATTTCTTTTTTAGACTTATTATTTTTATGATAAAAGCTGTTTTGGTCTGAATGCCAACTTGGTAACAAAATTTTTATTTTTGACATTTCAAAACCCAAAATTTATCATGTATTTTCGGCCAAAGAACAATCATTAATCTTGGTAAAAAAAAAGTACTAGTGGAACTAAAGCTGTAATTTCTTCAAATGAGACATCAAATGACATCAGATTTTGGTTTTGAATATTTGGGTTTGCTAAACTTTTGTCTGGGTGCATATATCTAGATCAATTGAAATTGGTCTGTTTTGGGGTTCTGGTCCAAAAACAACCCCCGTTCCACTCTTCAGCCAACATTAACATTGGTTTCAGAAAGAGCTAAAACTGTTAAAGAACCCAATAGGAGACGCGTCACATGAGGTCTGATTCACACACACGTTTCATGTACCTTGTCCAATTTTGTTGTTTAATACTAGTCCGGAACAAAACTCATATGATCATGATGTGTATTCAACAATTCATCAACAGAAATAAGTGAATGAAATAAAAGGTGACACTGCCATTGATAATTGTTAAAAATATACAACAAATTTCATGAAGTTTTGCCAAAGGTTTTTTCAGTTCTGGTCTGCAAACATAATTCTAAGATATAAGTCCACAAAAAAACAGCAAAAAATCAAAGTCACAATGACGTTGTACAAAAAAAGCATCACTAAACATGATTTTTGTTCAATTTAATAATTTCCATTAAAGAAAGCATGCTCAAACTTGAATCTTTGTAACATGAACTTGGATGAAGATCAACTTTTTATCACTGTGTTCTTTTTAATACAGTGTTTTCTCGTGTGTATGTGCAGGTTGCTGGATTGTTGAAAATCTTTATCACACACACTACACTTGTATGGCTTCTCTCCTGTGTGAGTCCTCATGTGTTTCTGCAGGTCCCCTGACTTTCTGAAAGCTTTACCACATACACTACACATGTAGGGTCTCTCTCCAGTATGGATTCTCATGTGCATCTTCAGGTTGCTTGACTGTTGAAAACCTTTATCACACTCACTACACCTGTAAGGTTTCTCTCCAGAATGGTTCCTCATGTGCATCTGGAAGCTGCCCAGCTGTCTGAAAGCTAACCCACACTCACTGCACTGGTAAGGTTTCTCCCCAGTGTGGATTCTCATGTGCGTGTGCAGGTTACTGGATTGTGTGAATGTCTTATCACATTCACTACACTTGTAGCGTCTCTCTCCAGTATGAATTCTCATGTGTGTCTGCAGATCACAGGACTGTTTAAAGGTCTTACCACATATATCACACTTGTAGGGTTTCTCGTCAGTGTGGATCAACATGTGCCTCTTCAGGTTGCTGGAATGGGTGAAAGTCTTTACACATATACTACAAGTGAAAGGTTTTTCTCCAGAGTGAGTTCTCGAATGCATCTTGAGGCTGCCCAGCTGTTTGAATGTTTTATTACATTCACTGCACTTGTATGGTCTCTCTCCAGTGTGGACTCTCACATGTTTCTGCAAATCACCCGATTGTTTGAAAGTCTTATCACATATATCACACTTGAAAGGTTTCTCTACAGAATGAGGTTTGCTTGGTCTCTGCAGACTACTTGATGATAAAAATTCTTTGTCATCAACACCAGACTTGCAAGAAGTTTTGCCACCACGAATTTCCATGTGGTCAGCGGGCTTGCAAGAAGTTTCTCCGCCATAGACTGCCATGTGGTCAGCAGACTTGCAAGAAGTTTCTCCGCCATGGACTGCCATGTGTCCCAGGAGATGGTACCTGGAGGGAAATGCTTCATCACAAAGTTGACACTTGAAGGTCTCTTCAGCATGTATTGTCATGTTTGTCTGTGGGCTACTTGGTACAGCAATAACTTCATTACAGGGGACACAGTTGTCAGGACTGATGGACCCTTTAGTTGATTCCTCATCTTCACAACATCCCTCTGGTCTCTCTCCGGTATCATTTCTCATTTCAGAATGAAGATCAGTTGGCTGTTCATCACAACCACCACAATCCTGAGCTTCCATAGTTTAACTACTCTTATGGTAAAAATAATAACTCTTTGTCTCTTCAAGCAACTTTCCCCGAGCAGTCTCTTAACGTCTTAATGATTCAGACTTTTGTAATGTATAGAATTTCCTCAAAACTACTATATTCAGTGTCCTTAGTTTTCCCAATGAGTCATCTTTAGTTTCTTGATCAAATCAAAACCATTCTGAAAAGACAAGAAAAGCAGTAAGATTTAAATGTGTGGTTCTCAATAAATCCACAAACTGAGGTCTCTTCTTCACTTTTTGAGAGTGGTGAAAACCACTTTAATCATCAAACAATAAAAATCAATCAACAAAAGAATAGAGATTTTCTAAATCAATTTTTCTTCCTATTCTTCTTGTGTTTTGAGCATCTGAACGTTTAGGCCCCTAAAACACGATCTGTTTGTGATTCTTGTCATTCAATGAATTTAGGAAATAACTTCCTTCTGAAATCATCTCAAAAAATCTTTTTGTGTACAAGTCCTTGTTTCAGACTTTAATTTGATAAAGATTAATTTGTCAAAAGCAACATATCTCTCCACTAACACAAAGATATATAACGAACAGTTGGAATTATTTATTACTGAAGATGTGTATTACTATTTATGTCAAGTCAAGACTTGACTTGACTATTCATGTGTAGTGGGGTGACATTTCTTCTACCGTTATCAAGCAAAGATGTATTACAGAGCGACAGACAGACAGACTTTACAAAAACAACATAATTAACTGAGGATGAAAAAACCATAGTGCATATAAATGAGATTAAAAGTAGAGATTAAGCCACAGATGTACAAACACATAGATTAGCCAAAAATGATGAAGCCAAAGATGTACAAACTGGGAAATTAACTCGGCAGGGTTGTGTAGCCAGGGATATAAAAAACATTCTAATAGAGACGATGTATACAAGGCTGGGTGGATGTAAACAAAGATAATGATGGGTTAAAAGGATTTAGTGATAATGGACAGACAACAGAGAACATTAAATCAATTCAGTGTAATATGATGGGATGAAGTAGATGTGGTCACGGCCAACACAAATATTATCTTGAAGTTTCCTTGTAGTTAAATCTGAGTGATTGCCGGAAAGAATCTTTATATTGTCCCATTTGATTTTGTGGTTTGGGAATCTGATTAAGTGTTCACTGTTCAGAGATTGCTGATTTTTGTTCAAAGTTGGAAGCAGATTTCTTTATGCTTAGGTAAAGAGTCTTTTTGTGGGCATTGTAGCAGTGTTCATAGTTTTTTGTTTTACATGTTTGAGAGAGTAGTTGTTCGGATTGATGAAGGCATGTGGTAGATGATGAAGGCATGTGGTAGATGATGAAGTTCAGGAAAGAAGGAGGAGAACTTGATAATCAGTGTTGATATGATTCCAGTCATAGTAAGCCTTAGCCACTTAGTGATGGGTTTCAGGTCAGTGAAGAGGCTAAGTAAGCCTAATGGTAACAATAAACAGTATAACTATAGAATTGGTTTGCCACCAATTTCCATAATGTTTTGTTTTACCTAGCTGCAGAACTGTAGCTATATAACCTCTTCCCCCAGTATCATCTAGTTTATAGCTACAAAAAGGCGACGTCAGGGTATCAAAGAGCCTATTTAGGCGAAGCAACTGTAGCTATGTTTTACCAAGCTAAACTTTTAATGGTGATTTTTTCAAGATAACATCTTGAACATTATTGACCTTTCATTATTCAGGATAATGATGTTAGGGAAAGGGTTAGGATATAAGTAAAGGTGGCGAATAAATTCTATAGTTGCTCTTCAGGGATGAAAGGGTTAAGAAACATAGTCTACAAATATCTCAGCCCCAAAGCTGAAGAGTCCGGCTAAACAAGACAGTCTAAAAGTAAAAGAGTTTGCAAGGCCAAGGGCTATATTTAAAAGAGAGAAAACGAAATGGGCACCATTGATGTGCAACAGGTAAAATGTAGTTTAGCCAAGAAATATTTACATTAATAACTCACACAAGACGTAATTCACAAGAGTTGTGAGAGGTTACCGGACAAAGGACAGCGAGTCACCAGCGACCACCAATCCACTGACATACAAAGGGACGTAACTCTTATCACTGAAAGTGTATATATTGGCTGAGCACAAAATGAGAAATACAGGTAATGGACAACGGCTTTCGACACAATTGGAAAAATAGCTAGGCCTGTGGTTTTAATGATTTATGATTTGATTTGATTTTTAAAAATTCATAATGAAATGAATTAGGAAATAATTCTTAACTCATTAACGCCGAGAACCGCGTATATATTTATGCGTCAAACTAATGAGATCCTCACAGCGAGAGCCGCATATGAGCGTCCGTTAATTAGCAGTTTCTCACAGCGAGAGACGCTTATATGCGTTAATTGAATCACCTCTTATTCAGCGAGAGCCGCGTATGTGCGTCCGTCGTATAGTATAACAATGAACTTATTTTGAAAATCAGTTTAGCATCCATTAATGTAGATAACAGTTTCGTAAATAAGATGGTATCCTCAGGACAGTCTAAGTAAACCTAGCCTCAATAATAATATACTCGCTATACTCGCGATGGGAGTATAGCGAGTATATTATTGAGGCTAGGTTTACTTAGACTGTCCTCAGGAAAGCAATAAGAAATAAATATCGTTGCTCTTTGTGCAAAAAGATACTACGTTTGGTAAATGAAAACATTTTGAATATGTTGATCTTGGAATGGAAAAATAACTGCTTCAAAAAGAAGGTTTACTTATTCAGATGAAACGATTGGAGTCTTTGTGAAGTTACCAATTTTGAAACATTGATAGATATATTGTATTTGTAGAACGCTTTGAATTCATATATCTAAGACGAAACGAGAGGAAGCGTTATTATAAACATTTATGTACATGTATTCATAAATAATTTGTTAAGAATTTGAGGCTATTGAAAGTGACACTTTGATTTTATCAATTTGATAATTGAATGAAATTAATATTTTGAACGCCAGTGTTGTTCTACTTTGAATACTATTATTAATATAAGAGTTGGTTCGAATATTACTTTACTGAACCAGCTGAGCGCATCCTATATCATGCACGGTCAGTAGCGATCCTGTAACAATAATAGTTTTAGCATGTACATGTTTTTTTAAATTCGACAACATTCTTCATAGATCTACGACCCTGTCTGTCACTGAATGGATACATACACATGTTAAATTATAATTAGAGTTGACAACGGAATAGATCACTTGGTCAATATTAAAAATCATTACATTCGTTGATGTTACGTGCTATCTCTTAAATCGGGATATCATTTCCAGATAGTTGAGATACCGACACACTGTATCTACTCAACATGGTGTGTAGATAAGCAGTATTTGTATTTACAAATAGAAATGCATGAAAATCAACATATGTGAAAATATTCGCTACGTAACGTGTTTATGTGTTAGTACTTGCAAAGGTGTGTACAATATGCCGCCATCAAATCACTGTAGTGGTAGATTGAGAAAGACAATCTAACATGATGGTTGACAAATACTTATAAGTGATATTTGGTTATTTTTATACTAAATGAATGATATAATATGTAAGTGTGTGTCTGTGTTTATTATTTGCTGTTAAGTTTGCTATTTAAGTACTGTTGTTTAGGTATAAGTAAGATAAATTGTCTCTCATAACATTTTGACCAATTTAAAAGGCGCGATATCAAACCAGTTTACCTGTAAATTTTATTTGGTGAGACAACGAAAACAATCTCTCTTGAAATCGGACAAACCGCAAAACATAAACTCAATGGTGAAATATCACATGTTATATTCCTGTAAAGTATCAATATCCAGCACCTGCATCTATCTTCATGAAACTAATTTATAAAACAATCAAGACTTTATGCCACAAGGCTAGACAGTTTCCGTTCAACAGTCGCTCACAAAGGCTGTCGCTAAAAAACCGGTGCTTTGTACTAGGCCTAATTGGTCTCGCTACAGCGAGCAGCGTCTGTGGTCAGTGGCCCAGGCGTTGAGCCGTGAAGCTGCCTCGGCGTTAATGAGTTAAAATGTGGATACCCTATCCATAGAATTTACAATTTGATATAGCCTATTTCATTTATCAAAGGTGACACTATTCATACAATATAATATATGGAGGGATAATTATCCTTAATATTTGGATTCAATTTATTGACGTGACCGATCATCTCCAGCATTGTTAATCGCTTTTTGTGGAGAAAAAATCCCACAAGCAATAAAGCTTATAATTTATAACTTTTCAACATCAGAACCTCTAAAACTCGTCTTTATGGATTTATTGTCCTTGAAACCATTTCGTCAGTTATCCCCAGGCTTGCTCAACCAAAAACATGGCAGTGATAACAACTGCAGACATCTTCTTTAAGAACAACGGTCTAAAGAATTGTATCAGCTACTCAAGACAGCAAAGTCAAGGACAACGCCATACCACTAAATGGGAAATAGTCCTGACGACCGAACGCTTTAACAAACCCTTTGTGCGTGGAAGACGACTACAACTGTACCAGATATGAATCAACATCTGTGTCACCATTTTTCTTAATCATTGGACGTCACCCAAAGTTTCCCGTAGATCTATCTATCTATATCTGTATATTGAAAAGCAAGAGGTATAATCAACGACGGAGCGCACCGGATCCCAAATGCAACGGCTCGTAGAGGTTGACGACTTAACTGTCTCAGTAGCAGTGAGGTCCAGAGACAAGCAGAAGACAAGCTGCGACAAGCAGCCATGTTAGAAAAGGATGGTCGCGAGCATGTAAAAGCAGTGGACTTCGATGACAAACAGAACCTTGTTAGAAAGATGTTTATGTAGTGCTAAGCCTGCCGAATCCAACTATTTCTGTTCTTCAATTTGGAAATGAACGGAATAGAGTGCTGCACAGGAACCTTCTGCTTCTAGTTAGATCCATGCCCATGCAAAAACCACTTGCTTTAAACACCAGAGCCATCTAACCGCCATCATCTGTGCATCAACCGAGACAGGAAGATGGTATAAGAAATACAAAATATTAAATATTCATCGGATGAAGAATCAGTTGAGCTGATCGCCCACACGCCAGTACCATCAGTGTCTACTGAGATACCAGTAGAACGGCAGACTGATGAGGAGCCCATGGAAGCTGTTGCCGGAGATGGGACTCTTGACGGTCAGCAGGAAGAAGATGGATCTGTGGACACAGATGGCGGTGAGAAGAGTAGCCTCAATATCCGTGATCGGATCCAGAGCAAGGATTCAGCTCGCCTGGCTAAGGAGCGGTGAATATGTATGTTCAGTTGTTCCAGCTGAGGAATCAAGTGTGCCCACCAGTGTGGATTCCGGCTCTCCTGATTGGCTAGCTCAGACCAACTCTCAGCTTTCTCCTAGCTGATGATGGATTTTGGGGCTGTCTGATACTCTCCTCGATCTTGTGACAGGCAAGATGAACTGACGCGATGTCATTTGTTTATGCGTGGAAGTATGTGCTAGACCGTTGTATAATAATATTTTTAAACAATATGTATTAAGTTGTTATTACTGTCAAGTTTTTATGTTTTAGTTAGTGGGTTATCAATTAATATAATAAGATTTTCAGTACATGATTGAGTCTATCTATGAATAGAAAGGAAGTTGGGATAGGCCATTTCAATGTAATCAATTGCTGTCAATTAACACAATCTGTCCTTTCATTGGCTGATCCATATTGCACTTCTTTCATGGTCTATGAATAGCACAGCAAATGACTGACGGACGACTTAGAGAAGATGAATTATGATAACCTAAGGTTGTTAATCAATGTAATTATCAATATAAGTGCAGCTTATATATGATTGCGTAATGTACTTCTATGAAATAACATGTGTCACATATTAACTTGGCGTTGTTAAACTTAATTCTTATTGTCATGGTAATGGTGCATAGCGCCATGTTAAACTTTCTTAGGATATTAATCTGTTTCATTCAGTGTTTTAATCTAAAGTAATCTTTCATTTCTCTCTCTCCTTTGTATGAACATATTCTGAGGTAAAGTGAAATGAGCTGGGTGAAAGAACTGTCGCAAGCTTACATGCGTGAATAATTCATGCTTTGTTAATTGTGCGGTTTACTCTTTGAATAAGTTTTCATGTCCACACACCGCAAGGAAGATATACTTTGAAACGTCGATTATATATATTTGTTTTAATGATAGCATGATTATGTAACAGGAAGCAATCAATCAAGATAAAGATTCACTACTTTTGTGTATATTTGCATTGAATAAATTCTGTTATTGTTATGTCAAAGATAAAGTTTAATTAAACTGAGAAGTGAAAGTCATCATAAATTTCGTTGTTGCTAATTGGAGAAATCCATTCTGTCATGTGAAGTGATTATACTTCTAACTAGAAAGTGTTTTACTCGTAAAGATTGGTCATGTAGTTTCAGAGTTGCGCTACTGAAACTAACCATACCCTTCAAAATGACTAAGTCCAAACTGTTGCTATGGAAAAATAATTGAAAAAGAAGTTGAAACCCCAAAAAGGCACTTACATCAAATGAAGAGGATGTATACCTAATTTGGTGAAGATTGGTCAAGTAATTTCAGAGTTATGCTCCGGAAACGCCCGGGAACGCGGACGCGGACGGGAACTCAGCCAAAACCAATCTGTCTCCCGACCCTTCGGTAGGAAACATAACAACTACCTTCGTCAATATTCACTGGTTTATTCAAGGGTTTATCTAAAAATATCCAGTTTACAGTGTCAAAAGCCTTGAGGTAATGGTAGTCAAGTTAACTTATAAATCTTCCTGACATAAATCCTCTTTGATTTCACTATGATTTGTCTAGAACAGTTTTCATTCTCTTGGACGGATCAAGTTTAAATTGTAAAGTAATGAAATGGTTTCCACATGTATAATGAATCGTCTAGGTTTATAGCCTCATATAATTAACATAATCAATTCTCTCTTTTTTGTCATATCGGTAATATTAATATGCTGTGCCTACACGACTCGTTTCAACAACGGAAAGGATATTCTGCTATAAAACCTCCGGATTTTATCATTTTATTCATAATTATATATATGATGAATCTAAGGGGAATTTGCAGCTGTTAAACACCTATCAAGATTTAATGCCATTTCATCTGGTAATATAAGAATTCTATAATCGCCAAATACCTTGAGTTGATCGGCATTGGATACCTCGTGTTAACTAAAGATCTTTTCACAAAATGATCTCACTTCGTTTTGAATTTCTCATTGGGTTGTAACATTATTTACGTTTTGGAGGTGAAGTGAGGTGGGGTGAGGTGATGTGAGGTGGCGTTTAACGCCACTTTCAACACTAGTTTACTTATATCCACCCTGCTAGTAATATTTCAGGGAGAAATCCCGCAACACAATTGTTTGAAACCTGCCTGCACTGAAATCCGCTCTTGGACTCAAAACGCGTAGTTTGTTCGCCACTTTCTCCGAGTAATACTCCTAATCTTGTCATCATTAATTGAGCTTTTATCATATCCGTTTTTTTTCTAGTTAAATCGCCAACCTACAGTTGCATCTTTATCTTTTAAGTTATATTATATTTAGATTATATTTTTAAATTTTTGATAATAAACGAAAAACAGACAAAGAAATATTGAGAGGTCGAAACTCTGTGTTCAAAATACATTATTATTGATTACTCACAAATCATCATCAATTGATATATGTCTGTGTCTGCTGGAAATAAGTTTCCAAAGTTATGTGAGCGCCATTGTCCGGTTTTCGATCACAAATCACGACTGAAACCTGTTCATTTTATCTATACTGAGCTGATAAGAATAAGGATTCTAATTTTATGAAACAATCACCACTTGTTTTTATAAATCACTTTTACCTGTTTCTTTTGACAATACAAAGTTGATATCAAGCGTTATGAAAATAACTCTCGGGAACAGCCACTACTTCTAAACAGAATGACAATTTGCATGAAGTTTAGCTTATTTGACTCAAACAACCTACACTATGTGCCTTTCACATATAATCAAGATTTTCGATGAGCAAATTATTGAATTTTCAGAATGTTTTACCGCATAAATGGTTTCAAAGTTTAATCAAGATTAATCATTAATGAAATTTGAGAATGGTCGGAATTATTACAGACAGACAGACAGGAATTATTACTTGATTGACTATATTTCATATCTACACTGTAGGTTTGACATAAATCACGTTAACTTCCTAACATAAAAATAGAACTAATGAACACATCTAAACTCACTTAGATTCTGCAGGGGGTATAATCGATCATAATGAAGAAGACAACTTTCAACACAGTCACGACAGGAAGGTTTTTATTTTGATGACGGGACACTTGGAGACAGAGAGCACCCCTCAGCCATGTTGTGTGCAACTGAATCATAGGTCACTTCAACATCTACACAACTCTTTTACAATATTGCACTAATCAACCAATTTTAATCAAAACAATAATTTACCTACCCTAACAGCATGTCTATCAACAATGGTATTAGGTGCAAACTGACAAAGGACAAACTGAAATCTTTGATGATTATTCACAATTAATAAAGGCTGGAATTACAATGAACAGTGACTTTAAATTGATAGTGACCAGTTTAGTAATCAAATAATCTCAAAAGTATTAAACATGTTCCTACTTTTAAAGTTTCCATAGTCTCTTCCCATGGTATGTATCGAGATGATGTCATAGAGTGACTGGTGATACTATCCCGACTTGTATATAAAGACTTATTTCATTAATTAAATGTTGTGTTTTAAATTGTACTCCGCAGGATATCTTTCAGAATAGAGTAATAAAATAGTTAATCCATTATTCTTATCAGTTGCAAAATTTTCCTGAAGCCCAACGAATTCTGAAAATGTTTAACAACAGCATCGCACATTATAATAATAAATAATGGGCATAAATTGGACCAACATCTACACCAACAGTTACCAAACCTACTCATTATTTGATTACTTAAAAAAAGACACATACTTCTCTCTACAGCCACTCATCTCTCACCATCATTGTGAGTATTGGTAATAAACATACCACAAAACATCATCATCATCAGCTGCAACTACAATTGGGAAACTTCAAACCAACAATCAAACCCAACACAAACATCAGTCTCAGAACATATTACAAACTTTCCACAACACAAACTTAATTTTGACACAATAAATATACTCACAAACAACAGACATGCTTGCTCAACACTGTTTACCTGAGGCTTTACAAATGGTTATACTAATACTATGTTTACACAGAGTTTCCATCCCATCAGCTTTCTTACAGCCAACCTACTGTCTCACCCTGGCTTCATTCATCGACCCTTCTATATTCCCTCATCTGTCTAAGCCCTGTTAAACCCCCACTTATCAAACATTCCAACTTGTTATTATTTTTAATGCCCTGATGTTCCCTTGTTGCTGTAAGACTAGTACATCCTTTGTATTTCATGTATAAATATCTACATCCATCCATTTGCCCATAAGCTTGTAAAGATCATAAGCAGTTAATATAAAATTGTTGCATTAAACAATAAATAATTTGATAATAAATACACTCCTCTGATGAGATCAAATATTTGCATTGACTGAATTTGACAAACTAAAAAGTGTATTTAATACAACTTTATCAGTGGTGTTTTCTCATGTGTGTCTTTAGTTGATTTGAGTGTGGAAAATCAGAAGCACATAAACTACACTTGTATGGTCTCTCTCCAGTATGGCTCCTCTCGTGTCTCTTCAGATGACTGGAACATTGAAAATCCTTATCACATTCCTTACACTTGTAAGGTCTTTCTCCAGTATGAATTCTCATGTGTGTCTGAAGGTCTTTTGATTCTTGAAAATCCTTTTCACATACACTACACTTGAATGGTTTCTCTCCAGTATGGATTCTCATATGCATTTGAAGGGTGCTGTGTTGTGTAAATGCTTTATCACATTCACTACATTTATAAGGTTTTTCTCCAGTATGGATCCTCAAGTGGCTCTTCAGGTTGGCTGAGAATGTAAATGCTTTATCACATTCCCTACACTTGTATGGTCTCTCTCCAGTATGGATTCTCATGTGCCTATGCAAACCACTGGAATGCTGAAAATCTTTATCACACTCACTACACTTGAATGATCTCTCCCCAGTGTGTATTTTCATGTGCATATTCAGAGTGCTAATTTGTTTAAATGTATTATCACACTCACTACACTTGTATGGTCTCTCTCCAGTGTGAACTCTCATGTGTGTCTTCAGATAACTGGAACGTTGAAAATCTTTGTCACATTCACTGCACTTGTATGGTCTCTCCCCAGTATGGATTTTCATGTGTCTATGCAAGTGACTGGAATGCTGAAAATCCTTACCACAGACACAACACTTGTATGGTCTCTCCCCACTGTGGATCTTCATGTGTATCTGCAGACCTCCTGAAGTTGTAAATGATTTACCACATTCACTACAATTGTACGGTTTCTCTCCTGTGTGGTTTCTCATGTGTCTATGCAGGTGACTGGAGTTCTGAAAATCTTTCTCACAAACACAACACTTGTACGGTCTCTCTCCACTATGGACTTTCATGTGTTCTTGCAGTCCTTCTGATGTTGTAAATGTTTTACCACAAACACTGCACATGTAAGGTTTCTCTCCAGTATGTTTCTTCATGTGTCTGTGCAGGCTACTTGACTTTTGAAAACCTTTATCACACTCACTGCACTTGTATGGTTTCTCTCTAGCGTGGATTCTCGTGTGTGTTTGCTGGTCACCGGAATGTTGAAGATCCCCATCTCCCACACCACACATAGGGGGTCTCTCTCCAGATTGCATATCCATGTTTCTGGAGACCCTGAGTTCTTCTTGATCCAGATGTAATTAACACCTTGAGAAACAATTGTCACATTAAGACACCTGCAAAGACAAAGACATCAATAAGTTTTTCATCTTGTTTTATCCATATGAAAAAGGTTCTCAATACATAAACTCAGGGTCTAGACCTTCTCATCCTTATAGAATTTGGGATGTTTTGTTCTTGCAATATGTCATTGATAAGTTGTAAAAAACATAAATAAATACTACATCAGTGATACCTAAATACTTCAAGAACAAGTTAACAATGTTTAATACATTTTTTAATCAAACAAGAAAACAAAACAAATAGAGGTGAGGTGATTTGTGGTTCAAGGGCACTTTCAACAGTATTTCTCTTATATCACGGCTGCTAGTATTACTGAGGGAAGAAAGCCTTCAACACTATTGTGGCTATGCATTGCGGTGAAACCTACGAGCATGAGTTGCTACTGGCCAACCATGGGCGGTACTGCGCTGAAATTCAGTGTGGCATTGCACCCACACCTTACTGCGTGTAGAACAGTCCTCCTGCGAGATTTAAATTCCAGACCTCTTGATATGAAGCAAAACTCTATATTTTGTTGGCACTGAACTTGTGTCAGAACAAGTGAGCAATTTCTCCTTTCAGATCGTTGTTAAGAGGAAAACCACTGATAGAATGAGTTTGAATCCTAATCAATTTTAAAAACTTGTATTCCTCAGAAGATAGTCGATTTTAATCAATTTGTACAGAATATTTCTTTTATTTTTCAGACTTTCATTTATCTAAACTTAAACCTATCCTCAACTTTTATGTTAAGATAAAGTAGGGAAACCTAATTGATTGATGTTGTTAAAGTAATAGTATTTTGGTAGCACATAATTTACGTGAAATCACTATTATATTTATTCATTATCATGACTTGAAAACTGTGTGGGTGAGCGGCAATCACATTGACATCAGCCCGAAATAATCGCTCATACCTAGCTACGAAACAAGCGATTAGTTTCGGGCTGATTTAAATGAGATTGGGTGACAGGTCATTTGGGTTTTTTTATTTGTAACTCACACTGTTTATAATTTATCTCCTGTGATCCTAGAGAGATTGATGGCACGAGACTACCACATGCTTTGTATGTAACATTGTGGTTATCATAATATGCATAATGCAATACCCTCTAGTAACCTGTTTTCATGGATAACCTTACAAATGATGTCTTTTCTCTCTAACCCCTCACTGGTCAAGGCCAGTAAGCAATCATTTTATTGATCAGCTGTTCAGCATGGAACCAAGCAGGAAATTATCACAATTTCATCCATCTGTTTAACATTTCACATCATTGATGAAAATTGAATGAAATTTCATGCTTTTTTTGGACAACATTTTTGTTTGATTTATGATGTATACACGATGTAAAAATGTTCAAAATCATTTTCGTCACGATTCGTTTTACAATTCATGACATCTTATAATGAAATTTATAATATTATCTGTTTTCAATTACATGCTATAAATCTACCTAATTTAGGAAATGTGAACAGAATGTTTTCACAACATCGTGAAATAATATCCTTTTTTGTTTCCTTACGAAAGTCAAAATGCTGTATTGGTTTTCGTTTAACCAACCAATGAAATTATTCTCAATAAAAATGCCTGAAACGACTGACACTTGTGAAAAATGCAAGTTGGAAAAGCCGCCTATTTCATTCGAGTCAGCAGTGTGGAACCACTTTGGGCTTCAAGTCTTTTTATTTTGAATTATGTCTCGAGTCTTGGACTTAATATCACTTTGAGTTGTCATTATTTTACGTTTAGTTCTCTGTCTTCTGGAGATATTTCTTGACAATGTTCAAATATGTTGTTAATGAGAATAATGTTTGTAGTTGTTTGGTATAGCGAAAATGCTCTGCTCTTTTATAGAGATATTCAAGTCTAGTAAACTCAGTGTCATTATGTTGTTAGTTGTTTGTATCAAGCGCCGTATCATATCCTGACCAAAATATTGAGAAACGTATCGTATCATGACTCTACATCAAATGCTAGGTATTTGGTGACTAGAAGGTTTTATGACACAAAATATACAATGAGCAGACAAATGATTTCTTTAGTGGACCAAAAATATGACAATAGAAGCTCAATATTTGTGAAGATGGAATAATCATATGACTTTGTAGAAAATGTGTTAACATAACTTCAAATTCTCCTCTGTCACTTACAATCTGTTTCAAAAAAACAATAAAATTTAACATGAAAACAGGTGACACAAAATAAATTAGCAAAATGGGAATCTGTTTTTAAAATGTTAACTACATTCAACAAAAGAATAAAAAGACTGTTAACTAACATTCAATTATGAAAAATATGTATTCCAACGCCTGATGATGTTCAGAATTTCTTTTACTATCAGAAATAATGCTCATCAAAAAGTATTTCTTAATATCATAGAAACAGGTAACACAACAGTAATTTTAATTGGTTTTTTTTTATATCATGCGTGAAAATGTGCTTTTGCATAAAGGTTAGATACTTTTGTAAAATATAATATTCATAATAATGTGAGTTCTTAAACTACGTTCATAGTGTGTATTGTAAATTGAGCATGCCCATGTGTGAATCCAGTGCAAAATAAGATTCCTCAATATTGATTTTTATTATTGATTTCATAATTTATTAAACTATGCAAATAGGAAAATAAATACAAATAAATATCCAAAACAACCAACAAGACTTTGTAATATTATGACTAGGTCCACTTTTGCTTCAAAAATGTCTTGTAAAAGTATCACAGATGAGATATTAAAATGACAAGCTAACCGAAAACAGATGATGATAAAAAACAGATACATTTTAGCTTAAAGGATTCTAGATTGTTTTAGTTTAGACATATAACTCGAAGAGTTCCTGGTAAGGATCTCCTATTGTATATGTTTAAGACAAATTATGTTTCTTAGTCATAAAATACGTTAATAACCTGAGTTTTTGACGAGAAATCCGGACAAAGAAGCATGAACAACACTGTCTCAGCATCGGCTGAAACACAAAGGGGCATAACTCTCATCAATGCAAGAAGATATGGTCAAAACGGCGACAATCCAAAACGGAGAAAACCCTAACGGCGAAAAGTTGATCGAAATTGCGAAAAGTGCCTCGTCAAAACGCCGAAACGCATCTAATATTAGATTTGATTTCACCGCCAAAAAATATGGACAAAACAGCGAAAACACAGACTTGATGCTTTGGATATTCGTTTGTTATAACGATGTGGGTGTTTATTTACGTATGAACGTAATTTAGTGTTCGTGTTGGGTGGTCTGCTAAGTTACAATTATAACCCCTGCTTTAGCTAGTAGTCATGAATGATTCAGCTTCAATCGAAAAGTAATGACAATAATAATAACAATGATGATGATGATTTTTTTTTACATAAGTTGCTGATTAGCAGATTAAGAAGATAAGGCAAACATACACATCAATAAAAACAAATGAATCAAACATTGAAATTGTCCCAACAATAATTATAATTAATGGCAAAATACGAAACAGCAAAACCAAAATTATGTAAAATCTAAATACATATATTTTTGCCAATAATGTTTATCATCAGCAACAAAAATAGTTGGAAATATTTAATAGATTGTTCAGCAAAGTTTCACTTTTGCATTATTTAAATCGAACATTTCTCTGAAGAATTCATGGGAATGTGTTTTATTAATATGTGCGTTTTGTCGTCTAAATGAAATCATTACCGTCGGGAAGTCCAACTGGTCACGTAGTGGGGTTGGGGAAAGAGTGTCCCGCTGGTGTCACTGAATATCTCCATCTGTTGTCCGTGAGAGGTAATTCCCAAAGAGTTGAAAATGTAAACTGAGCAGAAGGTCACATAACAGATGTTGAGAGTGATCTTTCTTTGTCTGAAAAATTAATGTTCGGTGTTCATTTTAGAGCTTAGATTTTGTATACTGAATTAGAGACAATTCAATATCTAAAACATTCTACCATAATATTTTACTTATTATACTTCGAAAAGTTATTCCTAAACCAGCTCTCAGTGCACCACTACACTCTGACAAACAATAATCAGTAATATCACGAGAATGGAAACTAGCTGGTAACCCTTCTTTAAGAAAATTCACAGAAACCTTCCACCGAACAACACTTTCCATTAGCCAGCCAGAAACAAAATCCCAGATTGCAATAGCAATAAAAGCGATCGTTCGACGAAATAAAGACATGAAAAAGGTTCAACCATTGTTTGTGTCAAGGATACTATTGATCATGCAGCCATAGATTGGAAAATTGAAGCAGATATAGATGGTACACCAATTAACATGTGATATAATAAGCCAACAAACATTATCAATGTTTACCTATCACATAGCTTAGTATTTGTACAGGGAAACACTAAACGTCAGATTATAACATTAGACATAAGCATCTTTGAACAAGGTCTTATTAATTATGCCAATCTGTACGTTTATGACGATAGCTAGGGTACTGACTACTTTCCCCCTTTTTACCAAAGAGGCACGCAATACTGATAACAACGCGTTAAAGGGACACATAGTATGTTGTTAGAGTAAAATGTGTCCAACTTTGTAAATGATGTTAACATCGGTAGTTTCTGAACAACTAGACACAATAAACAGGTTTAAGTTGTAATTTGTGATCGAAAACCTGACAGTGGCGCGCGCTAATGAATACAGTTTAGAACAGCAAGCACAAAGACAAATATTTGTTGGCAGTGTTTGATAGGTCTTTTAACTGATATTCATGCAAAGTAAACGAGGAAAGTAGACTTATCTATATTATTATGACTGTTTTTTTACTATCATTAAAAACTCGAAATTATCATAATTTTATAAATTTGAGATAAAGATGAAAATTTAGGAGGATATTTGAACTTGACCCCGGATATATGGTACTTTGAACCTTATCTAAGCTACATGAAAAATCATTAAAAGATACTCTGTGTAACTTCAAAGTTGGAACTTGGAAAATACCAACCGGGAATTATTTGAGATATGTATATACCGTTTAGAGACAAGTACATCACGAACACTGACCACATAGAGTTCCTGAACATTCTACCTGAAACTTGGTGAACATTTAACAATAATACCAATAAACATATGAAGTTTTATATTATTTGAGTTTTGTAAAGTCTTACGTGATTTTTCATATTTAAAAGATAGTGAACATGACTAGACATTAAGTAAGCAAATTTTAATAAATTTCTTTGATGATGAATGTAAAATATATAAAAATCATTTGACTATATTTCACAAATAAAGAATAATCACCTTGAAATTGTTTACATGTAATTAGAGTGACCCTTTAAGTGACTCGAGTGATGTTTATTAAAGACTGGCATCGTTCCGCTAAATCTGGTGACCTTTGTAGCTTGAAAACGGCCCTTAGCAAACAAGTCGCTATAGAAGCTATTTTCGTCTATCTTTCAACTCTATGGCCAATGAGAATAATTAAATTAAATGTGTTAAGCCCCGATAACCTCGAAGATAAGATAATCATAAGTAACATACAAACACTGCCCTACGACCATCTCAGCACTGAGGAAGCTTCAAGGCCCCTGGTTACTATCTGTGAGGTGGAAACTACTCTTTAGATATTTCGTGATAAAAGGATTTCCCTTTCGTTTTCTTAGACCAATCGCAAAAAAGATAATGCGTAATTCATAGGGTAAGACAACTGATTGCGTTTGTCAAGGCAATGCAAGGGAAAGCGATCAGAACGTGAATCGCGAGCTAGAAAACGTGATGAAAAGTGTACGTACGGTGTACAGTATCAATACTGATTTATGTTAACCAAGAGATGAGATTGCGTAAATAGCTGATCGCTGATGAATCGGTCGCTGTCCGACCTCGTCAGATTAGATTGTCACTGGATATCAGCTATACGATCTACAGATCAAGATGACCCTGGACTGGTGAATGTAGAGCGTCCGTAAGTTAGAAAGCATATTGCATATCAAAATGATTTACAAATATGTGTCTTTTATCAGAAATTATGTTTTTGGAACATTTTGCACATCTAATGACATTATTCTGTGAGCTCATTGACTTATGATGTTAATCATTGGAATGAAAGCTGATCTAAATTGTCAGTTGAGATAATATAATCCCTACTACCCGTCAGGAAATTGTGATACATAAAAGTGACATTGGACTTTAAAACACACGATTAATACAAGGATGAAAATATTTACAAATGTACAAATAATGTGATAATGAGCATTTCAATTGTTTTGAAGTGGAATGGACAACGGCACAATAGACATTTTGTGCTATTTGCTTTTAAACGTCGGCGATTATATTATGCCGACGGCCGGACAGTAAGAGTTCAAGACATTCACTCAAGTCATTGTCACTGATTATTCATGTAATATGTAAATGATGTTGAAACATCTCACTTCATACAGCATACTTCATACAGCACACTTCATACAGCACACTTCATACAGCACACTTCATACAGAACACTTCATACAGCATACTTTATACAGCATACTTCATACAGCACACTTCATGCAGCACACTTCATACAGCACACTTCATACAGCACACTTCATACAGCATACTTCATACAGCACACTTCATGCAACATACTTCATACAGCACACTTCATCCAGCACCCTTCATGCAGCATACTTCATACAGCACACTTCATACAGCACACTTCATACAGCACACTTTATACAGCATACTTCATACAGCACACTTCATACAGCATACTTCATACAGCACACTTCATACAGCACACTTCATACAGAACACTTCATACAGCATACTTCATACAGCATACTTCATACAGCAGACTTCATACAGCACACTTCATACAGCATACTTCATACAGCACACTTCATACAACATACTTCATACAGCACACTTCATACAGCATACTTCATACAGCACACTTCATACAGCACACTTCATACAACATACTTCATACGGCACACTTCATGCAGAATACTTCATACATCACACTTCATACAGCATACTTTATACATCACACTTCATGCAGCATACTTCATACAGCACACTTCATACAGCACACTTCATACAGCACACTTCATACAGCATAATTCATAACGATTCAATAATTTTTTGTGTAAATGAAGTGTAGATCTGTAATTTTGTCGACCAGTCCCTCAAATAAGTTAAGCCTATAAGTGGACACGAGAGCTTGTCTGAAATAAAGAAATGACAGTCTCCTTTTCGTTATCTTAAATGTTTTAATTTTCTTCCAACTACAAAAAACATTGCTGTATTCGAATCAAAAAACATTCCTATAAAATGAGAACTTCAAGCTAATAGACTCTGAAATATAAAACATTGAGTTCGCACCATGAACTTTGTATTGAAAATATCTTCACAGCTGTTTTTCAGGAGGGGTTTATATGGTGCTTCCACATGTAATCTTAAAACCCGTAACTGTTTATATGTATTTAAAGCAGTTTTGTTCATATGTATTATATGACTAGGTTCAACGCTTAAGTCATCAAACAGACTATGCTTTCTGAGGAATGAGCATGCGCTCTATTGATCAGCATGCACAGACAAGCCAGAGATACTAGTAGGTGAGAACAGTCCCAGACACTACAGAATGAAGAGCACCGATCCAGCAAGCGAGGAGGAGCGCGCTGCAATCAGAGGAAAGGAAACCAGGAACTGTGTTGTGCTGGCCCTGTCCTTCTATACTGCTTACACCGCCTTCAGTGCTCTCCAGAACCTCGAGAGTAGCTTGAACAAAGCGGGAGAGCTCGGTGTTATCTCCCTCAGTGTTCTGTATGCAAGCGGCGCTGTGTCCGGAATATTCGCCCCATGGATCATCCGATTTCTTGGAGTAAAAAACACTATACTTGTTTCGTGGACGTGTCACCTGCTGTTCACCGCGTCCAACTTCTACCCGAGTTTTTACACACTCATTCCTGGATCTTTCTTGCTTGGTGGGATGACCACAGTGCTTTGGACGTGTCAGAGTACATACATCTCCTTCTGCGCATACTCCAAGGCGAGGCACTCCGATAAAGATCTCTTTACAGTCATCAGTGGCCTTATGGGCATGTTCTATGCAATTTATCAAACTTCACAAATCCCTGGCAACCTGATATCCTCTCTGGTGCTCACCCAAGGAACTGCCAACACGACGAACTTCGGTGCCATGTGCGGACCCCAGTACTGCCCCTCCGCCGCCTCAGCTAACCATACATCTATAGCAGAACCAGACCAGGACGTCGTCTTCATCATGCTGGGAGTCTTCCTGGTCTTCAACCTCGTCACGCTGCTCATCACATGGCTCTGTCTCTCCCCCATACCGCGCAGTGCCTGGATGGAGGAGGCCAATTTTGAACAGACTCTCCTGTCCTACCTCAAAACTCTCTTCACTACACGCCTTGTCTTCCTGGCTCCGCTCATCGCGTATCTTCTGCTCTCCAATTCCTTTCTCTTCGGGGACTTTACTAGGGTGAGACTTGAGTTTGGTAATCATGGAGCATAACACAAAAGTATTTTCTCGCAGATGGACAAAATACGCCTCACTCTCTTTGGGACAGACAAGGAGGATATACTTCAATTACTTCAATAAGTTCTCCAGTTAAAGGAAAGAGTAGGTGGCAGTCTGATTTAAATCGATCGTGTTCCGAGGTATAACAGTTTTTGAAATTTAACTGTGGCGGGATTTTTACGAATTCTATCGAGAGCAATCCTCTCTACGGTCGTTTGAAAGCAGCCTCGTTCCTTGTAATCTCACGTAATCCCAGGTAGCCAATCAGAAAGATTCCTGCGAAAATCTTCGGTATCAGTTTCTAGAGGCAAGTAACTCGAGTTATATATTCGCTGGACCTTGATCCCTGCTATCCTTCTTATAAACGGGATAATATGATTGGTCCGCAAATGACAAGGTTTCGTCTAAATAGTTGTCATAACGCGCGATCAATGGGGCTGTTTTCAGACACCTGTGTAGAACGCCCTTGATTTAATGAGTTCGAATCCCGCTGAGTCAACTTTTCATAACTTTCATTCCGCTGAACACGGTCGACTTTAATCAGACTTGAGTTCGTGGTAAACTCCCGTTATCAATAGATAGTTGAACACGTGACGAAAATCCAATTATCGTATTAAAACAACATATTCAGCAAACTCGCCTTAGAATATATACATGGCCATATTCAAAGTCCACCACCACCCAACTGCCTGTGCATAATAACGGGCCATGGTATGATACATAAGAGTTTACAAATAATAAATCACAAGCATCCCTTTTATAAGAAACCACATTTTTACCGTCTATTCACTTCCGTGTTCCAGGCTTGGGTAAGCTGCACTTCCGGTGTACACCGGGTCGGCTTCGTGATGGCGTCGTACGGAGCCAGCAACTGCATCTCTGCATTCATTTTCAGCAAACTCGCCAGGATCTTGCGTAGATACTTCCTCATCGGTTTCGCCACCTCTGTGCACTGTGCTCTATTTATCGTAATGTATCTTTGGAAGCCCACAGAAGCGGACACTGCTTTAATGTTTGTGCTCGCAATAGTCTGGGGAATACCTGATGGTGTCTTGCTTACACAAGTAATTTGTGAGTTGATTTTAATTATTGTAACAGCTGAGGGATAAATCGATGATATTTTTGGCATGAACTCATGTAGGTTTGAATGCTTTTGACGTCTCTTTGTTAAACCTTTAGTGTTTGGTGCCCGTTAGTTCCCAAGTGGCGGGTCAAATATTTAAAGGAATGAGTTAGATGCAATGAATGATGCTTAATATCTCTTTGTTACATGATAAATGTATCATTTCTCCTCCAGCTCTGATTGGTCTCTTCTTCCCCGACAACAACGAATCAGCTTTCGCCAGTGTGCAAACCTGGATGTCTGTCGGGGGAAGCGTGATGTACGCCATCAGCGGGTACCTGTGTGACGAGACCAAGCTGATAATCGTGCTGTCGAACCTGGGAGTCGGTGTGCTCCTCTACACATGTGTGGAGATTTACCATACTGTCAACACCACGACAAGCACGCATGACTATGAACCGATAGCATCCTGACATCCATCTTGAGTTGCCTGCCCGTCTACAAGTGTGTGGAGATTTACCATAATGTCAACACCACGAAAATCACGCATGATCATGAACCGATAGCATCCTGACATCCATCTTGTGTCGCTTGCTATTTTCAGGGAATATACAAACTCACTTAGTGAGACAAGGAAAAAATTTAAAATTTAAGTGATTATACCCTGATGATACTATCAGCTGTAACATTTGTTATCAGAACATGGAAAGTGTAGTTAGCTATACATAGGTTGATTGACATCATGAAGCTTTTTATCAAGTAAATCTTTCAAAAGCGGAAGTTGTATCCGTTGATTCGAATTGTTTTAACTTCTTTGGGAGCCACTAAATGTAAAACTGACTCTGATTATATCACTGAAGTGATCATATTTTAGAAATTCTGAAATAAAAAAGGAAATTTTATCATAGAATTTCTATTTGTATATATATATACACACAGACACATAGTACAATATGAAAGATAATACAAAACATAGCAAATCAATATTCATATCAATTGTGATATCATTTTAAAGAAGAATTACAAACTGTGCTCTATTGTTACTGTCTGATTCTAAATGCGTGGTATATAAACATTGGAGGGTTTTGAATTACAACGAAAAGTTTACAGTTTAACAAAGATAAGAATTTATCTCTAGTAGGATGGACATAATAATACTCTTTAAGGTATTTTTTACGTAACTCATCATAGAATGGCCACACAACCAGAAAGTGGTATTCATCTTCCAATACGTTCTTATTGCATCATTTACAAAGTCTATCCTCTCTTTTCATGCTAAGAAATCTGCCCTTTTCAATCCATAAATTATGCAATGAACATCGGAAGCGTGATAAACTTACTCTGAACTTACTTATGATAACACATGATAAATAATATTCAGTATAATTGTATGGTTTAAAAGCTGAATAGTACTCACATTTAGTGGAAATGGAAAGTTTGTATAGCCAGTTTTCTGTTATCCAATTCTTTTGTCCATTTTGGTCATATAAGATCATCATTTCATAACATTTTTTTGGTAAGCGATAAGAAGGCATAGTAAGAAGTCTCATCAGTAATATTAACTATAAACTATGACGATCTCGTTTTCTTACTCACTACAATACAGTAACATCTTGATGAATGAAAAAATAACGAAAAGTGTTTTTCTGAGGACAAATTAACAACACATTTACGTACAGTAACAACATTTGACAAGCATATTTTACTGAAATCAACAAGAGTAAATGCATTTAAAATCAGAAGACATGTTCATCAAAAACATCATCTTCAACAGTTTTATGCATAAGATGTCATACCATTGTAATATCATCTGCGTTATGACATAATACCATGGTATGATATGAATTGTGCGGTGTGATATAGCACCAGTCACCAGCTGAGGTGTATGTGTTCCCAAAGCATTGTGAGGTCATTAACTAAACGTGCAATTACATAATATATATACATAATATCTGTCTGTAACATAAAGCAAAAATTACAACTATTTGTTAAGAAATGTGCCGTTGAAACCTATGATCTTTTTTATCATATAACCACTTTTCTCTCAGGTGGTCTACATATCCTTTATATCCTATTCACAGTCGATGGCACTGCGATGTTACTAGTGCTAGCATCTCGACCTAGCATCTTGCATCGTCTTCGGCAGTTTAGTAAGCATTGCGCCCCGGACCAGGTTCAACTGTCTCTCCAATCCTCGGACAAACCGGCACCATCAGTGCAAATCGTCCCGGCCACAAATCACACTTGATTGTGTGATACTTGTGGTCCCCGTCAAAGGAAAATTATCGCACTTCGCAGAGATCTTAGCAACATTGAAAAACTGGTGCACGCTAACACCACTCAAATCTGACTTGCTGCTTCCCCAAAATCACGCGTTTGAAGGTTATGCCACTTTTAGTGAATGTACAGAGGCCCCTACGTGCTAACCGCCCGCTGTCTCAGTTTATGTCGTACAAAAGCTGAATCTACGGAAAGCCGTACGGGCCACATGCCCTCGAGTCGCAGTTCTTTGAGTAGACAGTTCCGTTTGACCTAATCTAGTTCCGGTAGGCACAGGGTCGAAGTGCATCAGAAGTAAGTCCAACCGAGAAGCGAATTGGAGGTGATCTGTCAAACTGGCATGGATTTTGTTATCTTTTTGTGGTTATTTTTATGTTTGTGTCTCGAAACTGCCATCGAGGGCGCACCCACTTACAACAGCAGAGAGTTGGACGTAGCAGTAAGTAGAACTGAATGTGTCTGTGTTGTGTAGGCCTCTCCTCTACTTGGTTTTCTGTGTCTTTAGATTGTGAAATTTCTCAGGAGACCGAAAGTATCTAGGTCCTCGTTTGAATGTCAAACGTAGTTTATTGAATATCTAAGATGATTCGGTGCTTTCGATGATCAAAGAACAAAAAGGCAGAAACGAACCCTCATCTCTAGTCTATATGTACACACGCGCGCGCGCACACACACACACACACACATACGCACACACACACGAACACGCACAAATATACATGTATAGAACGAAACATGACAGTAAACATTTATTATACAATATTTGATGAATTAAGCTAGAAATCTGAATTATATCATATATTCAACTTATGCTAACAAAGTCGCTCCAAAAATAACTGCTGAGACGTTTAACGCTACAAGTTTCATATTTTAAGACACAAATAAAATAAGTTACACTATTCCCTTTTCTGATAACCATCCCCCCCACCCCCAAACAATCTGTCATATCTATGGACAATTGACAAGTGGCCATTTTCATTCTAATGATTAGAGGATACTTGTAGCCGTGTATTGTAAATTGAAAGACATATATGATATAGTTAAACGAAATTATCCTTTATATCTTTATGTAATCACAGTTTAGTACTTTGAGAAGTATCGCTTTCGATGAGTGTGAAGGTGTTTCATATGATTCTAGGAGAGTCTCAGATGATTATACCATTGTTTATTGTGAGTGTGATCTTTTCAGTGTCTTTTTAAGTGTTGTATTGTTTAAGACGAGTCTGTGAGACCTTCGGGAGGTTGTTAACTGTTTATTCAATGCAGAATATAAACCTATGTAGATATTTCAATTATCTTTATATATTATTTTTATTTCAAGAAGCCAGACTCTTTCAAATATAGACATTTAACAATTGAATAAGAAAAATCAGCTAAACTTGCTTTCTGCATGGTTGCTTATTTCTTGACGATGAACCCACATACAGGGCTTGTAGCCATGTTGTATAAACTAGACGTAAGATCTAGCATGGTTTAAGCTGTGAACGGTCACACAATACTTCCTATATGGTTTGTGACGTTAGTAAGCCCAGTCATTTCCTCGTTCGTTGCGTTTGTAGTGAGTTTGATAATTTGAGTTCTTACACTGTAAAGTTGACCGATATTCTTAAGTGTAGGCGAACAGTGCAACGTAACACTGCAGAAACAGTTAACTTCCACCAGTTTTTGTCTTGCGGCTTGATTTCAATAACTCATTGCTGGGAACTTAAAACGTAAAAGATAGACAAAAGACAGGTCTTTTTATTGTATAGGTGTGTTTGTTTAAGGCGTGTATGTTTAGAGCAAGTCATCCAAGAATCATAATTTGTCAAGACAGATTAAGACCGTTCAAACTTTGGAAAGGTAATAACTTGTTAACAGTCTTAATGAAATAAAAATACCCGGAACCAACATGACATCAGATAAATAGTTGTATGCTTCCCAGCGTTTAATACGGTCTACTGTAGTCACGGCTCGGGAGATACTTCTACAAAGATGTGACGCCACACCGTCTTACCCTCGAGAAGCGTATGAAATAAGACACGTCCGCAAGTCCCGAACCTGGACAATAATACAATTAAAGTATAAATATCACCATGATAGTGTTAACAACACGAGGGAAGGATGACGTCAAAGAGTAATGCACGTGAATCAAGCGGACATTGTTGAGAAGTCGGACAATGAGTGTATAAGTTTATCATGCATCCACTGTCGACCAAGGAATCATTGCCTCGTGCATTGTCCAAATTCTGGCACGTCTTATGAACATTCCAACAATATGTGAGAAAATTTGGTGGAAAATAATTATTGAAAGCACGACGTACTTGAATTATGCCTTTTTTAGCAAACATACACACAGAAAAAATTTCACGATTTCTTATAGTGGAAATGGTACCTAATGCCGTTTGATGTGAGTGAGAGATTAAATGAGATAGCCCTAGTACCACTGACTCCTTGGTTAGGGATAATAATAATAATAATAGCTTTCCTATACCGCGCATATATCCATGACAAAGCATGCTCAAAGCTCCGCGCGACCGTATAGGTCCGTACTTCCCCCTTGTTCAGGTACCGAACTGTACAGCTGGGTGAACTGAGTGCAAAGTGGATGAAGTGTCTCACCCAGGGACACAACACAGGATGAGACCCAAGTCATAAATGTTTGGTCTCTCCACCGGGATTCGAACCCGGGTCTCTGGCGTGAGAGGCAGGCATGCTAACCACTACACCGCTGTGCTCATTGAGCATGGGTTTTATTATTTCGCTCACTGATTGTAATGTAAGTTTTTAAGGGAATCTTTGTGTTTTATCGTTGGCTTTCGGGGACTTTGCTAACTGCATAAACACATGAGTGCTGTAACAAGTTGATTACATACCCTTCAGTTTGCATAATCGTCTCCGAAATGCAAAATATATGACCGGTAATTGTTTTTAATAATCAAACAACGGCCTGATGTGCGAAATCGCACGTGATTTACTTACTTATTCCATCAATTAAGGTTCAAATGATTTAACAATTCAACATAATAAAAAATACTCGATGAAATGAAACCACAGCATTATAAATAAAACCACACCGTCATAAATAAAACCACACCATTATAAATCAAACCACACCATCATAAATAAAACCACACCGTCATAAATAAAACCACACCATTATAAATCAAACCAAACCATTACAAATCAAACCAAACCATTACAAATAAAACCAAACCCTTATAAATAAAGCCACACCATCATAAATAAAACCACGCCGTTACAAATAAAACCACACCATCATAAATAAAACCACACCATTATAAATAAAACCACACCATCATAAATAAAACCACACCATTATAGATAAAACCACACCATTATAAATAAAACCACACCATTACAAACAAAACCACACCATTATAAATAGAATATTTGAAGCTAAGTGTTACTTTTGAATTGATGTCAGATTAATAATTCATAATTCGTTCAAACTCCACTGTATTATTTATGTTAATGTCATTAAATGATTTATAATTAAGATGATTATTTTATACCAGATTTTTTACCAACATTTCTAATTTAGTCTACTACTACTACTACTACTACTACTACTACTACTACTACTACTACTACTACTACTACTACTACTACTATTTAAACTAATAATCACGCCCACAACCCAGCCATAAAGGCACGGCTATCAAAAAGATACTTCTAGAATCTAGAAAACGTTGATTAAACAACCTTTTTTTATTTTGAGTTTCTCTACATAATGATCATGCTTATTAATTCAAATCGTTGTATGTGTCACATAAAAAGGTAACAACAACAAAGAAATATAACGCAAAATTATAACGAATCCCATCCATATTCATTCGATTGCCAAACCTGAGTGATTTCTTGATAGCGCCACATGCAATATAGGAACTTTGTTGAAGCGAGTTTAAAGAGGAGACGAAACCTATAATTTTTATTATTACAAATTACCATCTGTATTCGTATCACTTATGAGAATAAAAAGAGTAAAAAAATGAGAAAATATACGCTTTAATTCGACTACTAGGAGACCTTTTATACCCCTGTTTTGGATAACCGTCTAATGAGACTGGCGAACGCTAAGACAAAATCATCGAAGCATGACTCGAAGTGTGTGACGTGCTAGTTGTCAGCTGAAACTCCAGCCCTTTGATTTTCTCTGTATTTTAAAAATAATTCAACAGCAAAATAGAGGCAATAGGATGACCGAAAGAATTCCTAAATACGATATATTACTGCTTCATAATATCAACTTTACCTCTCAGTCATCAAATCCACTTTGATTTGACTGAGACAATCCCTGGACACGGTTTTCTCGGTGGGTTTATATTAAAAAACGTTTAGAACTTGGGCGGTGAAAGATCTACCACTATTGATCAGTAGTGTTATATCATGTAATCATCCATATGACGTTTTGAATAAGACTAGTTAATACACGTCTGATTGTTATGACAACATTTGCCAGACGTCTTATTTGATGTACACATGCTATGGGATAGTGTGCATAACATCGTAGTTAACATTGTCTTTCGCTTGGAACAATATAAATAAATAAAGATATAATAAACATCAATTTATCAAAGGTTCGAGTTTTTGGACGATTTTAATTATGTTTGAACAGTGAGATTTGCTGTTGTTTTTTCATTAAGGAGGTTATATATAGGCGCCAACTATCACGTTACGCGGCAGGACACTCTTCAGTGACCACGGGCTAGTTTAGTTCTGTTCACTGGTAGTGCTAATAAGCTGGTGTTTAAAAAAAAACATATTAAAGTTGTTTATTGACCGATTTCGAAAATTTAAATTCAAGTTACTGGCGAATTGGTATACATTTTAATGAATCACGAAAGTTGCCAAGGGTCATTTTAGCCGATCTTTAACCTTTCCGACAATTCACAATCTGTCTTATAAACATGAGCTTCAAGTTGCGTACGAGTTGTATTGACTTTTAAAGAGCTAACAAGACTCGGGCTAATTTCTTTAGTACTCTACGGCTAGCACTGTACGACTCGTTACAACGCGCACACAGAGTGTGGAGAAGTCACGTGGCTATAATACGGGAGCGAGAACAAGCGGCTGACCGGGAGTTGACCACGGAAGGACGCGCACTTGTCGAGCGCTTTGTCCTGCCCTTCCGTGCTACCCCATCTCGAGCCAGACTGACCTCTGACCTTTGTTATCACGAGAATGATAGGTTTAATACTGTTACTGCATTAAAGGCACAGAAGAAGGTTTTTCGAAAACTCTTAATTATTTCTTCAAAGTTTGCCAATAAATATTGCCAAATTTATTATCTTCGGAGAATAAAAAATTCTCATTAATCATTGGAGGTAGGGAAATGGATTCATATAGATCCTATTACGTTCTTCTTTGATTAAATGATACTGTTTTGCAATTGGATACATTTATTTTCGTTTTTTTGAGATCACTTTTTTGATCTTAAAAAACGTGCTACTGCCCCATGAAGGAAGTTTTTACAAAGCAATTAAATTTGGAGGTTTTAGGTTTTACCTTATTTGAGACAAAGTTGTCTTGATATCAGTTCTACACTCGGTTTCGTCTTCAGAGTCATAATAATGTGCAGAAACCCTCCGATAGTTTGTGACTAAAGACAACTTCAAACTACAATTGAAGCATTGTTTAATTTCTATCTAAAATATGGACTTATAAGAGTTCGACTCCAGGAGGTGGCAGTGCCTTTGTTTAGAGTTAGATATGGTCCTCAGCGTCACTTAATCACCAAACGAAGAATTCTTATACAACATCCAAAATTTGGCAAAATTGTGACAATCCTTTTTCCTAATGCAATTATTATAATGTGTTAAAACAAAACCACACGACATTTTCGATTTATGCAAAACATCTTTTTCTATGATTTCTAAAACAATTATTTTTTCCAAAAATGATATCAAACGATAAAAACTTAGATAAATCGTGCTACAGCACCTTTAACACATATTACCAAAGACCCTATTACGGAGACTGTTTCCCAGTCAACCTATAACATGAATGTACCTTGTAAGGACACACCTACATGGAGGTTTAAAGACAGTAGATGTAGATTGACGATCACTGATCGAAGAAAACATAGCAGCAAAGGTCTAAAGTTTTAATCGAAAACAAAATTTTTGTAGCGTATTTCCAAATAATTGCCTCAAGTTCAAAGTTCAGTAAGGTCAAGTGGATTCGGCAGCACCATAAGAGTCCTCTCGAGGAGTATTTACATCTATATGTAAACACCCTATTGACATTTTGAGTCCAAGTTTAAGTGAACAAACAATCATCACTCAAACACAACATAACAAAAATACCATCGGAATCCATGGCGGATCCAGAGGGTAACGGAGTGCCTCATTCATTCGATACCTCACAGTAGGAAGCTTGGAAAACCATCTGGCGCTCTGTGTCTCACTCGGAGCACTCGCACGTCAACACGGAAACACTTGACAAACGCATTCATTACATTGCTCGATGTTCAAGAGCACGGCTATTGTCGTATTGTTGTTTATTAAGGCTATTCCTGTGTTAAAACCAACGCCCATGATATGACCCCAGAAAATAACACTTATATTGCCAACACGCACACAAGTAAATACGTTATCATACAATCACAATGAACTCTGAGCCTATTACTGCGTATCTGTAGCGAAGGACGGGATGTGGGTTCTAACTGATGTGAATGAGATTTTCTGTGATTTGACCTTTGGTTAGTGATGAAATAGATATATCAATATACCAGACATTTTACCATTATTAATGTTTTCATTATTAATAAACTTTCCATTACACTCTATACCGCATGGGTTTCTCTTAAAGAAAAGTTACGAATATGTTAATGGTTATTAAATCTACGTCTGTACATGTTATTTTGTATAACTCAATATAGCTGCAAGCATAGATGAAGGTCCAAAATAATATACAATCAGTCTTCTTAAAAAAATGACATCGGTTGACTTTTATGGAACGATGTGTACTGTTATTATTCTAGCCCGTCAAATACATTTGGCATGTTCATATTGGGAACGTTTTCGCCCCTTTTTCTCTGCAAACCAGTTTCGAAAGGGCGATTTAATTTAGAACGACGATAAGCACATCCTCATCCAGGGCATTTCGGGATACAAATTTTATCAAGAATAAAACTGCATGTCATGATCACATTTTACTTGTATTACATTTCTCTACAACGTAGATGTCACTACGATCTAACTGCTTTCTCTACAGGAGTATCTACGCCGGTATGGCTTTTCAAACAACGTTTACGCCGATTCGCCAGCGCAACAGGAGAGGTCTCTGAAGTGAGTTGAATGTTTTATTACTACAATGTATTTCAACTAGAAGTTTTTTTAGATGAATTGAAAGGGGTAATCTTCAGTCTAACGCTTTACAGAGACACAGCTTTAGATGGGCAATACGAGGAAAGTCAATAAATTCTAGAAGCGGATAAAAAACAGAAGCAACTGGTTGGGATATTGATATATACTCTCCCTGGACCTCGATGCACTTTGCCTATTTTTCTTTAACACTGTCTAGCCCTTGCAGAAATTTTCTTACTGGCCCCTGAGCCACGCCTCAGTAGATGTGTTGTTCATTACAGCCAAATCTTGTACCACGTGAGAGTGATTTCAAATTGCGAAACAGATAGAAACAGATTGAATTCACTTTGGGTTACCTGTGCTCAACAGGCTGTAAATGTCAAGTAAATGGTCGAGAAGGGTTGTTTATGTCTGTAAACTGTCGTCAGATGGCCTATCTCAATAATGACATCAATGATGATGTCTCCAGGGGTGTAACAATACTCACATCTATGAACTTATTTCCCTCGTCGTTCAAAATTACCACATATCCCACAGAGATAGGTGTCGTTACTGACATATAACTCACATGGCCGCATGCGAGGATAAGAAATGAATCAGTGGAAATATCTAATGAGTGCTAAACACTGTCAGCTTCAAATTGTCATGATGGCTTCTGGAGATAAATTTCTAAAATCACTTTCGTCCAATTGACGCGTGAGAGCCATGGTGCATTGTCCAATTTTCGATCAACATCGACATATTCGACACCCTTCATAGTGTCACTATACCGAACCGATAAGCATACAAATGATACTTTTCAGCAACCTTAGCAACCTACAATTACATGTATGGGATAATCCTAACGTGTGTTATATGAACGGTATCTACACAGACTGTACCAGAAGTACTACGGGTTGACGGAGACGGGGGTGGTAGACGGTGCTACATATACGCTGATGACGTCATCACGCTGTGGAGTTGCGGACAACCCGGAGATACTGAAAGCATATGAAGACTATCAAGAAAGCAACAACACTTTCCTCAAACCCCTGGCTTACAAGCTTACAGGTGAGATAAAAATAAAAATAAAAACCTAAGTCTTGTTCTTGTATCATCAGTTTCGCATAGAATTTAAGCCGGACCCATGAAGCATAGTTCTAATCCTTCACTAAATATCTCCTTCTCTCCCCCAGGTGTTAACGCAAGTTAATTCTTCCAACGTAAACTCTCCCTCAAATTGATATAGCAGTAGACCATATTCCCTTAGCAGAAGACCGTAATTCCTTAGCAGTAGACCATATACCCATAGCAGTAGACCATATTCACATAGCAGTAGACCATATTCCCATACTGAGCAGTAGACCATATTCCCATACTGAGCAGTAGACCATCTTCCCATAGCAGTAGACCATATTCCCATACTGAGCAGTAGACCATATTCCCATAGCAGTATACCATATTCCCATACTGAGCAGTAGACCATATTCCCATAGCAGTGGACCATATTCCCATACTGAGCAGTAGACCATATTCACATAGCAGTAGACCATAATTTCCATTTCCCCATAGCAATACAGATAAACTTCTTTATTGTACAGATATTGTTCAAACATTGTTTGACATCCCCTACCAACATCTGTGTTTAAGAGAACTCTTAAGAATCGCGCGGGTGAGAGACTCCCACCTAAAGATCGATTTTCTAAGTTGGATAACTCTTTCTTTCTAAATGTATGAAATATGTTTCAATCAAAAGTCCAGTCTTTTCAACGGTTTCCGGTACAGACCAAGTGCTCAATTTGCCACCTGCAGAGCTTACCTTGACTGCCACCAGTCGTGATGTATTTATAAACTATAAATTAATTCCTGTTATCAGAAGTTCCTTTGGTTCGCCAGTAAGTAAAGAGTATAAAAAACAGGTTGTAAAATATTAGCTTCTTTATTGCTCTGATCCTTAGTTCTCGCTCTGTTGGCAGGTCCAAAGTGGTCAAAGCGAGAACTAAAATGGGGGATTTCCAGCTATACCAGTCAATTGGACAAGTCCATACAAAGGTCAGAGTTTTTAATTGACGTTATTTACTTGTTCGGCTTCCATTTTGACTTTTTTTGTCATTTCATTCTGACCCAGGCTTAGGGATGTAGAAAAGTAGAGCCTTCGATGTCAGATATGTATAAAATATATAACACACATCCAACGTTTCTGAATCAATTGTCAGAAGTAAACCAAATCTCAAATCGGCAATATCTGCACGGCTTTTCATTTATTATGGAGAAGAAGATCAAATAGTTTTAATGCATTGTCCTCAGTCACCATTATACTTTTATAATCTCAATTGGCCAAGGTGCATGCTCAGAAGATTTTAGCCTTTTTTTTGTTCTGAGAAGATAATGAAAATAGATTCACAGGACATGACCACGGGGCCAATGAGTCACTAAATCTACAATCCCAATTGGCCGACGTACCTGTACCTAATAGTTCAGATCTCTAGAGCCATGTTTTAAGCACATCACGGCTTTCAGTCTGAAATCATTTCCTCATCTCTCTCACCAGAGGACCGTAAATTAATTTGTTCTTCTTGTAAAATAATTTTACAAAGTTATTTGACTTATTTTATTTGCCTCTACCCCTACCTGGTGAACCTTATCCACTGCAGAATGACGTTAGGTGCCGCCCTATCTCGCTGGGGGGAGGTGTCCGGTCTAACATTCATCTACAGCGAGGCGGAACCGGATATTGACATAAGATTCGTCTCGCGCATACACGGGGACGGAAGTCCGTTCGATGGACCAAGCAGCAGCACAAAAGGTAAGTTACCTTTATCTTACTTTCAGTCAGGGTTCGCTTAAAGGAAGGTTCTCACCGACACTTATTGGTTTGGTGACATTGGCCCAATTGTAGACGAATGAATACAACACAATGGAATGATCTCATGGCACTTGGCATTTGTGTATGCTAAATAATGTAAAGGAGATTTACTTTTACACAATTGTTAAACATTTCGATTGTTTTGATAAGCTTTTAAAAAAATAGCCAATCACTGTAAACGCAAATACTTTACAATACTGTCTGTATAAGCAATCAATTAATACATCTAGGTAATGTCCTGGCTCACGCCTTCCCGCCCGGAAGTACTGGTTTGCCGGGAGATGCGCACTTCGACAACGACGAGCGGTGGACGGTGGACGCGAGCAACACGGTCTGGGAGCGCAAGTCGCTAGAGAAGGTGGCGGCACATGAGTTCGGGCACTCCCTGGGACTGCAGCACTCCAGCGTGAAGGGAGCTCTCATGAACGCTTACTACACCAGCACTGACGCAAAGTACAAACTGGCCCGGGACGATCAGCAGGCTATACAGTTCCTTTATGGTGAGACGGGAAAAGAAAAGATGAAATGGATGGGGTCGATTTGAGGAGAGTTAGGAGGGATTTAGGGATATTGGAAGGAAAGTGGATTGGGAATAAGAGGAGGGGGTAGAGGGTTTGAAGAGGAGGGGGTAGAGCTTGGGGGGGAAGGGGTTTGGGGAGGAGGGGGTAGAGCTAGGAAGGGGCAGGGGTTTGAAGAGGAGGGGGTAGAGCTTGGAAGGGGCAGGGGTTTGGGGAGGAGGGGGTAGAGCTTGGAAGGGGCAGGGGTTTGAAGAGGAGGGGGTAGAGCTTGGAGGGGGAAGGGGTTTGAAGAGGAGGGGGTAGAGCTTGGAAGGGGGAGGGGTTTGGGGAGGAGGGGGTAGAGCTTGGAAGGGGCAGGGGTTTGAAGAGGATGGGATATAGCTTGGAAGGGGAAGGGGTTTGAAGAGGAGGTGGTAGAGCTTGGAAGGGGTAGGGGTTTGGGGAGGAGGAGGTAGAGCTTGGAAGGGAAAGGGGTTTGGGGAGGGGGAAAGAGTGCGCGGAAAACTTGTTTTTCTTTCCATTGTTTCTTCCCGCAGATGAATCAGATGACGGTTTTAGGGTGAGGATCCTTCCACAAGCATATTTAAGTTGTAATCAAGACCAACTCAACTATAAAAACGTCAGTCTCTCTGTGAACAGGATGTACCTCTGTCAATTTGATCTTCCATATTGGTTTAGGAGAAACATAACTTAGGCCACAATATTAGTTGTCTGACCTCACTAACTTACACTTGCTTCGTGAGCATTATTAGAAATCAACTTAATAACATCATCTCCCCAGGTAAGCCTGACGGGTGGATGCCAACACTGGGTGGCTGGGTGCCGACCCGTCCGCCGAGTGTACCCTCCTGTAACCAGCTATTCAAGGCCATAGTCTGGGGTGAGTACCATTGCAAGAAGGACATTAAGGGATTACTACTGCTGGCCGCCCCAATCTTTCACATTGCAGAATGTTTTCCTTTAACTAACTTGTAATGATAAATTCTGTATCTCCAACCTAGGGATGTGTCCGTGACGTAACGTATAGGCCTTACGTTTTTTTTTCAAAGGAACATTTCAAGGCAGATATATCTAGAAGCCAGGATCGATGTAGATGAAGCTTTTGACGATGAAGAAAACGGACGCGTTTTAATGACACATAATTGTTTATTGTAGTATAAACAAAGTGTTCGAGGGGGGCAGGAGGGGGTACTAATACTGCACGAATCCATATCTCCATATCACATTATCCTGAAAAGACGAAATATGAAAAGTGATACAGAAACAGAAACCGATTTGCCAAAAGCCAATTTGAAAAACTACTTCAGTATCCAACCTGCATCTTAATCAGACGGCAGCAGTATTTTGGGTTGTTCTTGCTCTGTTGAAAAATTGGCATCGTAGCTTTGCTCTAGATAATACACTTAATGCTTTGTAACCTGATCACCATGAATGAATACCCTAATTATTCGTCTGAATTTGGGAGTAAGATATGATATATTTAAGGGTAGATTGATTCTTCAAAATGATAAGAAATCAACGATACCATGTTATTGTTACATATTATTAAATTCATCCAACATTGATAGGAGCCGACAAAAAGGCGTACGGCATCTACATGGACGAAGTTTACAGCATCAACTCCGCTTCCGAGTCCGACATGAAGACACGATCTCTACAGAAAGTATTTCCGGGATCTCCTATCGAGGTTGATTTCGCCGTGTCAATGAATAAACAGTCTCGACGGGGCCTAGAGACAGTTGTAACATACATGTTTATGGGTAAGCTTGTTCATCAACTTGATGAATTAATAAAAGGGACAAAATCACAGAACGTAGATCAACAATATGTGGGTGGGATGCCCCATCACTTACTCACCCAGATGTCTCTATGGTCGATGCTTACTTAAGGCATTGATACCTCCTGTAAATTAAGGGCCATAACTCCAAACAATTAAGTATCTGATGTTTTCACTCATCTTCCTCCGTCAGGTCTTAACTAACCAATCAATAATGGTCCCCTGCCTCACTTCCAGGTCCCAACGTGTGGAGGTTCACTAGCTACTCCCTGGACCCCGGCTACCCCAAGCCTCTCCGTGTGGACACCTTCCCGGAGTCCCCGCTAGCCGTAACAGCAGCAACAGAGAAGGGGAGGGAGAGCATCTTCATGATTGGGGTGAGTTAGAGGAGTTGCCGTTTTATTTCTTCAAATTTGTGTCATACAGCTCCAGCATATGACTTAGGTTCAAGGGTTGTTGTCGAAATTTTCCGAGATATTTCAATTTTGAATGAGGTCCAAACTTGAACGTCTTAACGCCTGGATAGTAAAAACGTATCTAATATTGTTCATAATTTAGGTCAAGACTGATTACTACTATTAGGAAAACGGATTAACAAAATCAATCTCATTGAAATAAGTTCAAAACTTGTCCCTCGTACCTCTCTGCGCGTAACTAAGTAAGTTTTATTCACGTAACAAGTAATTTGCACCTTGTATTTCTCGGTGGATGATAAAGAAATTTTCAGTCGGGGATTATGATCGAGGGAGCTGAGAAAGAGGGTGTTAGGAGTGTAAAAGGGGAGGGGGTGTCAGTCTGCGTGTTTTAAAATATGGGGTTTATAAAAACTACCCTCCAACTGCTGCCTCCGCCCCTGAGTGTACATTGAACACGTTTGTTCGTTCCCTGATCCCTGCAGAAGACGCAGTTCTGGATCTGGGACGAGACATACTCGAGGAGCGAACGTTTGCCTGGCCAAGTGTACAAGAGCTACTGGTCACACACACCCTCCTCCTTCCCTCTCGTCACCACCTGGCTAGACGGGGACATCTACCTCATCTCTCATGACAGGTGAGTGGTTTACTTGTATACTACCGGTCTCACATCCCCCCCTTCCCTCTCGTCACCACCTGGCTAGACGGGGACATCTACCTCATCTCTCATGACAGGTGAGTGGTTTACTTGTATACAACTGGTCTCACATCCCCCCCCCCCTTCCCTCTCGTCACCACCTGGCTAGACGGGGACATCTACCACATCTCTCATGATAAGTGAGTGGATTACTTGTATACTACTGGTTTCACATCCTCCTCCTTCCCTCTCGTCACCACCTGGCTAGACGGGGACATCTACCACATCTCTCATGATAAGTGAGTGGATTACTTGTATACTACTGGTCTCACATCCCCCCCCCCCTTCCCTCTCGTCACCACCTGGCTAGACGGGGACATCTACCACATCTCTCATGATAAGTGAGTGGATTACTTGTATACTACTGGTTTCACATCCTCCTCCTTCCCTCTCGTCACCACCTGGCTAGACGGGGACATCTACCACATCTCTCATGATAAGTGAGTGGATTACTTGTATACAACTGGTCTCACATCCCCCCCCCCTTCTCTCTCGTCACCACCTGGCTAGACGGGGACATCTACCTCATCTCTCATGACAGGTGAGTGGTTTACTTGTATAGAACTGGTCTCACATCCCCCTCCTTCCCTCTCGTCACCACCTGGCTAGACGGGGACATCTACCTCATCTCTCATGACAGGTGAGTGGTTTACTTGTATACAACTGGTCTCACATCCTCCCCCCCCCCCCCCCCCCCCTTCCCTCTCGTCACCACCTGGCTAGACGGGGACATCTACCTCATCTCTCATGATAAGTGAGTGATTTACTTGTATATTACTGGTTTCACATCCTCCTCCTTCCCTCTCGTCACCACCTGGCTAGACGGGGACATCTACCACATCTCTCATGATAAGTGAGTGATTTACTTGTATATTACTGGTTTCACATCCTCCTCCTTCCCTCTCGTCACCACCTGGCTAGACGGGGACATCTACCACATCTCTCATGATAAGTGAGTGGTTTACTTGTATACAACTGGTCTCACATCCTCCCCCCCCCCCTTCCCTCTCGTCACCACCTGGCTAGACGGGGACATCTACCTCATCTCTCATGATAAGTGAGTGATTTACTTGTATATTACTGGTTTCACATCCTCCTCCTTCCCTCTCGTCACCACCTGGCTAGACGGGGACATCTACCACATCTCTCATGATAAGTGAGTGGTTTACTTGTATACAACTGGTCTCACATCCTCCCCCCCCCCTTCCCTCTCGTCACCACCTGGCTAGACGGGGACATCTACCTCATCTCTCATGATAAGTGAGTGATTTACTTGTATACTACTGGTCTCACATCCCCCCCCCCTTCCCTCTCGTCACCACCTGGCTAGACGGGGACATCTACCTCATCTCTCATGATAAGTGAGTGGATTACTTGTATACTACTGGTTTCACATCCTCCTCCTTCCCTCTCGTCACCACCTTGCTAGACGGGGGACATCTACCTCATCTCTCATGATAAGTGAGTGATTTACTTGTATACTACTGGTTTCACATCCTCCTCCTTCCCTCTCGTCACCACCTGGCTAGACGGGGACATCTACCTCATCTCTCATGATAAGTGAGTGGATTACTTGTATACTACTGGTCTCACATCCTCCTCCTTCCCTCTCGTCACCACCTTGCTAGACGGGGGACATCTACCTCATCTCTCATGATAAGTGAGTGATTTACTTGTATATTACTGGTTTCACATCCTCCTCCTTCCCTCTCGTCACCACCTGGCTAGACGGGGACATCTACCACATCTCTCATGATAAGTGAGTGGATTACTTGTATACTACTGGTTTCACATCCTCCTCCTTCCCTCTCGTCACCACCTTGCTAGACGGGGGACATCTACCTCATCTCTCATGACAGGTGAGTGATTTACTTGTATATTACTGGTTTCACATCCTCCTCCTTCCCTCTCGTCACCACCTGGCTAGACGGGGACATCTACCTCATCTCTCATGATAAAAGAGTGATTTACTTGTATACTACTGGTTTCACATCCTCCTCCTTCGTCAATACATCTACGGAATTTTCAATTGAAGTCATGACAACTGACCTCCGACGAATTTTGACCGGTCAAAAAAATTGGGAAAGGAAGTCAGATTTCAACCAATCAAAGACGAGATTCTTTGGCATCTTAGCCAGTTACAAATGATGTCTTTTCCCTAGATTTTTCTGTTTCTACCCTTAAAAATAATGTTCATGATGTTTTGACTGTCAGGACTTCTCGTCAATTTACTTTAGCAGAAATGACTAAATATAAAACACACAAATATCGATAGTCAACATGATATGCATCAAATTGCCGTTTCCAACATATTTTTCCAACATAATTGTCCACGCACATTGGTTACAATCGAATGTTGTATTCGAGGATTCAAAGAGCTCGGTTACAAGCTCTCTTTAATTCGTGCACTTAATATGTTCGTTATTCCCTACACGTTATTTTTAACCAGAGTACGTGGTTACTCTAGTATATACCATTGAGGGTAACTGCGGAATTTGGGTATTTCTGTTAACATGGTCGGTTATGATATGTGCAACTATTTGACTTGTAACCATAGGGGTTTTGTTATCCAATTAGAAATAAATGTTTTATAAACAATCGGATTCGAACCCTTAAAGAGCCACTCCGTGATCATTCATAACATATTATTTACCTTTGATACGAACCTAAATGTCATGTGTGGTGATATAAAATCAAAACATTTTAACTGTTCATGTCCAAAAGACATATATTTGACAAATACTGGCTTTCCATGAAAATCTGAAAATAGCCTTATAAATACACAGGGGTGTATATATATCACTTCGAATATACATGGATACTAGTAATAAAACCTTACAAACACTATCAACTCCTAACTGCTCTCCTAGCTGTTTTAGTCAATTCTCCAAAATTACGTTTGTCTATTTGACGCGTGCCACTGTCCGGTTTTCGATCATGATTGCGACGTTCTACCTTCATATTGTCACTGTAAAAAACCAACAAGCTTTAAAATGTGTCTTTTTGGTATCAAATGACACCATTGATTAAGTTTTGCATATCTGACTCCAACAACTCACGGGGTGGCTCTTTAAGCTCTTTGTTTCTTAGGCACTTGAGTTCCTGGGAATGAATGATGAAATCAGTGATGATTATATAATGATAAACTATAAATAGGGCATGCCAGGCTACAACATGAAGGTCGGGGGTCGAGCCCAGTGAACTTGTTTTAGTTGTATACACTGCAAAGTAAAGTACGTTTATTGTGAAATAAACATTTTGTTTTGTTTAAATATCAGTAACAAGAGGTTTACAGACAACTGTTGATGATGTTCAGCCATGGTTTCTTTTTGAAGCCACGTGAGAATGAAGTCTCGAAACGCCAGACCCGGTTATCCGAAGAGAGGAGTTCCCGACTGGATATACGAGTCTTGTCCAGGAAGGCGAGTAAACCTTTGTAAATGTTTACCGATTGAGAAAAAATACATAATAAGACACTTAATCGAATAAAGTTGTTAAGAAGTGTTTTGATTTTTTTCAGTCCGTAGTATTACACATTAACATTATTTCATAATCTTACCAAACAGTATCAAATAGCATTTATGAATTATCAAAGCATTTATAATGGTCGTATAATTGAAATCTTGTAAGTTTGATATTTTTTTTAGCGTGGTTTGATATGTTTTTATTACTTTTTCAGTGCCCCGTCTGTTTTCGCTTCTCTCGGCTTTATCCTGTTTGCGATGTTATTACCTGTCGCGCTCTCATGACGACATGACAGACTTTCACCACTGGAAGGACCCAGAGTCGTACACGCACTCCTCTGTCTGACTATAGGAATGAATGTATTTATATCTGAATGGTTTCAGCTCACCTCCACATTGTAAGTGTCCGCATGAAGCAACTTGTACAGACTTTGGACACGGGATTAGTAGAACCTTCGTACCACATGCTCGTCTTAAGGCCTGTTTCAACAGTTTGATGGGTGGGGGTAGGGGGAGGTTCCTCATGACCAAATTTTGCATTATAAAACTATTAGCTTCATCTCAGCTTGAAATATGTTATGTGTGACAAAACAATCATACAAATCACAAAACTCCTATAACACAGTAATACCAACCCTAACCCTCCCACCTAAAATCTGAGATAAACTACAAGGCCAACGAAAGATTTCACTCATTGGTCTAGTCAGGAATCCCGGAGTCTGTCATCAGTAGCGAGTGTGGCCAATATAAGTTACCATGTGTCCGCGAGTTTGATATGGAGATATATCATGTGTTCGAGTTAAATATCACACATGATATATCTCCATATCAAACTCGTGGACACATGGTAACGTATTTATCTCGACGAGGACCCTTATTGTATGCTTCAAATATGGCTTGAAAGATTGGATGGGTCAAAATGGCGGCTGATCCTGTCAGTAGCGAATCTGACCAAATACAGGTCTCCTCATTGAAATCGTCAGGCGTCGATAACGTCAGCAGGGTCCCTGTTCCATTTGTTTAACAGAGCTTGCTCAAGTTCCTGCTAGTTGTTTGGAGGTGGCACCAGTTGTCGCAACTAACGGCCAGGGGGATCCCAAAGGTGTTCAATGGGGTTCATATCTGGTGAGTTGGCTGGTCACGACAAAACAGTGACGTTGGCGTTCTCGGCGAACCCTGCTCTCGTCTGTAATCGCTGCCGTTCAGTACGTGTCCATCATAATCAGCGTTGACGGATAAAAGCCATTCAACGGAATATATATATCAGCCAAACGAAGTCGACCAAGGCTTCTTGTTGTGCTGATGACATGACCGACTGCCGTCGCCGCTGTTGATGTTCCGGAGGTGAATCTGCCTGATGTAGCAATCTTCGGCTGCAGTTGTTACCCTCGGTCTTCTCGATCTTTGGCTGTCCTGTGTCTGGCCTGCCTGGCCTGTCTGCTTGTAGCGCATTAACAGCCTTCTGATGATGGTTAGGCTGCATTTGAATGGTTGTTGCCATTTGACGTTGGGAAGCCTCCATAGTGGACATACCGATCGCTTGGTAACGTTCCGCTTGCGTAAGTCTTGGCATACTTATGGTGTTCTTGAATGTCTGCTCTTTCCAACAAGGGTATTTATGCAACATTGCAGCACGTGCATCGCAAATGATGCCTCAAACACACGTTTTGCTCGTGTTTGTGAACGCACAAAATTCCAGTGGCTGCGTTCGATGCGATGCGTTATTGTAGAGGAAACAATGCAGTAATACTTTCCTTTCCTGCTTAGAATCAAACCCATACCAGCCCTCCTAAAGTTTTCATAAAAAAGTAAAAGTGAAACCTTTCTTTTGCCTGGGAGATTATAGCAATGGGAACTTTGGCCCCCTTGGTTATGAAAAAGATGCTACGGGCCATTTTCTTTCCGCTGTGACTCAAGTTATTAATTTAGAGATTTGCATCGGCTTCCGGTCCACCCTTTCGAGTTTTTTTGCATGGAGGGAAAAAGCCTTCTGACAATGTACACAACCCAATCGAAATGAAGTTTATATATTGAAAGAAATATCGACACATCCGCCCATAATTAATGATAAGACTTATGAGAAATATCTTGTCTTAACAACGTTTTTCACACTCGCAACACCAATGTCGTCATTTCACAATGGTTTTCTTATAGAATCAATTTGAGCTATTCTTTCTCAAATTGTGGAATCTCAAGCCTCCAAAGCCATACCGCCTGTAAATCAGGTGTCATTAGAATACACTAGGTATCCTGGATTTCAATTCCTAATTTTCCAACCGCATTTAAGCCCAAAATTTAATGTCTCTCGCTAAAGTTTTACAAAGTGAACTCCTATGTTCCTCATTGTAGCACGTATGTCACTAGGGTTACTCCTTTACATTCCACTTGGAAGGGAAATTGTAAATAAGTGTGTTTGATAAAGTAAAGTGTACTCCTATGTGATATATATCATAAAAAGCACGTTCATATAGAACATTGTTATGTGACAAATGATAATCATGTACATACCGTTAGTGTAGATATGTGGAATAACATATATTATGATGTAATAAATAGTCTCGTATCATTTTTATAGCACATAGGTATCTTATACATTGCACTTTCTTACTATCTATTGTTTTATTAACTCAAACGGCATAGGACAATGTTCGCATAGTTTTCAGTGAGACAGGTATGAATTATATTATACTGATACATTCGAGACCAGATAATATAGTAAAAGGTTTCATGTATTTCTTTGTGTGTCCAGTGACAGACTCAATTCAGGGAGTGATCTGTATGTGTTTTTGATGAAGAATGATTGTAAATATCATATAAATGTATCATTGCAATGTAGGTTTATGTTATACAAAACACCATCACAATAAGAAGCCTAAAGGTAAACTGCTCTTACTCAAGTAAATATCATCAATTGTCAAAATATCATGGTATGCTGAGTGTATATTCTCAATCATTTAAAAACAAGTATCTTTCATAATAAATTTCAATCTCATTAAAATAAGAATTTAAAATTCGCGTCCTTTACTGATATACCTTTAACTTTCTTGATCACTTTGGTTTTCTTAAATCTAAAAACCGCACATCGAAAGTTGTATTGGAAAACAAAATGAATGTGAATCAATGGATGGATTTTATTTTAATGAGATTGTTGTGAAGTTGTTATAACAAATTGTTGTAAAACTTTAAAAATGCCCAAACTGTAACCATGTAGATATTTTAAATATTCCAGCCACATTCTTCCATTACACTTGGAATAATTACAATCTGGACACGTGTGTCTCTTGTATTGCCAACTCAGCATATTCACGCAAACAGTTGTTAACATCTTATAAGTTTTGAATTCCTTTTAAAATTTTTTACACCTGATGTTACTCAAATTACCATACATTTTGTTATTTTGACTGAAAATTTCATTCCTGTCTCGAAACATTGCTCAAGTCTTCAAACGTAGTTACTGTATTATTGAAATATCAAAACAAGCATTATATGTCAGAACTTGTTTGAACCACTTATGACCAGTATTCAAGAGTCTGTGATATCTGCTCAAATAGCAACCTCATTGGTCTAGAAAAATGTTTGAAAATAAATATATGATAAAGTTTCAAGTGTTTTAGTCATATTTGTACACTAATGAAGAAATTAGAAAATCCTTTTTTGCTAATTGAGATTAATTAAATGTTCATTTTTGAAATACTTAGAGTCAAGGGTTCGGTATATTTGGTTCTATGTGTAATCAAGATACGTTTTAGCATAAACACAGAATTCTGATGGTATCTTTCAACGATAGTCCTTTTCGAAAACACGCTGATAGTGTTTGAATAATTTGACTGATTCAGTATGGGCCTACTCCGTCTCTAATATGACAGAAGCGCGTTTTTTAAGACACGTAAAGTTCTCTCGCGAAAACGAAAATAAATTACAAGACTGTTTTATAATTAAAAAAAGCAGTTTAAAAACGAACGTGCCATGATTGGTTAAGCTAAGAGTATCCATTTCCCTACTTCAAATGATTAAAAGGTGTTGACACAAAAATGGCCGCTAATGTTTTTGGCTCTATATTTATTTCCTCCACGACTTCGGCTGATCTAGTTGAATGATGAGGTCTTTTTACCCTCTGTTACATTTGGCACAGGCTAATGTTTATAGGGGGAAATTGAATAAATAAATCTTTAAAAATGTGCTAACTTTTAAGCTTCTAAAATTGTCGTTGACATTTACAGTTCACTTCGTGAGACATCGACTTCCATTTACTCATCAGAACCTTCTATTTAAAACATGACTGGCCGATAGAATTATATTCATCTTCATTAGAGCACATTTTCAAGAAATAAAATTTTTTTTTGACAAATACGGACGAGCTTCGGAGGAAATCCTTTGATGGGTCGAGTTTTATTCCGGTAGAGGCAAATGTTATCAATTTCATTCATCGTAACATGGTCTCTTCAATCACACTACGATGGTCGTAACTAAGATAAGATAATAAAGGTGAGTTTGACCCAGTCTTAAGTCGTAAATATGGCGTATTATATACATATAACGCACTGGATTTGAAGTTAGCCAAAGACATGCAAATAAAAGCAAATTTGAATTTAAAAGTCTTCGGAGACTTGAATTTGGCTTGATATATAAAAATTAAACAAATTTTACAACACAGGGTCCGAATTTTAACTAATAGTTTTCGTAAATTAAGACGCAAGAAGTTTCTCGTTGAAGAAATAAACACATCTACCTCAACTAAAAATAGGGAATGCGGAAGGTTCCGCTTGTTAAAGGTTAAATTAATATGATACTAGAACAGACTTTTAATCAAGCCCTCTTATCGTTTACCAAAATCATGTTATGAAATGATGATCTTATACGACCAAAATTTACAAACCAGTTGGATAATTCTATGAGGCTCTCGTTCAAAACATGGTTTATATCACAGATGGTATGAGCATTATATTAAGTTTCCTCCAAGGATTTTAAAGCTATTTACCAAACATCTTCAACATATGAACCAACGAACTGATTTTCCCTATCCATTAATTATGAGTATTATTCAGCTTTTCAACCATACAGTTACCACTACTAGTCTATGGTGTGTTTCCGTTAGATATTATGTAGTGCAAGGTTATCACTAGTACATTGTTCATCACATGATGTGCGGATTGAAAGGATGGATTTTTCAAAACAAAAGGTAGTGTAATAGAAGTGATTGTGAGATCACCTCCCGCGGGATTCGAACCCAGGACCTCCGGGTGAGAGTCCTACACTCTACCGATTCAGCCAAAGAGATATCCCTCTGGCCAAAGCCAGTAGGAATGCTTTTATTTCACCCTGCCACAGTAGGATGAGACCATGATAAAACAACGTTCTTTTTTTGCTTGTGTGTCCATCTCATCATAAGTTAGGTAAAAATACCTTAAAGAATTTTACTAATTTCGTCCCTCTACAGATACGTTCTTAAAGAACTTACTGGATGCAGGTCCGGTGTAGTCACAGGTGCCAGACTCTGAATTACAATTGCATGTAAGTATATGTACATATAGCTATATAACATAAACAAGGTCTGACAGAGTCGTGTCTGCAATAGGACCGGAAATGCGAACTGGGATCTGTCTACTAAGTTTAAAGAGGGTGACCGAGCCAGGAAAACATCTACTGGATGCAGGTCTGGTATAGGACCACTTTCAACCACGCTAACATGCTGTTTAGGTATTGATTAGATAAGACTAAATCCATGATTTATTTTGAAGTATGATAGGAACATATCATTCAAAAATATTCATTAAATACTTTTCAAAATTTATTCTGTGAACAGCTTCTTGTTTGTGATAACACATGAGTGAAGCAGCACTAATGTTGGCTGAACCTATGGCCTGTTACATACAGGTCAAAACATATATATGTTGCCTAATTCCTTTTGGTATTTAATTAAAATTGTTTGTGAAGATAGAAATTTAAAACCTTTTAAATTTCGCAGTTTGAATTTATAAGAATTAGATTCATAATGCGTTTATTCACTGCCTTAGAACTTTTACGTTGCACCCCTACCACACAACAAAAAAGATGTGGGAGAGAGATGTGGGTGAGAGAGATGCGGGTGAGAGATGTGGGAGAGAGATGTGGGTGAGAGATGTGGGAAAGAGATGTGGGAGAGAAATGTGGGTTAGAGATGTGGGAGAGAGATGTGGGAAAGAGATGTGGGAGAGAAATGTGGGTGAGAGATGTGGGAGAGAGATGTGGGAGAGAAATGTGGGTGAGAGATGTGGGAGAGATAGGTGGTAGAGAGATGTGGGTGAGAGATGTGGGAGAGATGTGGGTGAGAGATGTGGGAGAGAGATGTGGGGGAGAGATGTGGGGGACACATCTATACAATTAATATACTGTCAGTAAATCACAATAGCATATTGATACACAATACATACATACACCTTTGTCTGACCATTAAACTTATCACACACCTGTAGAACATCAAATACAATATTAATAATTAGTATTAATATTGTACAAGAATTACTGTAATGAAGTACAGTATGGAGAAATCATGTATGCAAATGCATGGTGAATATATGAATATATAATAAACATAAATATATACAAACATTCATTCAATCCAAAATTTTGTTTTTGCAAGTATAAATACGAGCAATAAAATACAAAGAGTTCTATATACTAAAAGACATACCATGAAGATTAATTGATAAATAGATCAAATGAAATGTATGCTTGAACAACACAAAAATGCTGCTAATGATATTGAGTTCCATGTCAAACGAATTTTGTATGATTAGGCTGGGCATTTACAAAGATGTACCTTCTCATTAGCTGTTTCTTATAGTTACACATTTGAGAGAATGGAAAAATATGGACATGTATAAGTGTCTAATATTATATTTGTATTTTATAATGAGACACATCAAGATCCCCAAGAATAAGGACAGACTGAAAAGACTTTAACAACATAACAATTTTTCATTTCTAAAATGTTATGTATTTATGCAAATTCAGATGAGCTTAATAAAAATAGGTGAGGGGTGATTTTGGGTTTATCACGCTTTCAAGAGTATATCACTTATATCGCGGCTGCTAGTATTATTGCAGGGAGAAAGCCCGCAACACCATTGTGGCTAGCCGGCTATGCATTTTAGTGAAACCTGCGAGCACTGACTGGAACTAGCAAACCATGGGTGGTACTAAGGTGAAATTCAGAGTAGCACTGCGTGTAGAACAGTTCTCTACTGCGACAAAGTTGCCTAGTCCCTGGCTGGCTTCAAACCACAGACATCTTGATCCATAGCCGAATGCATTAACCACTGCGCTATCCCGCCCCTTAAGTAAAAATAAAGGTTTATGTCAAGGACTAAATAGTCCATTCTATACCTATTATTTTAGATTTCAACCCTCTCCCTCAACAATTGTCAACCCTGACGTGATCGGCATCAACCAGACATATCCATCAGCTAACTAACTGTGAGGTTGGCACTTGTCATGAATTGGATCAAGTATTCTTACTATTGCAGTAAGTGTGATCTTAACAAAACAACGTAACCTTTGTTTAGTATCTAAATTCCCAGGTATTTGTTACCTCTTTAACCTTGGGAGCTTTGTCACCTGCATCTATTAAATAATTTGAGACTGTATATATATAAATAAGTTATCTACATTTTACGTGATCTTGATTGGCATGATCTTGTTTTGTCAGCGCTGCGCATCTTGTCTGCACATCTCGATATCCATACATCAAAGACTAGTCATGCAAGAGTCAGTTTAAATTTCTCCTATATTGACTTTCAATGTGAAATCAAGTGTGAGTTTCTGTCAAAACATTTGAACACACTAACAAGATTTTAAAGGGTTCTCCCGTGTGTGGATTTTCATGTGAGTTTTCATGTTACTTTTAAAAGTAAACGTTTTACCACAAGCACTGCACTGGTAAGGTTTCTCTCCAGTGTGGATTCTCATGTGATCCTGCAGGCTACAGGAGTAAGTGAATGTTTTATCACAATGACTGCATTTATGAGGTCTCTCTTCAGGTGGAATTTTCATGTGTTTCTGCAGGTGACTTTTCATGTTACTTTTATAAGTAAATGTTTTACCACATTCACTGCACCAGTAAGGTTTCTCTCCAGTGTGGATTCTCATGTGATCGCGGAGACTACTCGAGTAAGTGAATGTTTTATCACACTGACTGCAATTGTAAGGTTTTTCCCCCGTATGAACTCTCATGTGTGTCTGCAGGTGACCTAATTGTTTAAATAGCTTATCACATCCAGTGCACTTAAAAGGTCTCTCTCCAGTGTGGATTCTCATGTGTCCAATTAGCTTGTCTGATTGGTCGAACATTTTACCACACTCACTACATCTGAAAGGTCTATCTCCAGTATGAGCTCGCACGTGTTTCCGAAAGTAACCCGGATCTGCAAAGCTTTTATCACAAACATCACACTTGTGTGGTTTCTCTCCAGTGTGGAGTCTCATGTGAAGCTTCAAGCCTCTATTCTTAGTAAATGTTTTATCACATACAGAGCATCTGAAACATCCTTTAACCCCTGGTCTTGGTGTTTGAGAGTGGCATCCCATGTGTGTCTGCAGGTTACTTATAGATGAAAATGTTTTATCACATTCACCACAAATGTATGGTTTCTCTCCTGTGTGGATTCTCATATGTACCCTTCGATTACTGGCAGAAACAAAAGTTTTCTCACAAAAGTCACACTTGTAGGGTTTCTCTCCAGTGTGCTGTCGCCTGTGCTCATGTAAACTACTCGAATGTTTAAATGCTTTGTCACATTCATTACATTTGAATGGTCTCTCTCCAGTATGGGTTCTCAAGTGCACCTTCAAATTGATAGCTCGCTGAAATGTTTTTCCACAGAAGTTACATTCATATGTCCTCACAGCTTTAGGTCTTTGATCTCTCTCAGCGGTCACTCCTGGCTCACTCTTGATTGGGATGCTGTCCTGCTCATCACACATTTTCAAAAGTATCAGGTGACTCCTCCTGCACCTTCCTATGGTGCTAGGGTTCCCTCTATATGATATGTGTGTATTGAGTTCTTGGTAATTGTAATCACTCAATAAAGCAGCTCTCTGTAGATGTTGTCACTGTATAAAATAGTTCTCTGTAGATGTTGTCACTGTATAAAGAAGTTCTCTGTAGATGTTGTCACTGTATAAAGAAGTTCTCTGTAGATGTTGTCACTGTATAAAGAAGTTCTCTGTAGATGTTGTCACTGTATAAAGAAGTTCTCTGTAGATGTTGTCACTGTATAAAATAGTTCTCTGTAGATGTTGTCACTGTATAAAGAAGTTCTCTGTAGATGTTGTCACTGTATAAAGAAGTTCTCTAAACATATGACACCTGTATAAAATAGTTCTATGTAGATGTTATCACTGTATACATAAATTCTCTCTAAACAAATTCACTGTATAAAGACGTTTTCTACAAATGTTTTTACCGATAAAGTGGTTCTCTGTATATGTTATCACTGTATAAAGAAGTTCTCTGTAGATGTTATCACTACATAAACAGGTTCTTTGTAGATGTTATCACTGTAAATAAGAGTTTTCTTTAAAATGTTGTCACTGTTTAATGAGTATCTCAGTAGATGTTGTCACTGTTTAATGAATATCTCAGTAGATGTTGTCACTGTTTAATGAGTATCTCAGTAGATGTTGTCACAGTTTAATGAGTATCTCAGTAGATGTCACAGTTTAATGAGTATCTCAGTAGATGTCACTCTTTGGCGTCTCATCTCAGTGGAACTCAAAAATGATTTGATAAAGAACCAAGAGTTTCCCGACAATCTGCAAATAGAAAAGAATGCAATATTCACAAAAATCACTGGTCAGATTCTCTGTCAAATGAGACCAATTTTTACCTAGGCCTATGAGCCGTACTTGGTTTAAACAGAAAACATGCAGACCACAACATATTTCAATAATTACAAACTATGATGAAAAAGGATTAGCAAACTATACTAATTCTTCTCGTAATACAAACATAACAAATAAGGTTTAACTACATTATTGGAAATACATTTCAACTACCAATGTCAAAAAAACAAAATAATTGCACAAGTACAACAGTTCATAATTCATATCATTTTTGATACCAAACTTGAGATGCAAGACAAAAAAATGAAGTTTAGACAGGAAACTAAGAAAACTGTTTAGTTTCATTTATTTAATGATAAACTGATTTAATCATAGTTTAGTTTTCTCTCTGTGACAAAGATTCTTCGCAATTAAAAAAGTTTGCAAGCTAATTCTATTTATAAAAAAGTATTCATTTTATCTGAATGTATCATATAGAGTGCATTGATGGAAGTGGTGAAAAGGGTCCTCACGAGTGTTTCCACAGAAACACACACAATTTTCTGATCAGCCCCCATCAAACATATGAGAACGTAAGTTGCTGCTTCCAAGGTGCAAACGACAGAGAAGAATTTGGTTTCACCTCAGGCCAAAATATGTATAATTATCAAATGTTGGAGATAAGACACACTTCTTAAAACTTTGCAGGGCAGAATCTCTTTTAGCATTTTCTCCCCACAGAGGTAGCTCCATCATAAATTCCTATACAACCTCTGTCTTAATATGAAGGTTTATCGGACACAAAATGTAGAACACTGATTGGATGCAATCAAAGTTAGTTGTGCAATCAGCGACGCAGTTTTAAAAGTTATCATTCAAATCACCTAAGTTATTTCCGGAAGCTTTGCAAAACGACTGAATCATTGCATAGATTTATGTGACAGCAAATATGTTATTCATGCATTTGGTGTTTTCGGCTGAAATATTGCCAGGTAGTTTAAGTTGCAAAATTGTCTCGCTAGGGGAAACTGTCTGAAGCCCGAGAAACCTTGGTATTAAGACAGAGTTTGTATAGATTCACTTCACTTTTATCTAAAGTTTAACCCAACCTTTTTCACGAATTTAAATGAAAATTTTGAAATGACACTGATCTTGGAAATTTGTCAAAAATATTTAATTATTTCATCTTTTTCAGGTACGTCACACCTCTAATTTAAATGGTATTTCATTTGTCTTTCACACCTGTCAAAATAACAAGTATGACTATATCAATCAAATCATCTCATATCTAAATATGCCAATCACAAGGCAATTATTAGTTGTCAATTAAAATCCATCAACACTCTGATGCTTGTGAACATGCAGAAATCCCCTGTACCATTTTGACATTTTCAAACATAATCAACACAAATTTTATATCCTCGGAGCTTCAAATCAGTTTCAAAAGTTATTCTTCAGTAAGTGACGCATGTCAGTGTTCAGATTTTGATCAGAATAGCGACTACATATCTTCCTTATTGTCACTCTACCAGCTTTAAGATGTTACATTTCAGCTACAGTCAGTTTAAAGATGTTACATTTCAGCTACAGTCAGTTTAAAGATGTTACATTTCAGCTACAGTCAGTTTAAAGATGTTACATTTCAGCTACAGTATGTTCAAAGATGTTACATTTCAGCTACAGTCAGTTTAAAGATGTTACATTTCAGCTATAGTCAGTTACTTCCAGATGGAATGACACCATCCATAAAGTTTGGCATAAGTGACTCCAACAAAATTGGGAGACATCAGTTTGTAACGACTGTCAGAGGAATGATTCCTTGGAAGAATAAATACTCTGTGCTGGATTTCCATACAATGGTTATTAGTTTCAGGTTTGATCAGCTTATACAAAAATAAATCATGGTAAGTTTTTCATCAAAACCAGAAGTATGGTCATGCTGTATTAAGCTATGCATCTCTGCATTCAATGTTATATATTTTACAAATGTTTTCTGATGTTTAGGGAAGGATCAAAAGTTGGATCAACATTTAGGTTTCTTTTGACAATAAGTATGTAAGGACGCAAAATATTGGATGATATTTTACTAAGATTTGTCAGTTTTTTACCATTTTTAAAAAAACGTTTCTTTAATGGTTCTGTAACCATACACATGGATGGCTTCATTTCTCAATTTCTTATTTTCATTCAAGTGATGAAAGCTCGCTTATCTCTTTAATTTATCAAGAAATTTAATTTAACATAATAAATATGATTTACGTTGATGAGATCATTTATTCACGTGTATAACAACCCCAACACCCCAAACCAAAATGAATTTTCTTTCGACATAATTATAATGATAACACTCGCTGTATTGAGGTGGCTTCAAGTCAGACAGTCAGTTATCATTGTTTTGAGTGGCTTGGGGATTATGTCAGCATTAGTGGCGTGAATCACATCAGAAAATATAAATCATAATGTGAGCACGAACATTCAATAAATTCAAAAATTGGACAAGGAATGTCTTTTCACCCTGCTTACCGTAGAAGTGAGAGACAATCGGAAAAAGACGCTCAGAAATGTACAAATTCCACACTGTCGGTCGATCTACAAGGATTAGTTTTTACTAAGGGGAGATAACTCTAAACATTTCATCTTCGTGCGTGTATGTACAAAATGGAATTCTTTATTTATAAAAACGGCGATTATGAAAATTATGAGTATGAAAGTATTAAGAGTATGAAAACTGTCAACTGTATGAGTCTCAACTCTCATAAGCACCAAAATTTATGCTAAGAAATGAAATTTTGCGTAAAGTATGTTATTTGATTCAAATATGTCGAACTCCATCAATGGTCTTATGCCTAATCGATAATTTGTGGTTGTTTCTGAGAATCAGTATATCAGTGCATATAAGTTTCGTAAAGTAACAATAAAAGGTTAAAGTCGTGATTTGTGATCGAAAACCGGACAATGGCGCGCGCCAATGATTCCAGCGTAATTTCGGAAACTAATGAGACAAAAAGACAAAGATTGATTGGTATTGTTAAGTAGGTCTTTTAACCAATAACCATGGAAACTGGACGCTGAATTTGGACTTCCAAAATTTACACGGCTTATCTTCAGTTATCATTGAAAACAAGATAATAATTATGATACATACAGATATTGCGCCTGACTATATACACCACAAGGGCGGGATCAAAGCGCATTATAATTATAAGAACAGATTATAACCCATACGTAGACAAATATTATTCTTTTTACATTTTCCGTAGGAGAATGCAACCCAAAAGCCGAATAAGTGCTTTTATGGTTACCTGTCACACCTCCTTCCCTTTTAACCCAGGTACCCGATTGTACTGCTGGGTGAACAGAGGCACATTTCAAATAAAGTCACTTGCCTAGGGTGATACCAAAAGTTTCTCATCTCGTATCTCAGTGTGGGGCAGGGAACCTCCCTGAGGTTATCGGTGTATCAAGCATTTTATTGGGAAACCCACTCGTCCGGCCACAAGTCACGCAAGGTGTTTGTGAACTTCACTGATAGCGATCGACTAAGCTATGCACAGGGTCACGTGCCACCGCTGATGTATTAACAACCAGGATGAAATTGCTTCCGCTCTATCTTGTTTTAACAGCATCTATTGCCTTAGCTGTCAAATCCTCAAGAAAAATAAACGTGAACGTATTTGGAGTTTCTCATGAATATCAGCGATCAATGTAGGCAAGGATGTATATCAGAAATCCTCGATGAAAACCTGCTTCAAATGAATTGTGTTACGTAATTTAAGGATAGCCTTAAGTTTATGTCACCATATGTCCCGTCTATTTGGTTATATAACGGCATCTATTGACTAAATTGTCAAATCCCGAAGAAAATAAATGTGAACGCATTTTGACACTCTCATAATTATCAGCGATCAATGAAGGCAAGGATGTATATCATAAATCCTTGAAACGTTTTCAATTGTGCAAACCCTTTTATCTTTTTGTCCTAAATATTATTCCGAAATACCAAAAGTTTACAAGTTAATCAAGTAAGAAAAGATTGTCATACGAGATTGATAATGCAGACAATCCCATTCCACTGTCATATACTAGCAATTAGGGGTGAACACGGCATTCGCACCTACATCAACACTAACGTTATCGTCACATATATCAAAGTCAAACACGTCATGATATGACCATAGGAGAGGAGAGGGCAGGTGAGGGTTGGGGATGGGAGAGAGGGAGGGGAGGGTGGGACAGGGGGAGGGTGGAACGGGGGGATGCAAAGGATGGAGGCGGGGAATTGGATGTGCTGGCCAAAAAATATACTCATAAGACATATAATTGTTTGGTAACATCGATTACAAGAAATCTTGCAAAACACCAAAATATGTCCATACCACAATCAGAATCCACCTATTTGATGACAAGTGGCCCTCTTCTTCTGAAGTATATTGTTCTCTCTGGGAACTGATCCCTGGAGGCCATGTTGTCTGAACTTCTGAACTCAGAATACCTATCTACATGTACAATCCATTTTCCTCATATTTTGACTACTCCAAACATGACTATTGCTGGTTTAACAAGTCCAAACATGATTATTGCTGGTTTAACTTGTCCAAACATGACTATTTCTGGTTTAACTTCTCCAAACATGACTATTGCTGACTGAACTTCTCCAAACATGACTATTTCTGGTTTAACTTGTCCAAACATGACCATTGCTGGTTCAACTTGACCAAACATGACCATTGCTGGTTCAACTTGACCAAACATGACTATTGCTGGTTCAACTTGTCCAAACATGACTATTGCTGGTTCAACTTGTCCAAACATGACTATTGCTGTTTTAACATCTCCAAACTTGACTATTGCTGATTTAACATGTCCAAACATGACCATTGCCGGTTCAATTTGACCAAACATGACTATTGCTGGTTCAATTTGACCAAACATGACTATTGCTGGTTTAACTTGTTCAAACATGACTATTGCTGTTGTAACTTGTCCAAACATGACTATTGCTGGTTCAATTTGACCAAACATGACTATTGCTGGTTTAACTTGTCCAAACATGACTATTGCTGTTTTAACATCTCCAAACTTGACTATTGCTGGTTTAACTTGTCCAAACATGACTATTGCTGTTTTAACATCTCCAAACATGACTATTGCTGGTTCAACTTGTCCAAACATGACTATTGCTGTTTTAACATCTCCAAACTTGACTATTGCTGGTTTAACTTGTCCAAACTTGACTATTGCTGGTTTAACTTGTCCAAATATGACTATTGCTGGTTTAACTTGTCCAAACATTACTAGTACTAATTTTACTACTCCCATCTTCACTGTTCCTAGTTTTCAACTTCTAAACTGAATTGAAGTTTCTTTAATTAAATGAAGTTTTAATGTTTTGGCTCAGATTGATGTATTGCAAATAACATATACAACATCATCAATCACTATGAAGAACAATAAAGGTCACAAAACCGAACCTTGAGAGACGCCTGCTAAATGCTACACGTTGAGAATTTAATGCGTGTACATTACTAACAACTTAAAAGTCAAACCTGTACAAGATACATGATATTGGCACGGAGCCAGTTACTGCTACGTGTCATTCTGATGAGCATTACATCTCTGTCTGGGTTGATTAGAATATACAAATATATGAATATAGGTGCGCATATACTAGAGTAACATTTTCATTTTAATCAACTAGGAACGTTTCATATATTGATAATTAAAATACTGAGTACATATTTGTATCATTGTTATGGAAGGTGTCAAACGTTTTTGTGTTGTAGAGATGGAACAAGAAACATTTCGTAATTCATATAACGTGTTCTTCCTTAAAAAAGAACTCACATTTTAAGAAAAATATATTGAAGACTGATTCAATCGCAAAAGCTTTTCGTACATTCGTATCACATGAAATCATATGAATCATATACAGCTGCAGACCGAAAGTTTGTTCACATACCTGCGAATCGCAGTGCAAATTTCATATAATTTGACATGTTTTGAAGCATCATAGCAATGCGAAAAAGAAATGGATTATTTTGAATTTTGAATACAGAAGAGAAGATCCATTGCACCTTTACGCAATCGTATGCCATACCCAAAAGTTAACAGTACTAGTTTTTTGCAGGTCACTGAAGTGACAAGGGGTCAAAATTTCAAAAACAGTATTTTTTATTAATGTCTACAAACTCCTGCTGCTTTTGTTCTCCAAGAGTCAAAATGGAACATTTTAATCGAAATTTTGGGAAATCGTAATTTCGAAAATATTACCCCTTCTGTCCATTAACCATGCAAAAATTATGATTTTTGCTCGAGAGACGAGACAATCCCACAATAAATTAATAATGTCTACTTAACACATTGACAAATGGAGATCCTGTGTCATTTCTGCTGAAGTTGTTATCAGACATTCAAACCAAACCCAAATTACATGTTATTTGCACTAAGATACACTATAAAAGTGAACAAACTTTTGATACGCAGCTGTAGATGTTAGATGTAGCGTGCTTGAACTAGCAGTGTTTCCAAAATAAAGCCGCACTCATATTTAATCAGTGCATATCTCACTTTACTTCTGAATATTGCTTCACAGGTCTACTTCAATTAGCTATTATTATAGAAAATGTCCTGGAGATAACACGCAAACTATACATCAATGTATAACTGAGAACCGGAAGCAGGAAGTTTGATCTCTTAATACATCAACACACAAAACTAGACGCTGCAAGCAGGAGTATACTTTACCGTTGATGATATTTCTACTTTGACGGGAACACAAATCCGTTTGCCACGTTTTTTAATGAACTCTCTAAAAACAATCATGTAAAACATTGTCTATTTTCCTTGATTACGGCCAAACGTCGAATTTAAATATATGATACTACTTCAAACTTCTTTTGTCTTTACATAATCACAAACTGTTCTACAATAGTGACGAGTGCTTCATGAATAAATAGATTTGAATTTTTTTAAAGGATTAAAAATGAATTGCACATTTATCATATGGTAAAATATATGATAGACATGTGTTTTTTACTCCACTAATATATAATACTGGCAACATCTACTTCCCGATCAGCAAAGATAATCACTTATGCGTTTCTCTTCTGAAGAGTTGCCCTAATATGTTACTGGATAAAATACTTCTTTCATACGTGCTTAGCTACGAATACAGGTTTGTCGGCATGTTTACTTTTATTCGGTCGTTTCTTTCATTTGAAAATGAAAACAATAAAATATCTTACTTTGGCATTGAAGAGATAAAGATAAAACCTAAGAAAGGTGTTTGGAACTTCACTAAGGTCATGAGGTATTTTGACTCTTAGTTGAGCCATTTACAAAATTTATGAAACATACTCTGTGTCACAAATTATCTGTACGTTCTGCTCGAAGCACACCTATCTGTCTCCTACCCTGCTTATTCTTAAAGCTCTGGGAAACAATATGGCTTGCATGGTAACATTTTAAAGGTAGGTTAACATTAATACAAGTATCTTTTTTCAAACGAATGGCAAACAACACTTATTTGATTTTAACAAGTAGGTGAAAAATGTCCACTTTCCTATTCTTACTATCTTTATTTCGGTACTGAAGAGGCCTCAGGCCTATAGTACATATATACAAAAGTAGTTGGGATTTACATAAGTTAACACTTTAGTGATAAAACATATGTTCTGTACTTCATTGCATTGTAGATGTACATAGCCAGATTTTGTAGTGTAATTTGATTTTTACTGTTCATAAGATTACAGAATTTTATAATACTTGGATGGACATAGTAGTACTGTTTAATATACTTACATCGTAATGCATTATATACTGGACAAATAAAAAGAAAATGGTATTCGTCTTCTATTTAATTTAAAGTACAAAGTGTACATATTCGGTCTTCCTTTTTAACATTTTTATATCTACCAGTTTCGATTAATAAATCGTGTGAAGAGCATCGAAAGCGTGCTAGAGATCGCCTAAATTTTCTTATATCAATACATGACAAGTAGGTTTCTTTGAATAAGTCGTGTTTAAATTGTGAATAGTAAAAACATTTACTTGACAAATGAGTTTTATCACACCATGTTTGAAGATAAATGTCTTTAAGTCGAACAGTTAGGGAATTAATGAATAGTGATTGAAATTCTACATATTGATCATTCCAAATATTTCCAAAGCCAATAGCAAATAAAAAGTTTCTAACCTGAGATACCCAATTTCTTTGTCCATTCTTGTCATACAATAACATCATATTATAACATTTTTTTGGTATTCCTTTATGAGACATAGCTAAAAGTTTCAACCAATATTTGACTGCATTTATAGAGGCGTAGATATAAAGTGGAAACCTTCCTAGTTCTCCATAAACCATAACACTAGGTGTACTTAATTTTACTCCTAGATATTTTTTACATGCAAATAGATGAACCTTTTCAATTATATCTATATTTTGTAAACCCCATATTTCCGACCCATACGATAATATTGGTTTTATTTTACTATCAAAGATTTTAAAAAAGGTTTGGTACGAGAGATCGCCTAAGATATGGGTTTGTTTACAGATAGCAATAAATACCTTTTTAGCTTGTGTTGCTGCCTGGTTGAAATGATTGTTCCATGTAAGGTTTTTGCTGAATAATACACCCAAATATTTATAAAGTGAAGTTGTCTCCAGTCGCTCTTCTTTGAAATACCATTTTTCCGTTTTTGATAATTTCCCCCCATTTTTGAATACCATAACTTTTGATTTAGATCTATTCACTGTTAGTTTCCATTCATCAGAATACTTTTCTAGTTCATATGTTTGCCTTTGAAGACCAATTACGGTTGGGGAAAAAAGGATAATATCATCTGCAAATAATAATAAAAATAATTCCAATATATCTGGATGAAGCTCTATACCATGGGTACAATTCTTCCTAATCTGAATGGCTAATTCATTAATGAAGATCGTGAATAAAAACGGGCTTAGTATGCACCCCTGTCTAACTCCCAAGTGACTAGTAAAGGTATCAGACATATCATTATTATTCCGCACACATACTTTGACATTCTCGTAAATACTACATAATAATTTGTTCATTTTCTTACTAAGACTATGCGATCTCAATAGCTTCCATAGTTTGTGTCTTTCAATAGTGTCAAACGCTTTTGCAAAATCAACAAAAAATACATAAAATTTACCCCCCTTTGTTTTCAAATACTTTTGAATCAAGGTTTGTAAAGTGAAAATGTTATCGATGGTTGAATATCCTTCTCTGAATCCCGCTTGTTCTTCGTTTATTTTATCCAAAGATTCTGCCCAAAAACAAAAAACTAGTCTTTTATTAATAATATAGGTAAATATTTTGCCGAAGATGCTAAGAAGGGTAATTCCTCTATAGTTGTTCATATCTTGTCTACTACCTTGTAAATGTGAATTGTCTCCCCTAGGTAGTTTAGCTGTGTTATTTTCGCTCCTCGGAAAATTTGCTTTCAACATTAAGAAACAACGTACAGACATTTTAAACACGTACATACAGTCTGATGGGTATCTCTGTCGACTTGTGGAGAGCTAGAATCGGAACTTTTGTGCCTCCAAAGGGTTTGAAACAGATTGAGAAAGTGCAACCCTACACTTTCCTATTGATTGTTGGGGCCTGACAATTGTTATACAAGAGTATTACATAGTATCATACTTTCATTCATAACTAATACGGAATTGTTTTGTTTTACTCGATAACGGGGATATAATCTATAAACCTTTAAATTCAACAATATAGCAACTATTACACATACATATGAGTGATATATTACACGACATATATAGGTGTATCAAAGGGACGTCAACAAGTGTATAAAAAAGGCAATAATGGTGATATTGATTTCTAAATAGAATCTCCCTGGACCTCGATGCACTTTGCCCATTTGTCTGTGAGACTGTGTATGCCTAATTTAGGCAATTTAGAGATAAAGCTGTAAGTTTTGGTTGGATATTTCAGCTTAATGCAGGGCAGATCGTTTTTAGGCTCTTATTCAAGCCACAGGAAAATTCATGAAACATACTCTGGACCAATGTAGCCATATCATTTGTAATGACTTCAACAGGCCTTTCGGACCGTGGTTTATCGTCCAGGAAGCTGTGACACTGCTTAAACTCAGCTGATCATTTTGCAACAGTAGGGGCTATTGAGGGGCTTTTTTTCCATACACATTAGAGTAAGCTAGGGCACCCTTTCAGTGTCTGGTTCAAATATATGGACTAATGAGAGCGATATTTTTTTATCCTCATCTCATCAAAAATTATGCACAATCAAAAGCTAAGAACAAACCAAGCAGGAACCTCACGCAAGTCTAGCTGAGCGCCCCCTAGTTATACAGAGAGCATACATGTGGGCTGTAAGTATGCGGTACAGCTCGGTGCGTGAGGTCACTCTGATCAGCTAACCCAACTCTTATAGGCTAGACGTAAACGAATTAAATCTGTAAGTACTTTCCGCATCCTTTTTTATTTTCTTTTATATCATCTATTTACATGTTATTTTATCAAAATTTAAAAAAACTTGAACATTGTGCTGTAATCGACAAAATTGTCTCTTGATTTTACAAGTACAGAACTTTGTCTTGGATATCCTTACATATTTTCTCCCAACAAAGGTGTTATACAAATATATACCTTGCCACTGCAAACTGCCGATGGAATGTTATATTGACTATAATAGAATCATTTTATATTAGACTAGGCGTGACATGGTTGCGAAAAAATTGCATTATTGTTGCAATTTAAACTTTGCTGTAAACTTTATAAACCCAAGGAGTTGCTCATCTGTATGATAAGAGTTTATGTACCCTGGTGGTGCTGTAGTTTTAGTACGAGGGATAGCTCCAAGACATGGTCTTCAAAGTGGATGCTTGATTTAACGCATTGAGTAAATGTTACCTGAACAACTGAACAAACTGAATATCATTTCCGATATGAATTTATTCATGATGAAGAATCTATCAAGCAAAGATATGGATACATTATCAAATCAGAATATCTGTATAATAACTAAATAAATGCTTACATGAATGATTTCACCCCAAAATTGTTATATTTCTACAGGAGTGTTAAATGGTTTTAGTGTAACTCTTATGTTGCTACATAGTGGATAAATGGTTTATTTATAACGCTCATATTTAATTATTGGTATTAACTTTAAATAGATTAATTACTTTATTGTGATACTCCAACAACAATTTACATGGTTTTTTCCTCTCAGGGACATATTTCTTAAAAATAACTAAAATTAAATGAAATAAATCAAAAGAGATCGTCTATAGATAGTATAAAATGGTTTATTTCCAAACAGCATTTGTAAGCAATGCCAGGTACAATTGTATGGTATGTTTTAAACACCTGAAGACGTTTTAATGGTCGATGTTTCCCAATGACAGTTGATAATGATGATTTCTCTTTCTTTATAGAAATAATTTTAACCAGATTATCTAAGTTTTCGTTAGTTAGACAATACCCTAGTATATAGGTTGTATCCGTGTTATTTTCTTGTATCCGGTCTGTCAATCTATGGTTTGAAGACAGGTGCGTCGTTCCCTGTCGACCCCAAATGCGGGGGTTGTATATGTATACTACGTTATATCATACGACAGCTCCTATATTACAGCACGAGACCGCCTTGCTCAGAGGTGCACGTGCTTCACATTTCCGGTTTATCACGTGACACGAGGCCCGGCACAGGCGACATTCACCTCTTCGACGGTAACGTCTTCAACATGTTCAAATGTATTTTCAATTATAGAGTTGTGGGAAGTTATTTCGTCATAATTTAGAGTGTTGCAGAGATTTAATTTCCTGGAAATGCATGTAAATGCAATAATACACGACATCGATTGATTGACTGGTACGGTATCCTGTCAATGTCTCTGTCATTACTAAGATACCTTCTTCCGAACAACTTTAACAAAAATTTACTTTGAGCTTAATTGATTAAAGAGCCACTCCGTGAGTTGTTGGAGTCATACACGAGGGATATAAAAAAGTTTCAATTATCACAAAGAATGTACTGGTGAATACGGACCAAATTGTCAATATAGCATAAGTCATCCTTGTTTAGTTCCTGGGTCAACAATAGTTCGCGACAGCCAGTTTTACGCCTGTTGACCAAATAGCACAGTACCCCCTATTATGGAGAAAATTGAGGCGCACAGTGTAATTAAGATTTTACATTTGAAGGGCTTTACTGTACATCAAATTCATGATGAGATGAAATCTGTTTATGACAATGACAGCCCATCCTATGACACTGTTGTAAGATTGAAAAGGAATTTCCAAACAGGTCAGATGTCCCTCGCATATGGCCAAGAAGTGGACACCCCTCACTTAATTACTGATGATATGGATGTCATCAAGATGGTTGAGACGCTGGTTCAAGAAGATCGCCGCATAATATGGTTATGCTCCACAACCAGTTGCATATGTCCAAAGTGTCAGCACGCTGGGTTCCTCGCTTATTGACTCCACTGCAGAAACAGAATCGAAGGGACACGTTACGTTAGGCATTGGAGCTTCTGGAACAAGATGAAGAGGATTTCTTCAAACGTCTTGTTACCATGGATGAATGCTGGGTCTATTAATATGATCCTGAGACAAAAGAGATGAGGAAAAAGTGGAAGCATGCTACGTCACCACCTTCCAAAAAGGCCAAGGTGCAAAAGTCTGCAGGAAGGGCCATGGTGTCTGTTTTTTGGGATTGTTGTGGAGTCATCTTGACGGATTATCTAGCTATGGGTCAGAGCATTACTGGAGTTTATTACTGCAACCTGCTGAGTAAGTTACGAGATGCCATTAAACAGAAGCGCCGCGGTATGATCACTAAAGGTGTACGCCTGTTAGCTGACAATGCCCCAGCTCACACTTGTCAAGCAGCTTCTTTGGAAATCTTACCGCATCCCCCTATTCACCCGATCTTGCACCAAGTGACTTCTTCTTGTTCCCCGAGATGAAAAATCCACTTCGTGGACGTCGTTTTGAAAACACCGAGGACATCATTCGAGAGGTGGAGGCTTGGTTTTCCATGAAATCAGGGGTCTTCTATTCAGACGGTCTGCGCAAGGCCAAGAAGCGATTGGGAAAATTTGTATCTCTGGATGGTGACTGTGTAGAAAAGTGTTTAAAAAATGAGAACAAAATAAAGTTTCTACTTTTGATATGTGTCTGTGATAATTGAAACTTTTTGATATCCCCTCGTATGCCAAACTTAATCAATGTTGTCATTTGATCGCGAAGTATTGACTGTTACCAAAAAACACATTTTAAAGCTTATTGGGTTTTTACAGTAACAACATGAAGGTAGAACGTCGCAATTATGATGGAAAACCGGACAGTGGCGCGCGTCAAATAGTTAAAGGTAATTTTGGAGACTTATCTAAAACAGCCAGGAGGGCAGTTAGGAGTTGATAGTGTTCGTTAGGTTATATAAGTGCTATCTATGTATATTGAACGTGATATCTTCACCTGTGTGCATTTATAAGGCTGTTTTTTAGATTTTCATGGAAAACCAGTATTTGTCATATATATATATATATCTTTTGGGCATGAAAAGTTAAAATGTTTTATATCACCACATATGACATTTAGGTTCTTATCAAAGGTAAATAATATGTTATGAAAATCACGGAGTGGCTATTTAAGATTTAAATAGCTGTGTTTATTCGTTCATCTGATCATACATTACCATGTTTACACACACCTTAGAAGGAAAAGTCGTCTCATTAATACATGCACTATACAACCTTAAAGATTCATGGCAAATTAAAAAAAGCTATGATACATGTATGAATGGGGACTCGTGAAGTCAACAATTGCGTAGCATCCGAGTCGACAGACATAACGTCACGTTCATGAATATATTACAGTCGTACGGTCACGACCTGTTCAGCGTGTTTCCAAGGTGATGTAGTCAGGTGCGAGGAAGGATTGGGGATACAGAGCCATGAATCGTGTCTTTTTACACGTCTACTGGTGACTATGTTTTACTCATCTTTTCCTGGAAGATACTCTATTATGCAAAACAAACCCACGCCTTCAAGCTGAATGAAACATGAAATCAGTATTGTTGCTCTACGATGTCTTCTTCTGTATGCGATAGATGGAGGACCAGACAGGTTCACCAGGGCGAGTGATTAAGAAGAGTGTGCTGGTGTTACAGGCAGATTACACACTGTCTTCCCACGCATGTTCTATACCCGCGTCAGCCCTAATGACTCGACAAGATAGGCCTTGCCGCATTTTCCAAACTTTCCTGTGCTTTTCGCCCAGGCTGCTGCGACGGATTTCGATAGTCCAATGAAAAATCATAAGAATTTTACAAATTTTCGCCGAAGAAGGGGCTGCACTGAGAGCACGAAGTTTGACGTGTTGGCTTAAGGTTTGAATAAGCCTGTGATTGAGACTAGTGCGATTTAAAGCCATGCGCGGGAAGATGATACATATCTAGATGTTTTATGAAATATTTTCATCAAGTTAGGTTTGATAGTGAAGCTGTGTCCTGTTTGATTGTCAAACAGCCAATAATGAATTTTCAAATAATGATAATAATTATCATCATAATCATGGGCGTAGCTCCTAATACGATATACTCAATTGAGTAAAAATTTTTCTTCCAATTTCATAAATTTCACACAAAAATAAAAGTAAACCAAACTTACACCTTCTTCCATATGTTTTATTGATAAAGAAGCTGAGCATATCATGTACAAGATACCTCCATCCATGGAAGATAAATACGACTTACACATATTTACACCTTTGCTTTAGGAGCAAAATAAGCATATTTTGCTTGTTTGATTCATTTTAAGTGATTTTTTTTTAAAAATCCCTTCAAAAGCTTATTTTCATTTTGAAATCTCTTTACAGGAGAGAAAAACTTTTTCGTATTTCGTGACGCCATATAGCAATGCATAGGCGCATTTAAATAATGTTTTATTACGATTTTAATTGATTCAATACACCAGACTGTTTGGACAACCATAAAACAAGAAGCATCCTACCCTCTCTGGCTCATGATTTTATCCAAAACACGCCTAAATTAATCTAAATCATATCAGTATATCGTTTGTCAGTCGGTTTGAAAAATAGCAAGGAGCTTACTTCGAACCTGCCACATTACAGCCGTTTGACGGGTACCCATTTATTAAAGCTGGGTGGACTGAGTAATGAGGATGAAGTGCGCTGCCTAGTGACCAAACACAGATTGAGACCCCGCTCTCCACCACGTTATGAAAATAATTGCATATTCTTAAACGCGCAAAAACGATCAAATTTAAGAGCAATATATTTCCAGGATTTGAACCTTGAAACCCATTAAATCGCATGTCAGCCCTTCTACCTAACGATGTTTTAGGTGAAAGGGGGTGGGCTTAGTGTGCTTTGATCGTGCCCACGATTCTTCAAAACCCTAGCTACGCCCCTGATAATAATAATTTATTGCCCGTCAAATGAATTCGTTCTACAACAGTTGGATACCCAATATAGATAAGACACGAGTGCAATAGGGAAACCAGTAACTTTAGACAGTACATACAACACACTTGCAGGCAAACATATGTATAATTGTTATCTGTATTCGCATCACTTATAAGAATTGAAAGGGCCAAAATGAGAAAATGTACACTTGCTACTACTAAGACACCTTATATATTGCGGTTTTAGATAACCGCCTAATCAAACTGGGGAAAGCTAAGACAATATCATTGAAGCATGAATGGAAGCCAAACCCATTGTGTGACGTATTGGGCGGCCACTGAAATTCTAATTTTTTTGTTTTTCTCTGAATTTGCAAAGTGATTCATATTCGAATAGGGGCAATAGAATAACCGATAAAATTCATTAAGGCAATAACCTACGGCCTCATTACGTCAACTTTCCTTCGTATCCACTTTGACTCGAGTGTGATAAGTCATGTCTCTTGGCTAGGTTTATATCTAAAAATGTTAAGAACTTTGGTGTTGAGAGATTAATCATTATTGAATAATACGAACTATTAGGTATAGATTGTCTCCGAAAAAAATGATTTTTTTTCAAAGAACGGGATATATTGTGATTATTGTTTAGTGAGTTGACATTTGTATCATATTTCGCAGAAAATATTCTTTTCTTTAACTTAACTTTCTTGAATTTAGTACTAACGTGGATGTTTCGTTTGTAGTTATCTTATCTAATCTCACACTGTGTGGCTATGTCTCTGTCTTAGAATGTATTAATCATTGATATGATAATATACCATATCTACTTTTTCATCATTGGTAGAAACGCATGGGCCCCTCTCCTCCAAATTTATTGATTGATTACATATTCTACAAGTTCATTGGTTCATAATGATTGGACGTCATGACAATATAATCAGTAGCAGTCGAATGCCAAGAGTTACGCCATTATTACCGGATGTTTGACATAAGTCGCTAGTTACAAACAGGTGCAAGGTGTGAAAAAACAATAGGTGTAATTAGAGACCAATATATTAAAGATTGAGTTTGAATGCGATGGAATTACATAATGGGCAGCTGTTTGTAAAAAATATGAGACTTGTTGACCCAGTCTTATTTTTGCGACAACATTGGGCAGACGTCGTAATTGATTTACACATGCCGAAGGATAGTGCGCAAAGAATCGTATTTAAATACTGTCTTTCGCTTGGAACAATGCAAATTACTAAAGATATATTAAATATTAATTCAACGAAGGTTGGAGTTTGAATTCCGATATGTTGAAACAGTGGTGGAAACAGCGAGATGAGCCGCTTATTACGTCACGCGACAGGACTCACGCTCTAGTGACCATAGACCCTTTCAGTGGTGCTAAGTAACTGGTGTTTTTAAAAAGCCGTATATAAGTTGTTTATCGGCTTATAATCAAAGTTAAGTAATTATCAATTCCAATACATTTTAATGAATCATGAAAGTTGCCATTAGTCCTTAAAATCGATCTTTAAAGCCAGCCATCATTCAGAAATTATTTCGCAAAAGTCCATTTTGAATGTGAAGTCCTACAAATCTTTCCAACCAGACAGGCAAATCCGGCCGTCACTCGTTAGACGGGCGCATATAGGTCATTTTTGTCACTCGTTAGTTATTGTCTATTTCCATGCAGAGTTGCCACCCTTACATGCGCTTTAATTAGGCGCCATTTACACTCCTTTGTTCTCAAGAGAGATGGGATTTCTCGATATCAACGCATCTGAAGTGGTGTTCCTTACGGATTTTTTCGTCTACAGTTTAGGTAAGACTATGTTTTCTGTATATAGGACACGCTAGTTAGTTTTACCTTGTCAGTAATCAAGATTCTAATTCGTCTGTATCGACAATGGTCATGCATCTGATGGTACAGCCTCTTCCATTAATAACTTTCAGCTCGTAATTTTGTGATGCTACTTTAAAACATGTGTGTAGTGTTTTATTAGTACAAATATTTGAGAAAGAAAATATAGCTTTCTCTATGTTTTGACTGAAACCAAATAATTCATGACCAAATTCTTTCCCTATATATTTTGTTACCCGAACTTTCATAGTGGAATATTAATGATTAATACACCCTTATTAAATGCAGAGAAGCTGATTCGGTGTGGAACATTTTCATTTTCAGATAACTGTCATTTAAATTCACTGCAAAAGAAACCTTTTATAATATTTGACTTATGTAGATTCAACTATTACTAGTTTCTAGTTAATAATATAAATTTCAGTTGGTGTCTGTGTATACATTTAAATTTTTATCAAATTAATTTTTTCCGGACACGTAGCTTACCAAATATTTAACGAAGTTAACATATATTTTGATTTGCATCTGAATTCATAGGTACAAATGTTGACCATGATCATGAGTTGAGATAACAATTAAGGTTTCAATTTATTTTCAGATACTTTCACAAATCTGTTACAAGGACGCAATCAAGGATACAATTCTCAAGAACGGCGGAATTCTTTTAAGATGATCTTCGAAGGTGTAGGAAGAAAATGGCCTTGAATCAGGACATTCACACTTTAAGAATTACTCTTCAGCTTTGGACAATGATATGAAGATTTGACAAATCTGATTCTAAGTAAAGTTAATTTTTCAAAACATATAAAGGCAAATATTTTTGTATTATTATTACAATATATATGTTGATTGAATTAAATAGATTTTGATATTGAATAAATATTTCATAATATTTGGGCTTTTCTTGTTTATTTTCAAGGCACAATTGCTCGTCACTTCGTCTGAAAATTTTGAATCTATTCATAAGAAAATTTAAACCTAAACATAAAATTAAGTTACCAAATCAAATTAGTCAATATATTTTTTTAAATAGTGAAATAATTGGGCTTAAATGTATCCATTATCATCCTGATTAAGTTCCCGCTGCATAGCATTATTATACTGGGTATAACACAACTACTATAGGACACGAGTTTTTTCTTTTTTCAGACTTCTGTTAAATATTTGGGAGGTATTTACACTTCTAATAGAGGGATTAATATATGTCTAACAAACGTCTAAAGGACGTCTAATAAACGTCTATTAAACGTCTAATAAACGTCTAATAAATGTCTAAAAGACGTCTAAGCATAGACGTAGACGTCTTTCTAGTCCCACAGATTAGACTATATTAAGAGGTCTAATTGACGTCTACTAGACGTCTCTGTGCCCGCTGGGAAGTGATATTCGCTCCCCTCTGCTACTGATTGCTACAGATATGTTTTCCAGCCCTGATTTCAGTTTGAGATTTCACCATGTCTCAGTTGGGTACCCCTCGTCATTTCGACCTATCAGACCACAAAACTAGTTGTTTGTTCTACGGTAGTACATAAGTTAACTTCAAATTCTAGGGTACGGTTGATTCTGATCGGACCATTGTACATCAGTTCGGAAGTTTACTGATGCCAAGTTTCTAAATAAGTATTTGACTGTTTGGCACTTGTCTTATTACAGAGCGGATGATCGGCTGACAAGACCCGGGGAGTCCGACCCCGGAAGAGGATGAGCAAGTTCAAGGACAGAGTGATATGTCTCCTCAGCTTCTTCTTCTGCGCATACCTGATAGCCAGTCTGTCTCTCCTGGGCACCATATTGAGGGCCCGCTCCTCCGTGTACCTCAACCACGACCTTCAAGAATGGGTCGACGTGAAAACTCCTCTGCAGCGCTACGTCACCCATGTTCGTGAACTGAGACGAGAGTTCAACTGTGGTAAACTGTTCCACGGAGATTCAAAGGAGGCGGAGAAGGTGAAGAGATACCTGGTCCACAACAACCATTCCTTCCCTACATTCCAGGAGAGTGTCTTTGTGAAGGTTACACAAGATTGTGAAGCCTTTGTGTTAGAACGAGGCTACTACAGAGCCGTCTCCTTCCAGGAGCTTGAACTTCCGGTGGCGTTCATCCTCCTAACCCACGGCAACATTGAGGAGTTGGAGCGTCTGCTAAGGACAGTGTACGCGCCTCACAACTACTACTGCATCCACGTTGATCTCAAGGCTTCCCGTCGCTTCCTGCGCGCGGTCCAGTCACTTGCCAATTGTCTGCCTAATGTGTTTGTTGCTACGCGACTGGAGCGTGTGGTGTACGCTCATTTCTCCCGCCTCAAGGCTGAGCTGAACTGTATTGAGGACTTGTTGTTTTACGGTAGGAGATGGAAATATCTGATTAACTTGGCATCTTCAGAGTTTCCGCTCAAATCAAATCTGGAGATTGTGAAATTTATTAAAAATCTGAACGGCTCCAATGATATACGGGAGGTTTACCGGAACCGTCGGATGGAGCGGTTTCACTTCCGGTTTATGTTGATAGACGGAACTATTCAAAAATCTGAATACCGTCTTCCGCCGCCTCCCCATAATCTCACCGTCACAAAGGGGCTGGCGTACGGGGTCTTTCGCAGGGAGTTCCTCGAATTTGCTTTGACCAATCAGAAGGCTCGAGATTTCCTACTGTGGTGTAGAGACACGCACAGCCCGGATGAACACTTCTGGGCAACTCTCAACAACCTGTATCACAACCCATTCCTGCGCTCTCCAGGGGGATCCAAGGGTAGGTTTGGTCCTGTCTTAGTTTTTAAGGATTCTTCATAGTTTATTCCATATGCTGAAATAAGGAATGATTTAGCTGCATAAGTCCCCTTGCAATGTTACAATCGCACCGATATCCTTCACTGGTTTGTCAAGCCTTGCTGCTTGCGTCTATATTCCTTGTTTTAGTTCTACATCCAAGCCGTTAATTACGTCCAGGAGATTTCTGGTTTTACCAACACGATCCGGAGGATAAATTGCTGAAGTTCTGGCAAAGAAAAGTTACCAAATTGTTACAAGCGATTAAGACAAGCACGACTTATGCCTTGTGTAAGAAGCTGTTCTCAATTCGTGGTCATTTATTCACTTTCTTGTCATCATTCACTTACTGGTGGTCATCATTCACTTAGGTGTGGTCATCATTCACTTACTGGTGGTCATCATTCACTTACTGGTGGTCATTGTTCACTTACTTGTGGTCATTGTTCACTTAGGTGTGGTCATCATTCACTTACTGGTGGTCATCATTCACTTACTGGTGGTCATTGTTCACTTACTGGTGGTCATCATTCACTTAGGTGTGGTCATCATTCACTTACTGGTGGTCATCATTCACTTACTGGTGGTCATTGTTCACTTACTGGTGGTCATCATTCACTTAGGTGTGGTCATCATTCACTTACTGGTGGTCATCATTCACTTACTGGTGGTCATCATTCACTTACTGGTGGTCATCATTCACTTAGGTGTGGTCATCATTCACTTACTGGTGGTCATCATTCACTTACTTGTGGTCATCATTCACTTACTTGTGGTCATTGTTCACTTACTGGTGGTCATCATTCACTTACTGGTGGTCATCGTTCACTTACTGGTGGTCATCATTCACTTACTGGTGGTCATCATTCACTTACTTGTGGTCATTGTTCACTTACTTGTGGTCATCATTCACTTACTTGTGGTCATCATTCACTTACTTGTGGTCATTGTTCACTTACTGGTGGTCATCGTTCACTTACTGGTGGTCATCATTCACTTACTGGTGGTCATCGTTCACTTACTGGTGGTCATCGTTCACTTACTTGTGGTCATCATTCACTTACTTGTGGTCATTGTTCACTTACTGGTGGTCATCGTTCACTTACTGGTGGTCATCATTCACTTACTGGTGGTCATCGTTCACTTACTGGTGGTCATCATTCACTTACTGGTGGTCATCATTCACTTACTGGTGGTCATCGTTCACTTACTGGTGGTCATCATTCACTTACTGGTGGTCATCATTCACTTACTGGTGGTCATCGTTCACTTACTGGTGGTCATCATTCACTTACTTGTGGTCATCATTCACTTACTTGTGGTCATTGTTCACTTACTGGTGGTCATCATTCACTTACTGGTGGTCATCATTCACTTACTGGTGGTCATCATTCACTTACTGGTGGTCATCGTTCACTTACTGGTGGTCATCGTTCACTTACTGGTGGTCATCATTCACTTACTGGTGGTCATCGTTCACTTACTGGTGGTCATCGTTCACTTACTTGTGGTCATCGTTCACTTACTTGTGGTCATCATTCACGTACTTGTCATCATTCATTGATTCACCCATACTATTTCAACGCTCGTTAATATAAAGATTTATTTTTAAACAAAATATTTTTCTATTGATGAAAGTCTGAATTTACTTAAGCTGAGCGTTACACAGTCGATGTGATGAACCATCGCCGTACCAGAGACTTCACGTTTTTCATATATTTTTCTCCGCGCTCTAGCCATCTCACCCTCAGACGCCTAGCATTGTGAATATAGGCTTTACACCTGCACAACGACAAATTTGTTTTAGGTTTGACCATTCATCGCTTATGATAAATGATCTGCTTTATTACAGAAAGGTTCATTTACTAATATATTCTTATCTCAGCGTAAGAATTCTTATTCACACTGCCCAAGCGGTGCTAAACAGTAAATTTCTCACTCGCCCGCCCCAACCCTGACGCCTTGTTGAACGCGTTATCTGTTGGATTGTTCGTCCCTTCCATTCTCATAAATTGGAGAGAAAATCGGTCGTTTGTTGATGACAGCAGGAGATAAATATGTCTGACGGTAAAATAAATTTGATGATGAATGTGTTTGAACCTTTTACAATGAATTAGCTGATTCAACAACGGATCTCGTGATATTTGTATTTGGTGAAACAAGGATTTCTATACACGGCCTTGTGGGAACCATTACAATTTACAACTCTTTACTCAAATACTTTTTTTCAGATATCGTTCAGATTCAGATTCTTAGTCACAGCTAGATGTGTGTAAACGTGATGAGGACAATGAAAATATCAACACAACAGTGAATGCATCGATCGTTTAGTAAAAAATATATATATATTATTTTACTGCTGCACGTACAAAACGGTTTTTTTCGATTTCAATAAACATCCATTGTGACAAGTTCTAAGTCTTCAAAGTACTACAATTTTTCTCGGATAAAGAATCAACCGCTTATGACGTATTCAACATGTGCTTAAAACAAAATTATTTATAAAAGGAGAAAAAAGCATTAATTACATGTACTTGAGGAATACGGCCCGATGTGATTTAATTGTTTAAAGTTCATTATTGGTGTTTTCAATGAAAACCTGCAAATAATGCAACGGACTTAATTTAGTTTTTAAGTCAATTTTCGTTTGGTTTTTCTTTATCATAAGGTCTCAAAGCTGGGCGTAGGTGAATGTATACGGCGATTTCACTGGCTGAAGGTTAGCAGCTAGTAAGGGGGATAACTCGTGATCATGCTTCGTTTCACTGATTTTGTAAGCGGTGGAGGCAAGGTAGTAAATGGATAGAGCCCATCTCGACACATTTTCACCATGCAGTGGAAAGATGCATTGGCTGTTGTCTTCAACCTATTCGTTACTTACCCTGGTTTCAAGGGCAGTCTGCTTAAAGTCCACCGTGTTACGAGAAATAGAAGTTTATAAATATTGACTCCAGCGGGGTTATTAGGGGCTGTCCTCTGCTGGAGTACGTTCGAATCCCGTTCCAGTTAATACTAGGAAGTTTAATAAAATACCAAGAAAACAATTTTCTAAGCTTTAGAATTCCCTGGAAATTTGTAAAGGGAAAACAGATATTCTATTAATATGATTTCATCAGGTTTTATATCGACTTTCCGCTGTGTATTTTCTCCCTATTAAAGCCAGTACTACAAATCTAAGCGGCACCATAATATTGTTATGATGACGTCACTCTACACAGTTATGATAAAGGTTATCAACAAATGATAGAGGGTTTATTTCACCGTCAGAACATTAGTTACACAATCTCACTAATGTGGCAAATCCATATCGCTATCTATTACATTTTTAAAAACATGTACAACAGCACCAGGAACGACATACATATAACATGAAAAATATTAAATGTTTTCTAATAAAATTTATTATGATGTACTTCATAGAAGTGGATATAAAACAGAAGTCAATGGTTGTGATATTAACTAATTTCTTTTCAATATAATCACACTGGACCTAGATGCACTTTGTCAATTTGTCTGTGAGACTGTCTTAGCCCTTGCGGTAGAAGTTGTCTGACTGGCTCCTCAGTCAAGCCTCAGTAGCTGCCTTGAGTTCATCATAATCGCAAAAACTTAAAGTGTGATTTCAAATTGCGAAACAGATAGAAGTCGCTTGGGGCCAGATCTGGACTGTAAGGGGGTGATGGTTAAGTTGTTCAAGCCACATTGTTCAGCCATGTGCAATACGACTCTTACTGACTGGAGCGTTGTCATGAAGAAGCATAACTCCAGCAGTCAACATGCCATGCCTCTTCTTCTGGATCGCTGCTCTCAAATGCTACAACAATTCAGCATAGTAGGCTCTTGTTATAGTAATTTTAGGTTGTGTAAAGACTATATAGATCTATCAAGCCTCTTGGTCACCATGATCTTGCCAGCAGAAGGCTAAGTGTGAACTTCTCGGGTGCAGGAGAGGGCGTGTGTTACCATTGACTGGATTTTAATTTTGTGTCATGATCCCAATGATGAATCCACGTTTCATCCCCATTAACCAGACGGGCATGAAAGTAATAAGAATGTCCAAGAGCTCAAGACTGGATTCAACTCTCTGGTGTCGATTTTTTGCATTAAAGTTTCGTGGCAGCCATCTTGCAGACACCTTGGCATGAGAATGTCAAACTCTGGTGATATCTCGTTCACCTTTATTCGACGATCGGACATGATTCAACTAGGACCTATTCAACCATATCTTCTGTAATGGCTTCAACGGGCCTTCCTGACCGTGGGTCATCGTCCAACTCAGCTGGCCATTTTGCAACAGTAGAATATCGAGGGGCTTTTTCCCCCATACATATTGGTCATACGTTTATATATTTCGGTCGGATTCACCCCTTCTTTCGTGAGAAACTTGATAACCGCACGATGCTAAGTTTTAGAACTTTCGATGATTACAGGAGGGGTGATTAAATCTCAAGTTAATGATCGGCAAGGGTTGATTATGCCTGTGAACTGTTGTCAGATGGCCTATCTAAAAATGACAAGATGATGTCTTCAAGTGTGTATCAATAATCAATTCTATTTTCTTCATAACAAACCCCATAAAAAATCATACTATAGTTTTATGAACATGTTTTACTGACAGAAGTTCAAGGCATACATTAAACAATAAATCAAAAGGAAAAGATACTTATGGTTTTATGTGAAAATACAGATACGAGACCCTAATGTGTCCGGGTGACCACTGTGCGACAACTTCTTTTGTCGGTCAATAATTGTGGTCAATTTGCGTCTAAGAAGTTCGTTATGTAAACAGCATTATGACACGTGGTTTTCCTTCTCGTCAATTAAGACGAAATTGTGAATCATGAACGGACCAGCCCTTAAAAGTTTCTTAAGGTTAAGGGTTCTTGACTCTCCAAACCTACAGAAAGCGATTGCATAATTATCCATTTCTTAAACAAATGATTCCTGTAAGTTTTGCTGGTGATTTTGTCAAAACGTTGATGTGTTGTGTGTGGTCTACATGGCTGTGACAAGAGGATGACGCAAGTGGTAGACCCGGATGTAGCTACCCTGTGCTTGGATTGTTACTCTGAGATGCAAACAATGCTGGCCATTTTGACGGAATTTGTCTGTAGGAACCGACCGTAAGGGCGACATGAGGTGCTGTGATGAAAGTTCAAATGTTAGGCAATTACAAATTGCTACTGAACGGTTTCGAATTGACCTATGTCAACGTTTTCATTATCGCCTCTCACTTGTGCTTAATGATAGCCTTTATCTATGCAAGAACGAATAACAAATGTGACACAACATGTGCATTTTTATGCCTGAAGGTACCACATACCACAATCCAAATCACTTTAGCGTTTCTTTTTTTGAAGGGTATAGTTACGCCTACTACTTATTAAACACACCACATATTCTACATTTTGTCTCGTGCTCTCATTTCTTGTGCTAATTGTGTACGTTTACTCATATTGTAATTCTTCTGCTTGTTTTACTCCGCCGTATTCCTGATGTTCTCCTGATGTTCGCACGAAGACAATTTTGTCTGCGAGACATGTCCTCTACCCTATCAGGAGAGATGCAGTTCCAAATGAAAGGCGATATTTTAAATTTCAAAGTTTTTTACTTCGTCCATTCCCGAGATAAGACTTTGTCAAATCGATTGCAAAAAATTTTTCATCAGATGCCTTTAGTTTGCACGTCTTCTATGGAGAGGTGCCGTGTAAAACACATCTAAATCCCCTAGTTAAATTTGTAGAAAATTATATTTTACGAATATATGTTTTTTTTATTTAGCCAATTCTAATATCAGAATTCGTCCAACCGGCTGCGGAAGACTAGTCATGCTATTCTTTTCAAATTTTGCACATATTCTTTATACTGAGATTTCATTCTAATATTGGGGCACGTTCTGTGTTGAAACGGAAAAAGACACCAACGAGTTGTCTGAACTATTGGACGTCCACGCTTTTTGACTAAATAAGAATTGAGTACACGGTCAGTGGTATTAGAACCCATCAACAACGCTCCTTTCTTTGTTTGCTATTTGTTAATATTGCGCTTCGTGTATATCATCAGAAAAAAGTCATTCTGTAGATCTGCTAGTTGTTTGAGTCATGGAACAACCAACTTATCGGAAGTTAGAAGCAGTCTTATTGGTCAGGGATGCGCGGTCGGGGTTTTTAGTGATCCGTGTTCACTTCTTTGCTTATCATTTGTTATTCCTGGATATCATTAGACACAAATCAAACTGTAGATAGTCCTATCATCATACAATGCCTTCAACAGATGAAGCCAGACCCGGATCCGCAACTGAGGTTTATGTTTTGGTGCGTGCAAGTGCGCTGGTGATCTACAAATTCAATCTACAATCGAATGTCCCTCATGCATGCTTAATTGAGAAATAGCTCTCTGCGATAAGGTCTAAGTATTCTTCGGTCGCACACCTTTGAGTGATGGTAGCAGTTGCTTCAACAAAACAGGCTTTTTGACACCTTGACGTCGCCCTTTTTTTAAACTCCATGAAACTGAGAGAAGAGGTTATATAGCTACGGGTTTGCAGCTAGAGTGATTGTATCCCCTAACGTCCAAAAGAAAAGTATCAACACTACAAATATAATGAGTAAAGACATTGTGAACAATATCACTACTTCCCCTTGACAACAACAAAAGAATCCCTGCATGTCGAAATGATGCACAATAACTAACTGCAGTTATCACATGGGTGGTAGTTTGTACAATTTTTTCATTGCTTCCACAAAATCTGTTACAGACGACCCCGACAGACACACATTCCGGTCCCGGTTCGTGGTATGGAGCGGCGCCCGACGGGTCTGTCATGGCCGCTACCGTCACAACATCTGCGTCTTCAGTGTGGGGGACCTCCCATCTCTCGCCTCCTCGAACAAACTCATCGCAAACAAGTTCGACTTGCTGTACGACCCGGTGACGTATTCCTGCATGGAGGAATTTATCCATAATAAGACACTTTCATATAAGCGGAAATACACCATCTGATATCGTCTTCTTTGTTGTGTGGTATTTTAAGGGCGCCGAAGCACACAAGTTTGTAAATATTAATAATGCACAGTTAATGATACTACTAACGATGAGAAGTTAAGCTATCTGTCATATAAGTTATTTGGAAAATATGTTTTTTTGGTTATTAACGCTTGTTAATCGTGACCAAAAAGTTTCTCAAAGATCAACAGTGATCTCTACAGACACCACAAAATGGAACAGGGATCTAAATTGGTTATTTCCCTTTGCCTATGAAAAACCTAGAATTTCTTGTACGAGTTTTGCTACCGTCCGACATTGGTCGGAGTCTAGATACAGATTTTTCTGCTGTCACATCCAAAGTAGTTTTGAAGTTTGAGATAAAAAGTTGTCAAGTGTCAGGCTACATAGTAGTGAACTCAATTGATTAAATGAATCATCGAATATTGTAATTGGACCTTCAAAAGTGCCTTGACGTTTAACGGTGCAATAGACTTGATCGATAGTTCAAAGAAGAATCTTTTTACACTTTCCTCTCACGGTTCCTGTAGCCATAGTGTGGATTCCTACAGGTCCATGTTGACGTTAAATCGCGGTCAGCATTCTGGTTCCAGGGACAAAGTGCCAAATGAGACCTGTGCTGTTAACACTGTCAGAGAATTAAATCCTTTTATTCTGGAAAATGTTCATAAACTTACGAAAAGTTTCAACATTGAATATAGCTCTTGTGGAATGGGTACTATCAGTCAGCGTTTCAAGGTTAAGGAGTCCTTTAAGATATCTCTCCTTCAGTTTCGTGGTTGAGAGGTCCTATGAAATATCTCTTGTTCAGTTTCGAGGTTAAGAGGTCCTATGAAATATCTCTTGTTCAGTGTTTAAAGGTTAAGAAGTCCTAAAAGATATCTCTCTTTCAGTGTTTAAAGGTTAAGAAGTCCTATAAAATATCTCTTGTTCAGCGTTTCAAGGTGAATAAGTCCTTAAAGATATCTCTCCTTCAGTTTCGAGGTTAAGAAGTCCTATAAAATATCTCTTGTTCAGTGTTTCAAGGTGAATAAGTCCTTAAAGATATCTCTCCTTCATTTTTGAGGTTAAGAAGTCCTATAAAATATCTCTTGTTCAGTGTTTCAAGGTTAAGAAGTCCTCTAAGATATCTCTCCTTCAGTTTCGAGGTTAAGAAGTCCTGAGAAATATCTCTTGTTCTGTGTTTAAAGGTTAAGAAGTCCTATAAAATATCTCTTGTTCAGTGTTTCAAGGTTAAGAAATCCTATAAAATATCTCTTGTTCAGTGTTTCATATAAATATCTCTTGTTCAGTGTTTGTTTCATATAAAATATCTCTTGTTCAGCGTTTCATATAAAATATCTCTTGTTCAGCGTTTGAGAGGCATAGCATCAGTCTTGTCCGAGTCCTTTAATGGAGATCCTTCTCATCAACAATATAGCCGGTTAATTTCAGATTAGGTTGCAAGAAGCTGGCACTCTTGTCTTGCTTGTAAGATTCCTGATACACTTATGTCCTCGCTCATGCAGGACCAGTGACAAGTGACAGTTTGAAAAACAGCTGGATGAAAATTCAAACCACCAGGCTTGCTCGCATTAAAGACTAAAACTTATTTTCGAAACACTTCATTTCCAAGTACCTGGTAAAATAAGGACCTGAGAAACCAAAGTAAAACAAAACAAACAAATACTTCTTTTGTCATTTTACTGATATTTCATTGTTATTTCACATGTTATATATATACTTTGCTTATGTACAGTGTATGATACAAGGAGACACATAGATAATAACAGTAGGTCACAGACAGACACACAGACTGACATTAATACCTGGCGAGAAGGAGCTCCCCAAAGCTTCAACAGCTGAGCACAGGTAAAGCACATATCACTCCCCTGAGGCTAACATTGTACAAGCACTTTGTGATGTCAGCCCATTGAGAAACACTATCAGGTATTACAAAATTACAAAGTCCTGGCTCCCTAACTTACAATTTTGGACTCACCTAAAAGTACCTGAAAAGTCAATGACTTGCCTCTCTTTCTACACAAGTAAGTACTAAAGAATATTGACTTTCTGACAAAGTTCTTAAGCTTTATGCAAAATAACTACATAAGTCCTGACTTACTCATTCTGAAAATATTTTTACAACCCTGACATGGACATGAATATAACAAAAAGGGTACCAATTAACAAAGCATTTAAGCTATCCTTAACAATACTCTAAGAAGTGCCTCTCTGTTTGCTAATTAGAAGACCGAGAAGGACGAACAATTGTCCAATATAACTCCTGAGAGAATCTGTCTTAGGTTGATGAATTGAGAGAGATTACAATTACCCCAAGTCTAAGGGTCCCTTGAAGGAGATCCTATCTTTGTCATTACAATACATAGGTGTCCCCAAGCTAACCAGTTTTCCATCCACAGAGAGTGTCTAATCTTGATGGCTCACAGATAGTGCCTGAACCTTGAAGTCTTCACACTGAAACAACTCCATCAGTCGACATGCTTACATATTCTACATTGTAAGAAAAAAACCCAAATGTTTCTCGGGCACATTTTTTTGCAAAGTCCTATAAGATATCTATCTCTAAGGGCAGTTGGACTTTATTTTTACTTTTTAATGAAACAAATATTGATGCGGGAGGGAAAGATGTTATTTTCACCATTAAAAATACAGTTTGGAAGTGTTATTTTTGGTTGACAAGTGGATTAATTGGTTGAGCAGTAGTGATGCAGAAATTATAAAAATAAGTTTTCTAAATGACAATAAAACTTTTACTAAACAATTACTTTTAAAGGTAATGCTACGATGCCCAAGAAACATTTAAGTTTTTTTATTTATCCCTATATATGTATCTATTATAATTGAATATTTTCCAACTCCAATTGAGACAATCTACTGTTAACTGATTTGAGAGTGAGTATTTGTTAAGCACTGCTCGGGCAGTACTTGAGCCATTAGTTGTGTTTCAAGTAAGAACAAGGACAGTTCAGATTAATGTTAACAGTGCACTGTATGTAAAAACACTTCTCAAAAGAGATATCCAAAGTTCTTGCCGAAATGATATCAGCATCTTATAAAACAAAAACTTTTTAAAATCTATACAAAGAAACTGGCAAAGTTAAGGTTATTATTGCACACAGTCATATTTTCTAAGTAGCAAACTGGCAAAGTAACTATACAAGTCATAATCTTAACATAATCTAACTTCAACATTTTGAAATTATATACCATAAGAAGAGAATATGTACATTCTATGAAAACAGATATATATCTCTTCTCAACATGTCATGTTGTCAATGTTACTAAAAATCATAAGTTAATGACCAACAAAATATACATACATATATTTGACACATAATGACAATACACACCAACCTCATAATTAGATAACAATTCAATTAGCTGATGGATCACAGTGATTTAAAAGAATATTTCATCATGTAAGTTTTAGTGAGAGAACTAAAATCATTATATTCATGAAAGAGGGACATTGACAATGATTCATGGCTGCTTCATTGACATTATTTTATGAGGTGTGCGTTTACTCTCAGTTCAAATGATGTCCTATTTGCATATTCATCGTAAAAATATCGTATCAAAATTACTCGTTTGGAACTAAATTTGAAAATGGGTCTCATACGTGTTCAGGAGCTGAATTAAAATGTTCTTTTTACATGTTAATTAATAACTGACTTTAAAATCATTACAAAGTTTAACCTGCTCAATGTAACTGTGATCATTTAATACTCACTTATTCAGAAAAAACTCACACAATAATAGGTTGAAGCATTTGGAAACAAAGAAATGTCATTAATAATAGTTAATAATCTTAAAATGAAAGGCCTAACTGAACAAAACATTCTTTCAAAAACAATAACAGTACAACCCTGAAAGACAATCTATTATGCATCTATCAGCATGACGGAACAGTTACCATGGCAACAACTAGATAGCAAATCAGAGGGTTGATAGAAATATGTCATAGACAAAATTCATGAAAAAATACATCATCTAGATCAAGGAGTGGCATGTCTTTGCTCAATAATTAAGAAATGATTATGCAGGTTAACGTGGACTTCTTTTCTAACCGACATCATAAAAAACAAAGAATCTGACTTCCATGAATTATAGAAACTTCCTTTCAAACATGCGTACATTCCTTTTATTTACACTCCTAACATGCTCACATTCCATTATTTTTAAATATTCATATAGGACATGCTCAAACCCATTCCCTCCCCAAAGAGGTAGCTCAATTATTCCTATACAAGCTCTGTTCTAAAACGGCATCATCTTGGATTTACAGCAGGTTCACCATGCAGCAAAATATTGCAACATAAACTACCTTGCAATATTTCAGCCAATGAAAACACTGCATGCTTATTTCTTAACATCACACAGGAATATGCAGTGACATAGTGGCTAAATAAAGCAAACAAGTTCTGTAGAGAAGACTCAAAGTGAAAAGAGTATACACAAATTACGTTTTGCTTTCTGAAAGCATATATTGAAATAACTGTGACGTTTGGAAAGATAACTTTTGAAACGGCATCCCTGATTGCACAACTAACTTTACTTGCATCAAATCAGGTTTCTTTCAAGAAATTTTTGCATTAGGACAGAGGTTGTATAGGAATTTAAGACGGAGGTGCCTCTGTTGGGAGAGAATGGCTTAAATCTAAAAAATAAGTAAACACACTTTTTAGACATCATGATGCTGATTTTGTGAATGCTTTAGACATAGAATTGTAGAGTTAGGTTGATCTTGGTAATCGTAAACAATAATCAACATGGACTCAGTTCAACAATGTGACTTGACAGGTCAGGCAATCTGGACAACACAAATAGTTTAAACTAATCCATGAAATTAACCCTCTTGATGCCAACTTACTACTAAAAGTTTCTCACTACATCCCATAAGACCTAACAGGTATGAACAGCAACAATTTACAATCAAACATAATTTCGTAAGGCAGTGTTAAGAATAAGGCCAAGGTTGGGAGTTGAAGAGTTTATCCTGATAGCAAATAGGAAGGCTGAGAAGAGAAACCTGAACATCGGAGTGAGCAGCAAAGATAATATCCACATTCCCTTACTCAATACCACTCATCAGTCTCACAACAGCCTCAGTAACCCTTGGTTAACTTTATACATGTCTTGCCCTGTTCCTAGAATACCAAGAGTTCCTGGGAACGGGCAGGGAATTTGTCAAAATCAAGGGAAATGGGTAGTCCAAGGAAATGGGCACTACATAACAAGACCTACATAAGCCTGAGGAAAAGTTCCTGTTTCAAAGTGTAAGCAGATCTGTAATCAACCACCGAGTTACTCCACTTCTTCAGTCAACTAACATTGCACTTAGAGCAAATACTCCAGAAGTTAGTTAACAGGGGAAACGACACAGAAATACTGAAATTGAAAACAATCCAGATACCTGAGAAGAACAGCAAAGAAGCAGTTCTGAAATAAATTCAGTAGTCCAGCATCTAGTTACCATGGATACTTTGTATAAATTTCGATGATAGTAGATGGGAGAAGAGATTAATGAGACAGAATGAGACATATGCCAGGTAGTTTGGGGATACCCAATATGAACTCAAAGTGGACACATGCAATTCTTAATGCTTTTCAATAAACAAATTTTTTGGACAAAAACAGACATAATTTGAGCTTGGTCTCTGCGTCAGTTATAGTTCCACACTTGCGCTGCATCAGCTTCTTTCTCTACTGTAGCCTGTATGAGCTTGTCTCAACTGTAGCCTGTTTCAGCTTCTGTCTCAACTGTAGCCTGTTTCAGCTTCTGTCTCAACTGTAGCCTGTTTCAGCTTCTGTCTCAACTGTAGCCTGTTTCAGCTTCTGTCTCAACTGTAGCCTGTTTCAGCTTCTGTCTCAACTGTAGCCTGTTTCAGCTTCTGTCTCAACTGTAGCCTGTTTCAGCTTCTGTCTCAACTGTAGCCTCTTTCAGCTTCCGTCCCTACTTTAGTCATTCAGAGTCGAACTTTCCACTGACGTCAGTCTTTATAAGTCAGATTACAAATGTAAGACGATACCCAAGATTTGATACAAACAAGAATTTGAACGGGAGGAAGAGGATTCAATTAAGTAATTCTTGTGCAGTGCTCAACAACCAAATCATGGGAACAATTGTAAGTTTGGTTTTTAAGTATAGTTACTACCTACAAACCGAAGGTCATGTCAAGGTCACATCTTCTTTTTAATGCTTTCTGTCCCTGACAAATGAACTATTATTCAATGACCTGACATTAAAAAAATATTTTGGAAAAACTTTTGAATTCAAAACTTCAAGAAAATAAATCATAAATGGATCACTAATAATTCCTCAATTCAAACCTTCTAACCACTAATAAACTATGCAATTGCACACCTGAAACGTGATCATTTAAATGCTTTTATAACTGGCACAAACATGATTTTTTTAAAGCACTAAATAACAAATCAAACAAACAAATGAAATGCAATCACAGCACTGGGGTCAAGTCTTGTTTGAACCATGTGAATACTGCCCTAAACATGCCATAGACACAAACATCTTCACGTACACATTCTTCCATACATTCCAGCACACTTGTACACTCAAAGCATACTCAGAAGGAGTTGATCATGGATTTTTTCAGCCAAAAAAACCTTAGAGGGTTCTACACAGACTCTGTCTTTCTTCAATCTCAGCACCAAGAATATCTGAACTCTTGATAAGTTTGGATTCTCTGAATTCTGCAATACAGCTAACTAAATCCCAGTAAACTACATTCTAGATTTCGGAATATCAAGTGAGAAGTTCTTACTGGTCTGGTTTATCTACCACTAAGCAAGGTAATCTTGAGAGAGCTGCCAGCTCTAAATAATAGACCACACATATCATGTGACTCATCACAACCCATCTCTCTACTGGCCAGATCTCACCCACATCTCAATGACGATCTCACATTCTATCTACTTATCATGTGACTCATCACAACCCACTCTCTACTGGCCAGATCTCTCCCACCTCTCCTCACTGAGATGAAAGATAGATCAGTCAATCTCTCGATACTGAAGAACACACTCAGTGAACTCAGTTAACAACCTCTGGTCCTGCTCTCATAAACATTTCATTCTCATTTCCCCTCCACTGATGTGTCCATTTCTAAATTTTTAACCACACATTTTATTCATCTTTTTTTTCAGTCATCCTTGCATCTTTTTCAAAAATGTCCTGAGGATCCTCCTTAGCTGCAGATGAACTGGTGAGTGTTGAGTCCTGATAACAAATCCTCATCCAATATTTCACTCCCGCAGCTGCTGCTCCACTCTACTGAGCTCTCAACTCCTGGTGGTTCACGAGGCTCCCTGGAGGGATGAAGGCCATGTGACTGCTCTTCTGACAGCTGAGGCACAGTTGTGATATACAACAGAGGGGGAGATCCTTCCCTCCATGTACTGCCTTCCTCTCATCTAAAGTAAACCACATCCCCAGCTTTGAAACCTCCTATCTGTTAACATAAGTGTTTTTCTCTCAAAGTCTTCTGCTCTCTTCTACGGCCTACAGCAGTCAGCAATACAGGCAAATGAAAGGTTTTATTTCTTGCATTCACATTAGAAACATTTCTCCTGTAGTTCTATATCTACAAAATGCTAATCCTTTTTCTTCACAACACAACACACAACTATTGAAGAGACATGACTTCTGGCTGTTTTGCTTCACCAAAGAATAGCTCAGCACAGAACAGCATCCTTGTCTCTCACAGCCCGTCTCCTAGAAGAAACACTCCACGCTACTCCTGAGCTACAGGGTGGAAGGAAACTCACTCTTTCCCACTCTCTCCACACAGTAAGATAGATCATTATGCTGTTCACATCACTCACACCACAGCCGTGCCTTGAACATCACAACACTGCAGCAGGCAATGCTTGCAAGGCCAAAGTTTGATCAGGTCAGGTCAGGTCATATATAGAAGACAGACCATAATCTCTGAATTTACCCGATAATATCATCATCACTCAGATGTAAAAATATCCCTGAAGATGTTTAAGACTCAAGCCGTTATCCCACACAAGTCTTTCAGCAACCCCCTGTGATGGAAACAACCAAAATTGTTCCATACAAATGTAGATTTTTCACAGCAAACAATGAGCTTGAAGCAGATAGAGAGGACTGTTTTTTCAAGGAAGGGATACTATCGAGAATTTCTCAAGAATCACTGGGCTTGACGAGAACATGACGAGGTGGGTGGATGATGTTGAGTTGCTCATATAAAACACGCCTCCTCACTCCAGCTCTGCTGTCTCGCTGTCAGCAAGATCACAGCATGTATGAAAGAGACACGACGGCTAGCATCATGAGCGAGAGTGGCTGGGGGAGCCCTTGGTGACGGCCTGGGTAGCCTGTTCCTTGACGCGGGACGGTTCTGTCAGGATACTCGTGGTGGTGCTCAGATGACGCAGAGCGTTCAGTACAGCTGCAACAAGGAGCATTTGTCAACATAAACAACACTGTTTATATGTAACAATGTTTTTAGACATTTCCTCTTTCAAAGTTACTCGAGAATGCGTCAGATTATGTTACAAGGAAAAACTGGCTATTACCGAAATGTACCATCTGATTGTGTTATCATTAAGGCTAAAGTTTTAATTCTTCATTAAAAACAGATCATGCAGCTGACTGACACGCACCACTGAGTCAAACAAAGGCAAAGATCCTATTTTTGGCCTTATGAGAGACTTTTAAGAAAGTTTTGACCTCAGTACAAACAGCAATGGAACTATCTTATTTAAAGTACTCACAGGTTTTTTAAGGTATTTCACTACAAGTCAAAGTTGTTAAAAAGACATGACCTCAAGTGAAGGAAAGACAACTCACTTGGCCGGAGAGAAACAAGAGAACAGTTTTGGTCGAGCCAGGCCAGAACAGTCCGGCACAGTTCGTCAATACTTGCTGTTGACACCGTGTTGTTGAAAGAGTCAAACAGGTTCCCAATGATAATCGAAAACTGGCACTCGTCAAGGAATCTTAATCGCTACATCGACTCACTACTCTAGATTTCAGGTAAATTTCATAATCTAAAGTAAGATTTTTTCAAGCAAATAAATCAAAATTGTTTTTAATTAATTTTGCCTAGAATATAATGTGTTTCAAATTGTGTGATGAGTTCAGAAGATATTCCTTGAAAATGAATTCATTTCACAAAATCTGAAGAATTGTATACATACCCTAAAAGTTTAAATTCTCTAAGATGGCGGTATCATACATCACACAAGTGTTTGCCACTAACATGACAATGTTATAACGGTAATAATAAATCAAGGTTTACATATATCCAAACATACGTTTGCTGAATACGATGTGGGCTGATGGCCTCTTCTGTGTTGCAGCAGTGGACAGTTATTCCATGTTTGCAGATTGCATTATGATGAACTTTAAGTTTGCAAAATAAATCCCTCATGAATAAATAACATTATATATAAAAAACTCACTACCTAAATGATAAAGACTTTCAGATCCTTTACAAGATTCAAACCCATACCCTCAGATTCACCTGAAGCTACAATCATAAAAAAAAACAGCTGACCAACTGGGGCAGCAGGGAATGTATCATAAATAGGTCAGTTTAAGCTGACCACCGGGAGGAGGATACAATCCAGAACTTCCAGTTGGAGAGCGTTCTGTTGCGGACGAACGTGTCAAACATCTCCTTCATCTGGTCCACCCTCTGTCTGGTTACCGGCACCCCGGTCTCTGGGAGCTGCGACTGGACCACGCTGCAACATGTCACTTTACATTTAGAACTCATCTTTACCATAAGGGTTCCAGCTACAGGAGAATAACCCTAAACTTCAAGAACGAAATATGTAAGAACACTGAGCTGATTTAAAATTTGTTTCTTTCATTAAACTTTGATGATCAATGCCAAAGGAATTACATTGTTAGAGGCAGTTTAGTGCATTTTCTTATTTGACTACCTTTCATCATCAAAGGTCTGTTAAAATTTGCTTATACAGTAACGCCATGTTGAGATTCTTTGAGTTTGACACTGGGGTCCTCTTGAACATAGCACTTTGCCTAGGTTGATTGACACCCTGAACATCAAGCTGATTGGAAACCATGGATTAAGAGGTACCTTAACATTAAGGTCATTGGAACACATATATAAAGAACATCTTTTTCACTAAGGTAATTGGAACCCGTGAGTTAAGAGCAAACCTAACATATAGGTTATTGGAACCCATGGCTAAAGACCAAGCACATGACTCTGGAGGATTTGTGAAGCTTAATTCCTTGTTGATCAGGTGTACCTGATGGCGTTGTTGAGTGACTCTATCTCTTGTTTGAGGATCTCGGCCTCGTTCTGCATCTGACTTCGTTCAGCCTTCAGCTTCTTGCAGTAATCCGCCGCTGGAGATCAAAATTCATTTCCATTTAAATCTTATATAAATAACACACTACAAAGTCGCTTCTTTTGCACTTTGTTTGTCTCCTACAGACAAAAGTAATGTCACAAACAATTGTTTTAGAAGTCAAAGGCAACAAAATGAGGCAATTTACACTGAAAATATTATTGCTACATAAAAATAATATTTGCAAATTGAACCCTTGAAAATATGTCATGGCCTTTATTTCACCATAAATAATCTGCATGTTGTCCCAATTGACTGTATGACATATCCAGATATTAGTGAGGACCTAAAGGAGGACAATGATAGTATACTCACTCTTCTGCAGCATGGCCGCCTTGCTGACCTTGGGGTTGAGACTGAGGGCCGGGATGAGCGTGTGCAACATGTCAAACCCAGACTGCAACATATGTCACAGAGTTGGTCACATACATAGTGTGTGGATGTAACAAGGAGGCATCGGTTCATGTCTGCATATCACTTAGAATAACTTATAACCTAGAATTAGTCCAAAGAAGATATAACTAGAATCATCTACTGATTGTTTGGAAAAACTAATAGCAAATGAAAGACCGGGAGGGTGGGTGGCACGGTTGGGTTGGGGTGGGGGGAGAATGCAAGATCACTTAGTACATTTTCCCCAAATTTAATCAATATCCAAATTTTATTTTCATATAAAGTTTCATAACACAAGTCTTGAATGCAGGGATTGAAAAGACACCTTTGACAATGAGCCATTATAGGGCAATTAATCATTTTCAGAATTTTGAATGGCCCATTATCTTTAGTAGCAAAGGTAAGATTTCTAATTTGAATTGGCTGTTTTTTCATCCAATGTACAAAATGGCCAAAGGCCCCTTCATTCCAAATACTTATGTATGTACCGTTTATATCAATATTTCATGCTTACTTTAATACTCTTTGAAAGACTAAGTTAAATTAAAAGCTCATTTCTAAATCTATTTCAAAATGTCAAGTAGTTTTTTCAGAGACAACTAAAGATCACAGAAAACTAAGCAACATTTTAGACTATGAACAAACATCTTTTTAGCAGGGTATTCTTTACACAGCACAAATAATCTCCCAGGAATGGAAGTGAGAAAAGCAGTTAACATATACCATAATTCATATTCACAGCTTTATGCATAAAGGAAGCAAGGGTTATATTAAGCAACAACTGAGGTCTCCGTTGATATCATCTACTACATCTACATCCATAAATAGTTACACATAAACCATCTGTTTACTAACAGGGAAATCCTCAGAAGACAACAAGGGAAAGCAGGAGTCACTTGAATCAATTTAGCTTTACCAGGACTGAAATAACGAGATAATCTCATTTTCAGTTTAGTCACGAGGTGATTAATTTAACAAACTTGTCATTTCTGGATTTGCACAATTTAAACCTTGGCTACACCACAAAGATTATTGATCTAGACTAGTATAATTATACTTTTTAATCAATATGTTCATCAAAACCTTATGAAAGTTTTGAGCACAACATTCAACGTGCTGTAAAATTGAACCTGCGCCATCCAAATGTTTGCCAAAATCCATTTCTTTCAGGACCTTGTGTGATTGGAACAAACACCTCAAGAGTTCGCCATCAACAGCCAACCTAGGCCTTCAGACTTATATCAGAGGGGTATAGATTCCTTAAACATGTCAACTAAAGTTCTTGAACGTCACTGAGGTCTTGGTGGCTAAACGGTTAAGCTGTGGGTACAAATAGTGCTGGTAATTGATGTCTGACTCTTAGGGCTTAGTTTCTAATTGTAAGAGGAACTTACTTGAAAAAATACAAGAACTTGTACAACTATAGAGGCGCGATCCAAAATATAACAATGTTACGTAAACATGGGGATGATAACAGCTTCAAGAGGCGGTAGAATAATGTGTATCACACAAGACATTCATTGCAAGTAAATCTGTAACAATTGTAAAATGATTTTCAACAAAGCAAAGGTTAATAAACACTAGTTAAACTATGTATCATGCATACATGTAAAGAAAGAAGACAGAATGGATATATACAACACTACAAGGTCACAAGTGACAAAAGACTACCAAAACAAGACAGTGTATACAGTTTCAATAATACAATTCAGCACCTACCATGCTGGGGTTCATATTTTTCAGACGTTGCCCAAAGACAATTCACCTCTTTCCGTGTAACGTCATGTCAAAAACAATGCTTTGACATCACAATTCAACTATGAAAATGATTCCAAATGCGACGACAGCAGGTAACCCAACAATGCTTTGAGATAGATTTTGATTATTTTCTTTGATTTCGCGACTTCAGTAATAAACAGAATATCATAGTCATGTCCATGATATACTATATTCACAGCGCTTGTACCTAACTATCCGTAAATCTCTCACTCTCGCTCAGGAAATACTAATATCTAGGCAATCAAGTCGTAAACATAGTATGTCATGGACACTCATACAAATCCTCTATATCCCTCATAAAAATAGGCTACAAGTTAAACAGAAGCAAACCTTAATTCTCTGACTGACCCAAGATATCCAAGGCTGTCTAAACACAATATCAACAAAGACTGATTTACAACAAAATTAATGCCTTACGAATAAAGTATTTAGTGCAAACCCAAAGAAACTTCATGTCTTGAGAATCTTGTACAATCTACCAATAATAAAAAACCTAAGCAAGACTTTGCATGCTTTAATAGGATGAAGACAACTTTGAAAATACTGGTTGTTGTCAATAGTTTTCAAGCTACGAAGTGTTACAATAGTCCTAAAAAGCATCTAGTGTTGGAAGAAGCAAACATAATGCATACCTTGCAGCTGGACAGGAAGGAGGGGATTCTGGGATTGCAGAAGGTCAAGTACAGAGGTCAAGCAGACACGGAAGATTGAAAGAAAATTGTAACGGTTCTCACATTAGGGTTTACCTTGAGATTGCATCGGCGCTTCTGTTCAGAGGAGAGGTGGGCCACGCGCCGTTGCTCCTGGTGACGACCTTTGTCCCCCTCACACAACCCTTCAGTTCTTCCCCCACCACCCGGGCTCATCTACAAAAGGTTTAACTGTTTTTAACCTGAGGAATATCAACATCTCAGCATTAGGTGAGACAATTTGTGGCTATTCAAATAGCATTCAATGAAGCATGAGTGGTCATGGAGTGTTTAACATGACATTGACCATGACAGTTCTATAAATTTCTATCAAATTCTGTTACCCCATGAACAAAATGTCATCATTTCAAAAACTGTGACAGCAATACTTGACTCATTCCCTGTCAGGTTGCATCCTTATCAAAAGTCTTTCACATGAGTGGGCAAACAGTGGCTGGTCCTGATAATACTTAAATGCCTTTAATGACAGTGCCTACTGCCACCATGTAATACCTGTAGATACATTGAGTGAGGAAATATAACACTGGACACCACACCGAGCTTTCATTAATAGTGACACAGCAAATGTAATACAGTATTTTAACCCTTCCGTTGCTGAATATTATTTTGACCAGTTTTGCCCCCGTGGCTGAATTTTCCAGCACTCGCCTCGCTACCGTTATAGCGCAATTAGCCCCTGTGGCCGAATTTTCCAGCGCCGCCAGATGCGACCGTTTTAACAACATATGGCGTGTTTACATAGCGAAATACGGACATTATCGTCGTTTTATACAACGCTAGTCGGCGAATCCCGTGTTACAAATGGATGATACTTACTTGACACTTTGAATGAAATTTCTATCACCCCTGGAACGGTTTCTACAACTGAAGTAAATTTGTTTTCAATTCGGGCGCCATAACTCAATAAATTTCAAGAGCGCATGCGCGAAATCAAAACGAAACTAAAGATGAATAGTTCCTCTTCACATCGATATAAAAATTATTTTTATAATATGTCTAGAACGAATTTTACAAAATTTTAAAAATTGTCTTTATTTCAAACATTATAAAATCATTTAATCACTGAGTGCACACATGCAAATTATATACGGAACTGAAGCTAATTTCTTGCTCGATATTTTACGATAAATTTCATTACGATACGCCATCCTAAACGAAAGATATAAATTACGAAAACAAGGTAGTGATAAATCCCGATAACGTTCTGATCCCCACAGTAATATGACTAAGCTAATAGCCCCGGGCAAACGCACGCGCTCAGCGCGTGCAGGCGGGGTATCCCCGTTGAAACATACACTCACACACTTTATAAATTGTCTTTATTTCCAACTTTATAAATCAAGTTATTCGCTTTGTATACATGCAAATTATATATGGAATTGAAGGCAATTTATTCTTCTTTACGAAGAAATAAATCATAACAATCTTTTGCACTGTAATTAGAAGTTATTACCAACGAAACGTGGGTATAGCTAGTAATAAAGTCTTTGATAATGGCCTTACCGCAACATATGTCGCATCGTTTCCAAACGTTTTATTTTGATGCAAATATGGGCAACTTACACATGAAAATGAAGGTATTTATTTCTGCTTTACGATGATATGAAAATAATAAATATGTACCACTTGGTTTGGAATATATAAAGTTTGCAAAGATGGTACCCTCGGGTATTTTAGAACAGATTTTGATAATTGCGACATCACTAACCGCTCCTTTATTGTCTAATTGTAAATTGCAAATTTTATATAGAATTGAAGACGATCCTTTCCTCTTTATTGTGATATAAAAATGTTGATAATGCGCTCTGCCGTTAAATGGATAGGAAGTGTAAAAAGCAGTTGAAAATAAATCGCTTCTCGGTCAACAAAATATGAATAGAGAAATTGCCTGTTTGTGCGATGCGCGCCGGGTCCTTTCTGATTTTCTTGTACATACCAATTTTATATTGCAATAAAGATCATCATTTTCTCTATATTTTGATATATGAAATTGCAAAATTTACCGAGAACTTTATGTGATATAAAGTGCGAAAAAATGGTAAAAACGTAAAGAATAAACAAAAGTCACAATTTTGAGGAACTTGCTGTATCTTTATTCTATATGGTGTATATAACTTCTTTATATCAAATCGAAGACAATTATTCCTTCTTTATCACGAGGTAATCAATTTCAAAATACGCCTAGCTGTTGAGAAGATATGATCGAAAGAAACGCACATGTCAAAATCGCCGTTCAATTTACATGATTTGAATCGAGAAATTAGGTTTTTGTGCGGCGCTTGCTGTGTCTTTATTTATTTTTGCGCATGTACACATTTTACATGGAAAGAAAGACAATCTTTCTGTCTGTCTTAAGATATAAAAATTGTCAAAATACGTTGAGCACATCATGTAAAAATTGGTGTGACAAAATGGTGTAAAACTAAAAATATGTAAAAATCACCTTTTTTGCGGCACATGCTGTATATCTTCAATTCAGGTAGCGTAGTTATGTATTTTATATTGAATTGAAGACAATTTTCTGCTCTTTCAAATGATCCAACCGGTATTGAAATCCGCCCAAATGTTCAGAGCATAGGGCGTGCGATATAAGGTTGTAGGTTTGGTGTGAGTGCAGGCTTGTAAGCAAACGATAGCACGCGCGGGACGGTAAGCTCGTGCGAGCGGGGAGAAAGTGCCCACAGGCTATTAGCACGTGCGGCGGGGAGTGGGGGGAAATTGAGTGATTTTAACGCTTATTTTCGGTACGATAAACATTATCAATGTTCGCATAACTTTCGGAGCATGTTCGCGCATTATTTAGAACACCAACGAAACAAAACACGGTTGTTTAGCGACAGCCGGAACGAAAATACAAGCGTTGAACTGAGACTACTGCTAGGCAATAAATTTCCGGGCTCCGCTACCGAGACCCGCGGCCATAATTAGTTAGTGTGAGAAAAATAGAGTCTGCTACTCGCATCTCGCTAAGGGGACTTGCGGGCAAAGCTAATTTCATCCCGGAATATTCCGGGACCCGCATCTTAAGGGTTAATCATGCTATTCCAAAACAAAGTACGGAATGTCCATAACCAAAAACTCAGTATACAGGCGTGGCAATGGATTTTCTTAAAAACAGCGAAAATGCAAGAAATTAAGGTTCCAGGATGGTAATCTATGATTAAAACTACAGTGAGGGCCTTCCCGAAAACAGCTGAAATCAGCTGATCAGCTGAAAATTGCCATCCCTGAGTATAATTAGGGATTACATGTTTGGGTATACATACAGTGTACAAATACAGATATATCTTGCCTGGCAGCTGAATCATGGTAACTTTGTAATGACCCTCACAAATTTCACCTGAGTATAGAGGCAGCTCAATAAAGACGAAACTCACCACAGAGGAGACAGTTGAGAGGGGGGACATAGCGGACTGGGGGGAGCAGTCTAAACGGGGGGAGGATGCTGGACTTGTGGGGGCACTGTTCACCCCATACACACCCCCACCTGCAATGAAGGGTACATGGTTAGAAACATCTGAAAATCATAACTGTGGGTGAGTTCTGTATCGTATCTTGAGAGGCTGCCCGGAAGTTGACAGTAAGATGATGAAAATCTTGTATGGATAGTCAACTTCTCTAATGCATCATATTCAAGTAAGTGTCAGTGCAGATCACACCATTGTCAATCCCTTGCTTTTACATAAAAATATCATTTTATTGATAAAGGACGTAATTTCATCTTGTCACCCAAAAGTCTCTTAATTCCATTCTGCCAAGATTTCAGTTCAGGTAAAACATTTGCCAAAGTTATTTTATACAGTGAGTTGTTGGCAGAGCACACTCTTGGTCGATATTCTCGCGATTTGGTTTCAACATGTTTTATTCATAAATATCTCAATTGGGATTGGAAAACTGGCTTTAAAGCTTCCATAAACACCAGTTCATTCTTAAATTAAAAGAAGACATTATACCATTAACGTTGATTTATATATGAAAAACAAAGATATACATACATCAAATACAACCTATTTTTTTATCACTCGAGTAGACAGTGTTGGGTTAGACCCTATCACTTATTTTCAGTCATATAAAATGGATATCATTTTCATCTGTTAATAAAACCCCAATATCTGACATTTTCTAACATCATTCCTCAAAAAAGAATTTTATTTAAACAACAAGAAAATTCTGTTCAAAACCGATAAATAATGTGCCTACTTGATTTGGGCGAGACACAGAAGACATCTTTGGTGGTGGGGGTGGTGGTGGTGCGGAGAGCCTCGCTCGCTGCTGCTATGAGTACACTGGCCGGGAAACTGGGCGGGGAGGACACCTGCGACACAGAGACAGACCACAAGTTCATCGGCCTGTTGCATCAGCACAGTTGTATCCTTGAGGCTTCTACAACAGCCTCATATCTATCATGGCAAATGCTTGTATTGCTTTATATAAATGTCTGTACCTAGATGTTTAACACTGAGAGGGTCAAGATATTATGCTTCAGACCCTTGGATAAGAGCATTTCATTGGCTGAAAAAGTTATGTGGAATTTACAGCCACAAATAACCGGCTCTCAGCAATAGGAGGCACTACCCATAACGGAAATTGGGTAGTGCTGGATTATTGCACATACAGGGATTGGGAAAGACACCTTTGATAATGGGCCATACATAGGGCCGTTAATCATTTTAAGAATTTCGAATGGGCCATTCCCCTTAGTAACAACGATAGAATTACAAATTTGAATGGGGCATTTTTTCATCCATTGTACTAAATGGCCCATGGCCCCTACCTTTCAGTGTTCGCGTTAACGCATAAACCTGCGTTTTTCACGCATAAAAATCATATAAACACGCAAAATATATTGTAACTGCGTGTTTTGCACGCACATATAATTATACACTTAAGTTTATATTTTTCCATAATGTTAAAAATATCGTTCTAAGCTGATTGTCTGATTACGATGTCCTGACAAAAATAAATCGAAACCTGGAAATCCCATTGCTAAAAGCCCTGTCATTGGTTACTTTACCGATGGAATTCCCCGGAAGTCGTTCGTTTCATCCAATCAGAGCGATGTTTACAAGTGATTATTATAAAGTCTCATGCTGTATAATATTACGAAGTTTGGAACGGCAGCTAGTTACTTACACAGGCATGTGGCTGCATGTGTTTTATCATCAAAACTGAACCGTATATGGTAGGTTAAACTTTGATGTCTAAATTTTATGACAATTTATTACCTTTACTAGTAATTATTTTATTGAAATAAAAACTCCATTAACAAAAAACGCGAAATATTTGAATTGAACATTTATTATTTCATTTCTGCACGCACTGTATAAAAACCTACCGCGAACACTGCCTTTCCCAATCCCTGCACATACAATCATGCTGATTTTGCAAGATGTATACTACAAGAAAATCTTTTATTTCTGACAGAATGTAAACAATATACAAGGGGTACAGTCCAGTCCTTGAACAAACAAGTAAATAGCTCAAAAGGGTGTTTAGAGACCTGATTTCTGTTAGACAGGTAGAGTAATTAATATACAAGATGCAATAAATAATTCTCAAGAATAAGCTTAACAATATCTGAGAGGTACTCAAGAAGTTTTATTTCAGATTGATGCATATTATCCACAGGTTCCCAGTGAGAGTTTGTCAGTGGGCTTGTAAGTCACAAAGAGTAGCAGGTTTTGGTTCAAAGACTTGTTTCCTTCAGGATTAGACATTGTCAATGCAAATTAGAATCGACTTACGATTGTTGGATAAAAGTATAGAGGAGAGTTTGAAAATGGAATAGACATAAGGGTGCCATTTAATTCGACTTAATCATTTTCAGTTAACCTTAGTGATATCCGATTTATCAAATTATTTCTCAAGCTAAAACAATACCCTTGCAACATTGACTGGAACTGTGGAGAATGTCCTGACTGGTGACACAGAACTGGTGAGGTTGGAGGCAGCAGGGGATGGTGCCGCTGTCACTTTTGGGGGTGTCCGCGGGGGCACGGCTGGGCGGATAGGCTGATATGTGGTTGTGTTCGTCATCATCGGACTCACACTGGAGACAGATTCCTTCTTCACATTGATTATTGCACCGGGGTACGTCCCTGAAAGATATTCATGTTTATATAGATCACTATAAGGGGACTCTGCAAGTCAATACTAAAGCTGGAGATCTCTCCCTGGGCCGTGTGGAACATAATTGTTATCCTGACAACTTGCTTAAGGGATTTCAATTTATCAAAGGACAGGAGTAAGATAAGGATAAATATAGAGATCCATCACTGTGCAATCTCAAATGTAACTATGCATGCACTTGGTAAAATATGCTCTTTCCACGTGCTGAGTGGAAACGATAACAACTGTCAATTATCGTGATGACTGTACTGAACTAGTGATAATTTCAAACCCTGTTTAAACATACAGCTGCCAAATAATACTATCTTCAGTATACTATTTGAAACTCCATCTTGCTAGGTGGACCTACCTTTTGTAAGCAGTTGTGCCAGGTAGGTGTTCTGCATGGAGGAGCTGGGGGCAGGTGCAGTAGCGGCAGGGGGAGCCGGGGCTATGGTCCTGGGTTTGCGTGGTGTCGGAACCAACGGCTTCCCCTAGAGACAAAATGATGATAACTGATTAGGGTGCAATAATAAAGAGACTTGTTGGACTAAATGGTACGATGGTACACAGTCTGGTAATGTGATATTAGTGTTACAGCCAGCAGTGACTTTTACATAGCTTTGTTTTTCAACTTACAAAATTGGAAAGAAGCATTTGGAGCTTTGAATGGTTATATTTTTTAAAAGGTAGCTTTTTGTTTCTTTATCAAAGAAATGAAGGATGTGGGGAAAACTACTTGAACATTCTAGGACTGCTATCAACTAGACAACTATGTAAAAACTAGAAGAAATGGCGTTACCATGGGGACAACGAATCCGTCCTTCTTCTGCGGGGCGAGCTCCTGCTGGATCAACTGTGTCATGAGGCTGGACTGAGACGTTGGTTTCCCAGAAGCCGGCAGTAACTGGTTCTGATTGAGATTAGCCACACCCTTTGTGACCACAGGCTGGGGGGGTGTGGCACCTGCCGACCGAACGTGCACTGCTACCTTGGTGCACTTCACAGTCTTCAAGGAGTTATCATTCACAGGCATACTCGGCAATCCAAAGTTTTGATTCTGGTCAAAGTTTGCGGAGCCTGTCAGATCCACCATCATGTTTGAACAGTCAAGGGCCTGGGAGCTTGTGCTGTTGTCCAGCTGCGTGTTGAGAGTCTGTGTGTTGCTGAATGAGTTGGCATTGTCGAGTGCCTGAGAGTTGTTGATGGGGTGGGTGAGATGGTACTCCAGGCTGGAGGGGGAGAGGCTAGAAGGCTCCGGGTAGTTCTGGAGTGCAGCTAGTTGTTGTTCCAGCTGAAGGGAAGACGCATCCGTCACAGTTGGCTGCAACAGACACAGAACAGCTATTAAGGATAGGATATCATTCCTACTTCACTACATAATTACTTGAATTGTGCAACTTCCTGGAATATATCTGGGAATGAGTGTCTAACCCTAGTATGGAACAGACGATAAATATTGTTCTGTTTATTATGAAGTTTTGAAATGGAGGACATATGCAAAAATCCTCTACTCATCAACTATCTCCCAGCAGTCTCTGCACTTGGAACACATCAATGTCGTGCAATGTGTCTCCATGACCAAGTTATACAGAATATCATATGAAAATATAAACCGTGATATGACTTTTAGAGAATTTGTCATCTGGATATCTCCTGAGTTGGCACAGTCAAGAAAGGAAGAAAGTTTTACAATCATCTGGAAGGTCTCTCCCCTCTTCAAATATGGCGCAACAAAGAATAATCAACATTGTCAACATTACATCATGATCTAAAGGCTAACAACCTATCTAATTACCTCTGCCAAAAACGCATGATATTACTTCTTGAATAAACAGCATAGATCAAGGGATTCAATGTTTCAGGAAAATGATACCAAAACCACAATTAATGATCATTACTTAATCAAGTCAATTATTTGATTGATTTACCTAAAAGAAAGCTGTAGCTTCTGCAACATTTGGTCAATGTCTACATTAACCTTCCCAGCAGCAAAGACAAACATGATGCTGAAGGGAATCCCAGAAACTAACATATAAACTAAACAACCTTAGTCCATATCACTCACACCTAACATTTCTCATGTATTCACACGGACAGTTTCAGCTGACCCCTCTTTAACCTTTCACCTTCCAAAAATTCAATTCTTCTAGATACAAATCATGGTAAGGCTTTCAAAGAGTCCTTGCTGATTGGCTGGAGTGAAAATTAACCAGACACGACTCTTTCTTTACTCAGAAGAGAAAGCAAAAGTACAAGTGATAGGTCTGTTCTGATTTGAATGAGATTGGCAACAGACAAGAATTTACCTGGGGGGATAGTCCGCTGCTCCCCGAAAACAAAGCCCCCGTAGAACTGGATAACATCCCAGACAGCGTGGAGCGGGATGTGTTCATTATCATCTCTGGAACATACAAGAACATCACGGTATTATTTTTGTCAATCCCTCTTGAGTCATTGGGGCTTCCTGAACATTTCAATGAAATGTTTCATTCTCTAGTTTAATGTCTTTCTACTGTGACGTGAAGCAGTTACTATCATCACACAAAAGGACACCACTGAGATTTCTAGGACTCTTCAATAGTTAAACTTAGTTTAAAAGCTAGTTAAGGAGTGAGTATTGTAAGCTATCGGTCCACAATTTGTTTCTTTCTGCATTATAAGAAAACACCTGCTGTGTTTTTACCAACAAGTAAAGATGAACTCTTTGTATTGATAGAACACTCACACTAAAACCCTAACAATTACCATGGGGGCATCTATGTTTTCAGACCTCCATTACTCCCGGCGTGTATTCGAGACCCGGCGTGTACTAGAGGTCGACGTCTATTCATTTATTAGTAGAAAATTCGTCCAGGTCACAACCTCATTATTTGCATTCTACTACGGGAGCATTAATTATTCAACTTTTCACCCAGCGTGTATTCGAGACCCGGCACGTATTTACTTAAAACAGCTATAACCCCTGCCTCTATTCGAGACCCAGCGTCTATTCGAGGCCTGGGGTCTATTCGAGGAAATACAGTAATCAGTGGGAAGACTTACCAGTATTGCCTTGTCATGACTAACAGACTAAGAATTCCATTATCATAGCGCCAATATCTTGCTTTGCTTGCATTTTTCAAAGTTTTCCTTTTAAATTGAATGTGAACTATTCTTTGTTGTATTGTTAAAAATTATGTAGCAAAATGTGTTTCACTGTAGTATGGGTCAAATGAACCTCAAGTTATATAAAAGACATAAGTATAAAATAGGAATGACCCCTCTATTTTCTTGTCCACAGCTGATACCCAGACATAACTATCTTTAACTATCATTCTGAAGCCATAATCACTTTGTGATGACCATGGAACTCATCTAGACAGCAAAGAGTAGATTTTTACTCTTTTCATTGGGTTATACTATCAAATAAGGCTATGCAATATTATCGAAGTACAAATGTATATAGCGGAACAGATTGTGAGTACACTGGTGTATAGCTGTATATCATAGTGTCTATATATTTGATATTTGGTGCAATACTCAGCCCTACTATCATGTCAGATCATGCTTTAATCTTATAGGTAACAATTATAGAAATGCCTATCAGTATAGAAGAATACTATGGTTGAAACTACCAGATAGAGCATGGGGGAGCTGTGAGATTCAAGGTAAACCATGTGTGCTCACCGTGACAATATTTTAGGGAAATGCCTGCCACACCCATATTTGAGGGAGTTCAGTATACAATGTACAAATTCGGATCACCTAAGTGCAAGGTTCATTGCTACAAAACTTCAACTTTGGGCGTGCATCAGTTTTGAAGTAGAGGTAAAAAATGTTGAAAGAATATGCTGACAGACGACTGATGTGCTTTAGAAAAGTGAGCTCACCATGCACCGTGTCCACATCCATGAAGTCGTCCAAGTTCGGCTGTAGCTGTATCAGACCAGGCTGGATGAGATCGGCACAACTCAGCTGGGCTGCAACACATGGGCAACAGTCAGCTGACTCACTGTACAGTCTCTGATCCTTAGCTGTCTCCTGTCATCCTTACACAATATCAGCTTGAGTGTTAGCAATATATAAGTCACTTACATAGTGGTCAAATCTAATATTGATGAATTTTGGATCACACGATCTGCATATGCTCAAAATCTTGTACTTATATGGGGAGGGTCTCTTGCAGAATTCAAACCTTCTCCCGCACAGAGAGTAAATACTGTTAACACTGACTGTACCAACAGCTTAATCGCTCAACCACCAGGACTTAACAAGAAGTCATGGTCCAAAATACGTTTGTTTATTTAATTCTAACTTAAGAATCCCTCTGATAGATGCAAATTATCACAGACGCCATAGCTGTTACAGTATTTTAGATTGGAAAGTCAAATATGTAAGCAATAAAGGTATGACAGATGAACCCATGCTGAATGAGGCCATGGTAGAGGCACACTCCCCCTGTATTGTATCAGATGCTTGCTAAATGAGGGGTCTTTGAGTGACACTTTGGTAGTCTTTAATCAAATAAGAACATTTGTTCTGGATAACCAATTCTTTATTCTGAGATGGCAATGTTTCCATAGTCCTTATCAAACAAAAGAGTTTATGAAAGAATAAAGTATTTATTCTCAGAATAAAGAAGATGTCAAAGTCTCTTGCCAAAGGGAAAACCACAAGTTTCACAACTAATGTCTCAGTGGAAGCAAGGAATCAAACCTTCAAACTCTCATTTAATGCAGGAATGAATCGGACAACCCATCCCAGGTAAGCCACACCTGATGTTGCTGAACTTCGCTGATAACGGTCAACTAAGCAATGCACAGGACCACATGCCACCACAATTTTATCTCTCATGTTCGAAACATCTCATCTTCAAAAAGCTCTGAACTTTCACCTGACATAAGAAAGATAAGATTTTCTGGATAACCACTTCTTCCTGATGAAGAAGTAAATATACTCCAAAATATAAAAAATTCTCCAAAACGTCATGAATTTAAAGATCTTGTCTTTCTTACATACACCACTTCCATATTCCTGTCAAAGACCTAAACCTGCCACTTACCGAACTCTCTGGGGTGGGGGAACATAAAGGGCTCCTTGAGAGAGAAGAGCAGGTTGTCAGTGAAGTCCATGTCCTCCAGGTCGTTGTTGATGAGGAGGTCAGTGGACGACTGCACGCCGGGACGAGGCAGCATGTTGGAATCCTTCACTCGCTCCAAGAGCTCTGCGATGGAGGCAACCTGAGGAGGGAAATCCTCCTGTAATATCCATTAGTGGGGTTAGTGTGAGAACAGACGTACACTGCAGAGGAGTGGGAAAGAGGGTGATGTGGTGCCTTTTTAAATATGAGTTGTATAAAGCTACATTTAGCACCACTACATGTGCATATGGCTTATCAACTCTGCACATGACTGATCTAATATTAAATAGTTAAAGTCAATTTATGTAGTCCTATTTCCTAGGGGTGTCAAGATACACAAGCCTCCCATTATGATATATATCACAAGATGTTGTCACATGTCTACATCAAGACGATAAAATTCTCAATTGATTGAGAAAAGATTGATATTACAAAATTAATGTATCAATAAAGTTCATGTTCATTGAATCGATACATTCAGACATATATTGTGTATTGAATCGGCAACAAAAATCGATAATCGATACATTTGTGTATCGTGACACCCTTACTATTTCCATGCAACAGCATGCTCAAGTGCACGGACACTAGTATGACTACCTACTTCAGATCTGCTTCAGATCCACAACATTCAGTAAATTCTGTAGTAACTATGTTACAGTTGATAAAATCATGTCAAAATTGTCCATAACAAAGCAGCAATCTGCAAATGATCTTAGAAGTCGGTAAACTATAGTGCAGTGTGTGCACATGAATTTTAATAACTATATAGATGGATAAAGTTTGATGAGCACACCATAGATTTACAGTAGTCCGTACATAAAGGGTGCCGTTCATATCATACAAATTGTAGTAACTACTGTTAGACTCTATGTGCATGTACACACAGCAATGAAATGTGACGTGTAGTGCTAAACTTTCAGTTTACACGTCAAGCAATGTCAGCAAAAAAAGGAAAAGCATAATTCAAGCCTAAAAATTCAAGCCTAATAATTCAAGATCAAGTCATAACAATTGCAGTGCTTTTATCAGCATTGAAAGTGATTCCTGCAACATTATCAAATAAACAATAACCCTTTACTTTGGACAATTTCATAACTGTGGGCGAGTATGTTTCAACTGTTCATTTAACTGTCAAACTGTTCCTTAATTTTACTTATACTTGAAGTTACTTCCTAATAGATCTGAGTCTTAGATGAAAGTTGTGCATAAAGGTCAAGTTATCGTTTTGTAAACCTAAAATTTTATCAGTAGAGTATACATATTTTGAAGAGTATGAAACATATTTCATAACTGAAGGTAAATTTACATTCAGTCATCTTAATACAACACTTGACTTAAGCCAACTTATCTATGAATCTAAAATCTAATATTTTTTCCAACTTGAACATTAACAGAACCTTTATCTTGAGTTATTTCATTAAAACTGGATCAAGAATAATTTGTATACCGTGTATCGTCTTACATTAGAGTGTATTGTGACATTTCTACTACATATTGCAAAAGTTAGTGGCTTCCTATTATCAACCTTCATGTGACACTTCATTTTTTATTTTCATCTCAGAACAGCAATGCACAGTGCATTAGTAAACTTGCAAACTAATGGGCTCTTCAGAACTTGCATATTTGTTGTACATCCATAAAATGATGACAAACTTTTTGCATTGAGTTTATGTTCAAAAAGGTAAAGGGTATTTGAAGTAAATCTACAATAAACAACACATTCTAGTGTAATTATATGCAAGCAGCAGATGCTCTGAGGTGACAAAGTAAGCAGTCCAACATTAGAAATAGCAAGAAGTATCAAAATTAAAAAACAGACTGAAAAATAATACAGATGTTTTCGGTCACAGTCAGTATGCTACGAACATTACAAAGATTTCAAGGTTACAAGTTTAGCAGTCAGCAATTGCATACAAGAAGCAGCTGCACACACCTCCTGCATCTGAGAATCGGGCTGACTCTTGGACACGCGTTCCTTGAAGTAACGGCGCCAGTTCTTGTATTCCGCCGTCACAGTGTCCAGTCTCCGCTTCCAGTACTTGCCCTCCAGCACCACCGCCTGTCAGAGAGCATCATGGGTAATCGTTTAGATATTTTCTTGTTTTTAATTGGATTTAATGGAGAGAAAGAAAGAAAGAGATGTGTACGGAATCATATCTCTTCTTATATATCACAGCTCACAATTTCCTATTATTGTATTCATCATTATTTTTAAAAGCAATATTTTCCTTCAACAAAGACTTGTTTTATTAAAGACAAAAAACATTGATGCATCGATAGATATTTTTAAAGTGTAGTTTTTCCTCGATTTGAATTTATCTTTAATGACTGGAACATCTATTTCATATTTAAATCTATTTGAATTCATTAGTTTATTCTTAGCCTACTCCTTTGGCCATGTAAGCCTCTGTTTCAACTACTGCTCACTACAAATGTTTCTCCAAAAACTAGGTACTAATCATTATGGAGTTACACTGACACAGGCAGTACAGGAGATGAAGCACACATAAAATCACTGCCTCACCTCTGGTTTTGTGTGGATGTCGTCTGAGAGGGGCGTGGCAAACTGGCATACTGCCGGTTTTCGGCCAAATAAATCTGTACAGGAGAAAATACAAAAAACTTCTCAGATAATTTGTATTGAATAACAAGAAGTAAATTCATATAAAAATAATGTTGGAACAAATGTAAACATTTTCTTCTTATTCAGCTAAAATCCTTTTACATATACTACTTCAAAGAGCCTGATGTATGTATCATGGGCAAGTATGACAGTGCTAATAACTGTATATATATTCTTCATATTTTTCTATATATTCCTATGTATATGTTTTTCAATATTTTCAAGTTGTTGAGTAAATTCACAACAGAAACATGTCAACTGTCTTAAACAAACACCTGAGGCAATAACCTACCCAGATGAATAGTCTTTTATATGCTTTAGTAATTAACAACTCTTTATTGTCCATCACTTTAGGCAATCGAAATGAAACAATTGTAACATCTATACTTAAGGAAGTATCATGTCAGTCATACTCTATTTGACATTTAACATGCTTGAGGGCTTAACAGCTTTCAGTCATGTGAATCCCTTAAATAGGGCCCTCTCTGAAAGGAACATTAGTGGAGACCAGAGTGGAGCCCAGAGTGGAATCTACAACGGGGAATGAGTGTGGAGTCTAGGGTCAACTTCACAGCTGACCTTTTCCTTCACACTCATGATGTCATAATGAAATAAACCATCCTCTCTATGACGTCATCTTTTGTGTCTATCTGTCCACTCCTGTCTGATCAGATGTTCTCCTCGGAACTCCGAGGTTGGATCCTATAGCATCAAGCTAATTCCCTGGGATAAGTCTAGACTGGTGTCAACCTGTGAGATGGTAATGCCTATCGTACTGCGGGTTGGCGCCTCTTTGACATATGTATCATTGAGTGACAGCCCACTTGCATCTTGAAATGTCACAATTTTGAGCCAGTACTCATATGAATGAAATGTGAATATTGTACCCAATGGTTAAATGCATCAAATAAAGCAAAAAGATGAAGAAAGAATAATTGTTGACTGACACTGAAGATGCCACTCTCTCCAGATTATGTTGTTTAATCTGATCTTGTCCTTGATGGTCAAGTGCATTCCTCGGAACGGCTTCCATTTCGGGCTCGTAATCTTTCCGCTGAAAACACAAAAGTAAACTGAGTCAACAGTTTGTAACATTCAACCTTACAACACAATAAACTTTACAACAGCTTGAAATGTTTTGGTCAGAATCAGGGTGAAACCTGTATATCCCATTGTCTCCTCCAGTGTCAGTAAATAGATCTACCTCAACACAAATTGCATATATATTCATTAATTAATAAATAGCAATTTAGGTATTAATAATTATCAGATCTGGTGGTTTAAGAGAAAAAGAAACTTGTATGAAGTAAGCTGAAATATATCAATACAAGTATAAAAAGGTCTAATTGAGCTATGGTGAAATGAAAGCATACATTCCCAGACTTTTAGGCAAATCAAAATAAACCACTCAACATTATTTCAGAAGATCTTTGTGAGAAAACTTTGGTTATTTGAAACAAGTGTTGTGACCAGTTGAAAGTTATCTACGATAGTTCAGTCATAATGTAGTACTTGTTTTTGCAATCAGCTGATCAGGTGCACCTGAACCACTCACCACACACAGGATTTCAATTCACCATAGTTTTTTAATTCATGATTTTCTCCTTTGAACATGCTTGCATTTAAAAAATGATGAATGTGCAAAACAAATCTATCGCATAATTCAAAATGGTATGTATATCTTAATTCAAATCATACCTATCTTTTATCTAAAAATTTAGTCATAAATAATTTCTCTCCCTTTTGTTTACAACTACCGGAGTTTTGCCAACAGGATGTCCATTATGAAGGAGTAGATGCATTAGTGAGGCAATACATTCCTTATCACCATAACCTATGACCAGCTTGTGTCTAGATTAAGTTCAGCACTGATGGCTGTGTGATAACCCCTTGTCAAGGTCTGAAAGCATGACGATCTATATCAACAGCCTCGATTTTTAGTATAAATCATAGTGGGGTCTCTTACATCTTCCCAAGGGTTAATTTTTCAAAGCGTATGGACATGGTATTTCATGTACAATTAACCACGAGAGAAACGGAAAAAGTTTTTTTTGGCCTACTTTTGGCCTCATAGGAAAGCTAAGCAGGCTCAGCAGAGTATAATTGTGCTGTCTACAATCGTCACTCATTGATAAATGGTAGACACACATAACTCGTCCGTATCGAATATCAAAACATTCCAACTCAATATTCTCAAAGTTAACATTATTTCATAAATATTATTATTACTCGCCCCTGTAACACTGCATTGTAATATTTACATGGCAGTATTACACTGATGAAATACTGCTGCATGTATGACATCACAATAGTGTGTAGAAACTTATGACGTCACACTATTGGCCACTACACTTAATTTATGTGGGTATTAATAGAATACTAACCTTCCTACTATCTAACACCATTTCCATTAAAGTCATGAATGATTTGGTACCGCTTTTGTTCATTTGATGTGAGATCATTAAATATAAGGTAACATCAAATGGAGGTGAGGTGATATGGGGTTCAACGCTGCTTTCAAGATTATTTTACATATATCGCGGCTGCTAGGTTTATTGCAAGAAGAAAGTCTGCGACACCATTGTGGCTATGCATTACAGTGAAACCTGCAAGCATCGTCTGGAACTAGCGACCATCAGTGGTACTCCACTGAAATTTACTTTACATACTTCAGAATCCCTCACCACAAATTTCTCGTGGTGAATGTTTATAAAAGCACTCGGCGCGTGTGGACTGCTGAAGGCAGGTCATGCGCCTGCGTCGCCCTATTTATAAGAGAAGCATGCGACAGCGGGCTGATCTCCTTAGGGAGATATTTTAGACAAAAATAGAGGTCATTTTCATGTTTATCAGCCAAAGTTTAATTTAAAACTTTGTCTGAAAGACGATAGTTTTAAACATGAATTTTAGTATTACTTAAAAAACATCTATCCGATCTTTGGCAATTGAGCAAAAATCCTGATGACGTATCTGGTCGCTGTTGGTCAATTCATACCTCACGTGACAAATGTTTCCAAATAAGTAAGAGGTTACTTGGGGAAAATCTCATGACAGAAACGGTGATGTTTTTGGTTTACATAATATTTTTGTAATTTTCCTTTTATGATGCTGCCAATATTGGTCACATGAGTGTTTTAATGACTGAGTGTCATTATATCTGTAAGATATTATTTTGTGTATCATTTTTTGAATAAACATAGGCTAATTATTTTTAAACAAAACTTGGAAGGATTGACAGGAAAGACCTAGCCTAAGTGAAAATGTTGATGTTTTCATTAACTTCTACGGTAAATGAAACTGAATTTGCACGCTACTAAATGCATTTAAGATATTGGTAAAATACTTATAGATATATAGATAATTTTCATTGAAACTTACCTTGTAGTAAATTTCATTATAAGATCTAATCATGCTTTTTTCTTTGGTGACTTGTGACAACTCAACTGTGATTACTACATCATTTAACATTACCCTTGAAACAAAAATGCATCTATAATCAAAGGGATGACAATATCATGAGGTATCCAGGGGTTAACTCGTAACCTATTGTAAGTAATCGAAACTATATGCACCGAGAAGCGAACACCGAATCACTCGGTCACGTTAGAAAATAAATATGGCAATTCTTACACAAAATGACCGACATCAACCTAAAATGACAGTACTATTTAACCTCTGTTAATTGCACCATCTAAGAGGGGATCCAAGGGTTAGATAACATCGTCGAAATGTATCCAAGGCTTTGCAAACCATCAATCAGACGCTTGAAAAAACCCAATATGTTGTTGAAATCAAAGAAAACCATGACTGTGACGATCACTGAACAATAATACTAACCACAAGATACGATGTTAGCATGGGGCCTAGTGCGAAAAAACAATTTGTACCCAAAGGGCTAAAATGTCCAAAACCGTCAACCTGGCAAAAGTCACGGTAAACGTAAATATTGCGTCAAGTCTAACACCTCTCGCTTCAACGACAAATGGCATCTGCGAATGTCCGGTAAAAAAAGTGTTCTCAAATTAAAATAACATTCTTTTCACGAGTGGTAAAATTTGGTGAGGGATTCTAAAGTTAGGCCCAGTGTAGCATTGCACCCAAACCTTACTGCGTGTAGAACAGTTCTTCACAGCAGACAAAGTTGACGAACCACAGACCTGTTGATCCGAAGTCGAATGCGCTAACCACTGCACTATCCCGCCCCCAGTATCAAATGGAAGGTCATTTAGTATCCTGCACCTGTTGTATTCAAGTCGTAATCTTTCATGTATCATTATATAACAAAAATGTCAACTGTTCACCAGAATATACCTCAAATAATCTGAACAAGAAATCCTGACATCCATTAATGAGATTTTCACTTATATAACAGGTCAAAATGTAGTGTATAAAAGTTAAAACAGTAAAACCTTGTTAACTGGAAAAGCTCTTTCACTCAAAGTGACTTGAATGTTGCTAAAAACATGGCATGAAAACAATGCTCATCATGGCAAAGATGTTGGGTGTGTTTATACTCCTCCCTTCATAGGAAAAATTTTCTAACTGGCTAACTCTGCAACACCAGATGTATTCCATTAGTTCCTTCAACTATGAGTTACAAAGGTTTTACTGTATTTATACCTGCAGCCATTAGTGCATGAAATACATTTGAGATGTAACCAAATGTAAGGATTTATTCATTTAAATAGTCATATTTTACAAAACCTCACAAGGTTGCTTGCAGAGACTAAAAGTAACCACCTCACACACTTTTATTATTCTTACTTACGATTAGATATCCTGACCTCATTCTTTGTATGTGGGTTAATGTCCATCAGAAAAAATAGAGATGACCTATTTACCTACTAACTTCATGTGAAGGTAAACTATAATTAACGCATTGTTGTTACGCTTTGCAGTGAAACCTGCAAGCATAGGCTGGGACCATTTGATCTGTGGTTGTTACTGTGCTGAAATTCTGCATGAATGTTGCAATTCTCATATGATTTCTCATTGGACTATCACGATCCATCGCGGCAGCCTTAGTGACAAGCACAGAAAACTACAGGAAATGCAGCAAGGCATATCTTAGCAAGTCATTGGGGCTAAGAATAAGAATACAGAAGCGTAGCTAGAGTATTGAAGAATGTACTCAATCGAGATCGCACAGCGCCAGAGTAGGGCAGCTTTGTGTCCACATTGCACTCAGTCCATCCAGCTTTAAAAATCAGTAACCGAAAAACGGAATTACAATATGGCAGTTTCGAAGTAAACTTATTGGCAAAAGGCAAAAGGCTATTTTTCAACAGAATGGCAAACGACATGTTAATGTGTTTTAGATGTTTAGATTTATTTTAGCGTGTGTTATTTTATTAGAAGTATTTTTTTCAATCAAGAATAGGTGATTTCACTCACGAGCCAGAGCGTAGGATGCTTCTAGCCTTATGGTTGTCCAAACAGTTTTGGTGTTTTGAAGCCATTAAAATTATGATAACATCTCTAATTTGGACATCTGAAGGTTATTTAGGTTGTTGTCTATCTAATGCACTCACTTGGACTTCCATCTGTGCATCTTTAATATCACGCGTCACAAAAGATGGAAAAATGGCCAATTTCATTCTCATATCTCGCTTAAAGAGGTTCCCTTAATGACTTTTCAAATGAGCTTCATTTTAGAAGACTTAAAATGATTCAAACAGGGAATATGAGTTTGCTTCAAAAGAAATGGTGTAACTTTGTTTCAGTCATATTCATCTTCCATTAATTGGAAATACACCTTATTTTCCATACCTATTAAAATATACTAGTAGATGAAAATGGATTGGTCAGATTATTGAAATTATTTGAGGAAATAAATTGTTTTGACATTTATAATAACATACTGTAAAAAAATAATAAATCATAAAATCACTTGAAGTAATATCAGTTTGAAACCTTAATGTTTGTTCCATGAGTTGCTTAACTCTGTGTTCTTTGTACATACGACATGTTAAAGTAAATTTGTATAGGAAACTATCCGTGTCTTATATATTGTAATGCTTGTCTTCCATTCTAGTTTATCTTCATTTACCCTAAAATCCACTCATAAATCCAAGGGCTTGAATCTATTAAAGAAGATACCCAAAGGTCTGATAGGTGTATTATCGTCTCGCATTTATGTACAAGGTACACAGTGTATTATTTACCTATTCTGCTTCTTTTGTATGACTTTATTATGGAGCATATGAGTATGACTCGTTCATATTCTGTGCCATATGCCCTGACATTGATATGAAATTATTACCAAATTAATACCACATATGGTGATATAATTTGAAAAACATAACAAATTCTTTTCCTAATATGCTAATCAGCAATTTACAATAAAACTTTTAAAATCCTTGTGTTCGTGAAGCCTAAAATCATCACACGTCTGTTTTACATTAACACTAGTTATTCAACACATAAAAACAATATTTTGACCTACGTTTTCTTCTGTGTACTTCAGATAAGTTTCTAAAAGTATATTTGTCTATTTGGCATTTGGTGCACGCACTTTTACCATTAAAAAAAATTCACAACTATTTCTTCATTTTGTTAATTTAACAACACTCGGTTATTCACTTTTAAATTAAACCTTTACTAAAAGGTTGGCATATGTGACTCCAACCACATAGACAGTGTCTTTTTAAGATGACTTAGGTTATGAATATGAACACTTGCAAAAGGGCGAAATCCAATACGCCAATCGTGTGAGTAGGCTGTTAAGACTGTGTGCACATGTATTTTGCATTTCTTTATCTTCTTTCCTCGGGAAAAGAAACTAAACTTTTAGAAACAAATGCTTACCGAGAAGACCCCCATATAAGGACATTTTGTGATTCTACAGCCTGAATTTGCTAAAATGCTAACCACGCGAGGGTTGCCTTATTGTAATAATTTCAATAACATCACTCTTTGTATCCATGTTCAGAATTTTTAAGTAGGGTTAATTGGTTTGTTCATGTTTTTATTTTTTCCATTATGAAATTGAGGGAAAAAAAGTGTGTTCAATTGAGTACATTGCGTATAGGTAGCTACGCCTATGGAATAGGCCATGAATGGGAAGATGCAAGTCAATAGATCTGAGGACGGCTGGACACTCCGAAGCTATGTCACGGTATATTAAGCCCATGGGGCCATTCAGAACAGATGAGCCTATTGGTAGGAGCATGTTTGAAGAAATACGATAAAAAATCTCCTTCTGAGCATTCTTGAAGTTATCAAAGAAAGGATAGTCTATGTAATGATTAACAATATCCTATGTTTAAAAATGTGATCTGATACAACTATCTGTTTGATAACTAGACTTGTCTGTATATTGCCGAGTGTGGAGGTATAATGTAACCGAAATAGCTTGTACCTTGCAATGTCTGAATGACTATATACTGAACACTATGTGGCAGGGTGATGATAAGGATGATAAGGATGATACAATGATACAATGATACAATGATACAGAGGTGCTCTTTCATGCGGAGTAATAAAAACTAAAAATAAGTCAATAACCAATATAGCACAATTGCAATCACATTATCAAGTATATGGTTTGTTTAACCTTTACACACTGAAATAGGTTTGTTTACATAACAAGTTCAGAAATGTGTCAAACAAAGTGTATACAATTGAGAATGTCCAACATTTTAGATATTTTTAGAATGATGATACAATACCCAGTCTATTCCTGCATGTTGTAATCAATCCACGTTACTCAACTCATACATTAATGTCATAGTCTCATTTTTGTAAGGCAACTAAACTGAACTAATTATTCTTCACGAACAAAATCTGATCACTAACACAAACATTTCCTGTCGCATTTGCAAAGATTTTCATTTTTATGCCCGTTTTACACTTTTGGATGAAGCAGCTTATTGGCGTATGCCGTATCAGACCGATGAGGTCCCATCGCGAGCACGAAACACCGGAAATCTAGTCATCGCAGCGCCGATACTTATGACAGACGCAATCTTCATTGAATTTACCACCTTTTTGTTATTTCTTTATTTGAAAAGTGTAAGCTATTAGCTATTTTCATTGGATAGTTAACTTGGAAATTTTATGCGTTCTTCGTCACTGCCTTAGCGAAATGACGCGGTAAGGACTAACGCTCGCAAAAGACATAATATTCGGGTAGGGTAGGGTAGTTTGAACTTCATTATTGAGGGCTAGAATTGTTGCAAACATCAGAGGAAAGATTTCTGTGAGTGGTGAACTATTTCTCCGGCATTTATTACAATTTACCTTGCAAAAGTGAGACAATGACTTTAAAGAATACATAATTTGTTGATGCAATAATCTGATTCACACTTTCAAGAGTTCAATGGCACCATTTGTCTATCTACTCTTATATACAGGGATCGGGAAAGGCACCTTCGACATGTGGCCATTTTCAGGGCTTTTGTTTATCTATGGAATTTCAATGGGCCAATTTTTCATCTGTGCAAAATGGTCCATGGCTCCTACCTTTCCCAATCTCTGTATATATTATCAATCTATATAGTGAAATACTTTCTATATATTCCTCATAACTTGATATATAATTTTTAAGATTAAGAAAGTCAAGAATGTATAAAAATCTCCAAGAAGATATCCGATTTGTGTAGGTGAAGCCAGGCAGGCAGACGAGAAGAGGCAGTCTTTGATACTGACCACAGCAGCCAGGAGTAACAGCTAGAGCTCTGTGAATGGTGGACGTGTTGTGATAATAATCCTCTTATCTAACAGTGGACTTTGTCCAGCCTTAACACACTCTCACTTCAACCATTCACATATATAGGAGCTTTATCACTCAGCAGATTTACTTGTGAATAAAGTCAGGATCAGCAGGAATACCAAACATATGCTGATGTCAACACTTTCTGATGTATACTCGAATAATGCCATTGGGGTTTCACAAGTCTTTATGATTGATTGAAGTAGTTTGAACTCATATGATGGAAATAGCGTCAAAAAGTGACAGAATATTATGACAGTGGAAATCTACAAAATGCCACAATTTTAAGAAATGTTATCAGTAAAACCAGATTACTATCGGAGATTTGCGCACAACGTTGATTCTGACCTAGTTAACCATGGAAGTGCAACAGAACTCCCGAGTCCAATAAATATTTCTACTCAGGAAGTAATTCAGTTATGTTTTCTGATTGCACCTGAAAAAACGTATTTAAAGATAGTTGCAACCATATTCAAATTACAATTCATATCCAGTGGTGAATCCAGAGGATTCGGTAAATTCAAAACACATATCTTGAAATTGTTATTTTGAAATCACCCATTAAATGAATAACCCCAGAAGTGAATACCGCCCTCCATTTTCAATAGGTGAACCCCCCCCCCCCCCCTTTCAATATTACAGGATCTGCCCTTTATAAATGTTATTCTATTCAGAACCATAAGTAATTACATACACTTTGGGAAGATAAAATAGTTCCAGACTGCAACAATAGGTAGGTGAGAACAGTATCAACTCAAGAAGTTGACTTTAAACGTGACTCTAATCAAAACCTAAGCAAGGATGGGGAAAGACACTTTTGACAATGGGCCATTTTTAGATCTTTTAGTCATTTTCAGAATGAAGAATGGGCCATTCCCCTTAGTATCAATGGTGAAATTTGTAATTTGAATAGGCCATTTTTTCATCCAATGTGTAAAGTTGCCCATGGCCCCTGATCTCCCAATCCCTGCCTAAGTACTATAAAGACCAACCATATGAAATAGTCATGGGCTCTGTAGCTCATCAGCCTTAGGCTTTGCACTGTGTGATGTTTAAGACTATGATACGTAGGACCAAAGACAATTACAAATGTGGGGGTGGACACGCTGCCATGCCAAATCTACAAGCTTGAGTCTCCATTTAACAGATATTATTCTGAACATTTGAGCTTTGTTTACCATCTGAAGGTTCATAATTTTCAAATCTTAGTTTCCATATCACAAAAAGAGTGTTTTGAAAATTCAAGATTCCTAGCATTGATAGTTTCTGAAAAATAGACTAAAGAAGATTTGAGGGTGGATATTCACTGCAACGCCCACATTTGAATGGGGTTATCACCAAATCTACAAATTTGAGTCTCCATGTCCAAGAGTTTTAACTCATAAAATCTTTACCTTCTATGCCAATTTCTTTTGGAGAAGACATTCATACAAAATTCTTTGGAAACTGCCCACCACATCAAAACTTTTAAAGATAGGGGAATGTGAAAGGTTTATGGACGATGCATGAGAGACGAAGGACGCTACACCTGGACCTGGACAACAGGCCATGCAATAAGCTTATCTCACCTTTCAGGTCTGATGAGCTAAAAATTTGGTTTCAAGTTCTTCAGACTTTAAAATCAACAACAATATGGCTATGCTGATGCAAAAGCTCAAAAACATATGGGCCATACCCAGTCATTGTTTTGACAGAAGTTGGATTGCACTTCATATTGTTCAGCTTACAAAAATCTTCATTACTACATTGATGATGCAATTTGGTCATCACATTACATGTACTTCTCAGCAGTGGACTGCAACAGTTCTTAAATGACAAACTATGAAAAAAGTGGATACCAAATGACCTGCCATTTTATACTATTTTCATAAAGACCTCATTTGACATAAAACAAGTGAAAACAAATATGATACTAATCATTCGGGAGTTCTATAAATACAGCATTTTGATTAGCAATTATGCTAATTCCTCTATTTGTTAAACTCAGAAGTTCAATCAACAGACGTGCAAAACAAAAACCTAATTGAACTTGCTCAATCAAAAATGAGAAGATCCTTATCAGGGTCAACTTCTTTAATCCCTGTTAATATATTTGTATGTAATGTTTCAGTTCTGTCACAGTCGAGCAAACACAACGGTGCATAAGAATCTATACTACAACGTCACTGTAAAATATGGAAAAAAGTCAAACGTTAATGAGATCTTTCAATGCCTGAGGCATTCAAATAATTTATAAAACAGAATAACAATGATAGAGGTGCACAGAGTATGCTATTGGCATCAAATCTCTCAAACTTTATAACCGGTGCTATTTTATTGGGAAGTATTGGATTTTCTGAAAATCAGAATTTGAAATTTGAATTTGAAATCTACAGAAGACACAAAGACAGACATGGGTTTGAAATTTTCAGTAGGTCATTTTACAATGTATACTTAAATGGGACACAGAATTTCAACTTTTAACATTAATATGGACTGTTTTCCAATGAACATTGAAACCAAGAAATATAATAATTTTAGCAATTAAAAGATAAGGACGCAAGTTATGAAATCAAATCAAGAATCATAAAAATTATTAAAACACATCTGTCACTTTAAATGAGGTTATCTATAATGAAAAATCAAATTATAGAAATATCACAAAATAATTTAATTCTGCTAATGTTTTTAATGTTCCATGGTGACTTGACATATCCCTAGTGTAATGTGGAGTCCATGCACTTGTCCTGGCAAAGTCCAATCCCTCATGCAATATCAATTCACATTAAAGGGGCACAGGGTATGTTGTTTGGTCAAATATGAAAACTTTATAAATAGTGTTATTTCATTGACAATTAGTGGTCGTTTCTTGAATTTTACATCTTGATGTTTATCAGCTAGTATTGTGACAATAAACAAGGAAAAAGTCAAATTTGATGATCGAAAACTGGACAACGGCTAGCGCTAATGACTCAAATGTCATTCTTTAAACTTATTCATGGCAGACACAACGACAAATATAGGTAAGTAATGTTAATAGTAGTTCATTCAAACAATATACATGTAAATCGGACAATGAAATTTGGCATCATAAAATAATAATGTTGGCATTAAGAGATAAAGATGCAACTTTAGATTAATGATTTCAACTGACCTCAGGTTATGTGATATTTTGGCTCTATTTAAGCCACATAAAAAGATTCATGAAACATACTGTGTCACCGTTATCTGATGACACTGAACTGTAAATAACATAGAAAAGTTAACTGACAACAATTATATAAATGTGATCAATAACAACTGGACACAAAACAAAACTTTCAAGGTCGACAAAACTGTAAACAAGACTAAGGGGCAACTAGGGCTTGATCACCAAACGAAACTGGGTCAAAATAAGTCAATCAAATAAAACTGTGCAATATTTCGACTGATAACTAAAAGAAAGCTGTTTGATGTTGGAGCAAACTTCAAGCAACACTGCACACTGGTTGTCACGGTGAACTGTCGACCATCAAACAGTTACGTTATGAATAAACAGTCAGAAACAAACTAGGGCAGAGATTGCTTGGGCCTCACCTGTACGCTAAAGTCAGGCACTGGAACAACTTGGTGAGCGAAGCGTCTATAGCCAGGGTTTGTGTGCTCCTCGGCCCGAACCGATAAGTCTTGGAGGTCTCTTTGGTTGCCTCTATAAAGTCATAACCCACGGAATCCCCTGTCGTGTCTTCAAACTCATCTTCTTCATCGACACCCGGATCGTGCACCCGACTGATCATAAAATGTCCACTATGAATCGTCTTCTGGCTTTCAGCTTTCAAAGCTCGGTTGCCGTCCTGGCCTTCTCTCGTCTCAATATCCAACATCTTCTTTGACTGACCTTTTTTCAGGTGGTCTTCTATGGCCATAACAGCCCCCCAAAACAACACTTCGTAATATTCTTAAATGTGAAACACTTTGCAGAAAAAAGTTGAAGCAGAGCTGACATAACTCTACCACTGTGTTTGCGATATGGCTCGTGATCATGGTTCGAGGGCGTGAACACCCTTCTGACCAATCACGATGCTGTATTTACCTCTGAATGTCGAGGTCGAGTATGTTTTCAAGGAAAGGTAACTCTAGTTTACCGTCACGATTTAGTTTCATTCAAATAGGTGCATAAAAGCAGGTTCGAACCTGACAATTCCTCTCCTTTTTAAAACAAAATTTAGATGTTAAATTAATTCTTTATGTTAACTGTTTACAATCGATCAAACAAATAACTCATATAATTCATTTCACAACGGACTCAAGGTAACTATGCTATCAAATTTATAAAGCATACAGTTTCTAGAGCTACGGGATATTTTAAGTGCTTTGGGGAATGACAAAATTTTATTCGTAAATGGTAGATAATCAACACATCTAATGTTATAGCGACACGTTTGTATTGAATGTACTCAGTAACATAAATAGCATGATCAAGCACATACCCTACCCAGAACTAAAAATATAGAGTTGTATTAAACTTAGCATGTTTGTATTTATATAATTAAGTGTGCTGATAAAAAAAAGTCTAATCAAAACTAGGGCTCTTCATGCCCGTTTATTTTAGTAAAACCTGTCCAAATTTGCCCTTTTTCATGAAAACGCAAAAATAAAAAATGTCCTTTCTTTCGGCATGATTTCTTTATTAAGTACGAAATATATGACAAATTTCAATTGCTAAGGTCAGTTTTGGAATAGTCTTTAATCTTTGTACAAAATATTTTTGAAAAATCAAGTCAAATATTAATATGTTCCATATTTTATGTCAATTTAAAACAATTGTTTATGCATTTTCTCAAATGATATATTTCCCAAATTTAGAATATTTTAAAACTTTTTTGAAATCTTATATCTTTAAAACTAGTGAAAGCATCATCATTCGTTAAATAAACATGGTTACAAAGACATATGTTTACATACTTCTCATATATAAATGTGTATATATCGATACAGCCACGTGTGTGAACTCTGCCTAATCAGAAAAGAAGATCTAGGTCACGTAACACATCTGTATAGACAGATAGTGAAGATAAAACTGTCTAGAATAGTCTGAGAGACCGCAGCAAGATTTCATATGGGCAAGGCGTATCTTAGAGAACACAGCCATACCGTTTCTTTTACTTAATGCCAGATTTCGACAAACTTAATACTTGAAATGTTATGTCATACGAAATAAGTATTTAAAGGATTGGGTTTCAGAGAGATCGGGGTTTCAAAGCAAAATAAGTTTCGGCCTAGCGTGAATTCAAAGTAAAATTCTATAAATTATGTATTGTTCCTGTGGAACTGCTTTCTCTGATGATCGCGAGAAACACGAGATTTACACCGGTTCTTAAACACACCCTCACACTGGTCATGTGGTTAGTCCTCACGGACAGATAAGATAAGACTTTTTCAACCCCCCCCCCCTAAAAAAAAAGATCAAAACATTCAATCAAAACACATCATGCCTATATCTTGTTGCGCGGTTAGAGTCTGATTGTCATGGGTAACTATATATTCAAGTGTTTATGACATTTATGTTATTCAAAACTTATTTTCAATACATTTATTTGTAAAGATACACATTCTTTAATTTTTAAAGAGTCCTCTGGGTTTGAACCCGAACCCTCGGGGTCAGGCAGGAGCGTCTGTCCTGCGTTCAGTGACACACCTTTCCCTGGGATGTTCGCGAGCGCTCGCAAACGCTCATCTTTAAAGAAGGATACACGCCACAATTAACACACCGAGGTTGTGGGTTCGGATCCCGCAATACATCTGACCCGGAATGATCAACATTAGTACAACTGCAGACTGTGTGATCCAGAGAACCAAATGTTACATTGTTCACTATAAATGCCATGTATTTCTAATATATAAGCATCAGGATTACCTCCACATATCAACCCTGAACAGTTACGCCAACCAAAGGGTTTTTGATGTTTATTGTACATGCCTAAATATCTTATATAAATACTATACATCTATACTGTACAAATTCGCCTTGTTTCTTTTTTTCCTTTCTTGTAGTCAAATTGTTAACTTAAATCATCATTAATAAATTGTTTCTTTTTATGAAAACAATACAACAAAATGGCATCACGTTTTGAGCACGTGCACTTTCATATTTTGTGGGCTCTGTCACCAATGTTAATATATTCACATCAATAAAAGTTAGGAGTGTTTTATCAGAAATTGAAACATATCGAGTTGAGAGATAGGATTAAGTATCAAATGCCAAGGTCGAAGTGACGTGTATTTTGACCCTTCATATGCAAAAATCAAAAGGGTGTCAGCTAAATTCAAGTCAAGCAGGCCGAGACGGCATTGAAAATTTACAGCACCATGATCAGGCAAAAATGTAAAAAAAAAAACGATTCGTAATAATCTGAGAACATCACGTAGTTGTTATTTCACCTAGGTCAATGCGTCAGTGCACGCATCAGCTGTTGCCATGTCAACATTCAATGAATGTGGGTTCAAATTCTTCAGCGTCCACCCTACTCGCCTGATTTAGCTCCTCACACTTACTTTGTTTCCTGCTCTCTTCCCTTAGAGCATTTCCGTTCCGACGATGACGTCATTGCAACTGAGAACGAGTTTCGGCTCATCAAAGTCCAACTTCTACAGAGCTTTAACAAAGGCGATCTACAATGTTGAAAAAGTTGAAACCTAAGCTGGCTGTGGAACCTGATCTGCAGAAATAGGACTGTCTTGAAGATTCAGAGTCAGAGGATGAATGTCCCTACGCAGTGTGCCAATCTTCAAAGAATTATGTGAGGGCTCCACAAGAGATCCTGGAAGTACACGATGTGCCAGATGATGTGAATGATCATGATAACGTAATACCAGAGGTGTTAAGTCATGATGCTCCGATTGATTCAATCGGAGCATCATGACTTAACAGCTCTGGTATCATCAATCGGAGCATCATGACTTAACACCTCTGGTATTACGTTATCATGATCATTCATATCATCTGGCACATCGTGTGTAACCTGAGCTATACAATCCTCCATATACTATGACATCTCCCTTGGCATGCGAGACAGGCCGTCTGCATCCCCATTGCGTTTTTCAGGCTTATAGTATCTGTTGAATGAGAAATCTGCTAAGTCAGTCAGCCATCGGTGACGAGTTCCATCTAATCGAATGTTGTAAGGCTGTAGGCGAGGGGGTTATTGTCAGTGTAGAAATCTGTCAACTATAGCCCACTTCAGGGCCAAAAACTCCAACTTCCCTGAGTGGTAGTTTTTCTCTGCAGGAGATAAAGTCCTTGAACCATATGCAGCAACTCCAAGTGATCCATCATTTTTCCGCTGATACAGCACCGCACCCAGACTGTCCAATGAGGCATCCGTGTAGAGAATGAATGGTTAGTGGTAATCTGGGTATGTCATGAATGGTGTCTCACAAAGTTCACCGATGAACTCTTTCAAGATATCTTGATGACAAGGTTTCCAATTTACCTTCTGGCTTGCCGATGCTTGACCCAAACATCTTCCAGTCTTGCTTCGTTTCTTAGTTTTTCCTTGTGGCGAACCCTGTGGTGTCTTCAGCATGTCAAACAAGGGCTTAAGATACTTTCTGTAATATCCGTTGAAGCCAAGTAGTTTCCTGAGGTCTCCAACATTTTCAATCAGGGATGTCACGGCTTCAACATCTGCTGGGTCCATACGATAACCTTCTGATGATACCAAATGTCCCAGGTATCTTACTTCATTGCGAAACAGTTCACATTTAGCAGATTTCAGTTTCACTCCTTTCTGCTGAAGTTTCTGAAGAACCTTTCTCAGATGACTGAGGTGCTCATCAAATGACTCACTGAACACCAAAACATCGTCAAGATATGGGATGCAACATGAGTCCCTCAATTCTTCCAATGTCGATTCCATGAACGCTTGGAACACTCCTGGAGCTCCAGTGAGGCCAAATGGTATTCGTGTCCATTTGTACAAACCCCAGGGAGTTGTAAAGGCACTTAAGTGTCTACTTTCTTCCTTCACATAACCTTGGTGGTAGGCTTTACCTTGGTCTAGACACAAGAACGATTTCTTTCCTCCAAGTGAATCTAAAGCTTCCTGTACTCTCGGAATGGGCGTTGAGCTCTCGGTAAGCTATACATAGACGAAGGCTCCCATCGCGCTTTCGAATGTACACAACTGAACTTGAATAAAAGGAGCTACTCTTCTGAACCCATCCACGCTTAATCAAGTCAGTTATATAGTCCTTTACTTCACCATTAAGCGGAAGAGGGATGGCAAGATAATTCTTTGTAACTGGAGTTTCGTCCTTTAGGTTTATGTCCATTTGAAGCTCTGTAGCAGTCCCAATCTCATCGTCCCTTGCAAAGGCATTGCATTCTTCCTTTAATAGAAGTCTAACCTTTTCCTTCTGATCTTCTGACAACGATGTCTTGTCAAGGTCGACTGGGGGTAGCCATCGAGCGTCACTTGAAACTGCTGAGGCTTGATCTGTTTCTCTACCTTTTGTTGTACCACATAGGTCAATGACGGTTTCCTTGGGCGGAAGTGGAACAGGAATTACTGACTTGACCTGCTCAATAGTCCCCAACTTAGTCTTCTTTGGCAGGATGACATCCCAATCACTTGTGTTTTCTATCAAGACATCAATCTTACTAACAGATTCCTGTTTCAGTCGGATTAGTGTGTCTCTGACCACTAGATCTTCAGGCCATTCTGGTTCTATTTCTGGTACAAACAACGCCTGTTGTCCATCTCTTAGGCCTGACTTTGCAAGACAGGTTACAGTCATTAGTTCTCCCTTCGGGATTGTTTGAGAACGCCCCCTGTGACAACAGTTCCAATATCTGCTCCTGCTTTGATCAAGTTGATGACTGCCTTTATCTTCTTCATGGAAACACCTTTCATGGAGCTTTTGAGATTTGCCTGCGCTGTCTGGGATCCGACTTCAGCTTGGTAATGGTCAATAACATTGTACCCAACAATTGGTGTCTCAAACTCCTCTTCTTCACTAACCAGGAACGGATCAGTCAGTTTAAGGTCCTTGACATGCCAGATTGCAGTTGAAATGTGATGTCTACCCAACCCATATATGGAATATCTCCCATAGCACATTGCACTGACAGTTCATAGCCTGGTAGATCGGTAATAGGTCGGACTTTCTTTTCTGGGGCATGTTCCTTCAACCAGCTGGAGTGAAGAATTGACACTTGGTCTCCAGTGTCCTAGAGAGCTTCTGTGGCCACACCATCAAGCAGGCATGCTACTCTGCACTTGTTTCCTACAATTTGATAAGCTTGCGCTGCAGGCTCTTTGGAACAGAGGAAATTCAATTCATGGGAGCTGATTGATTGTTCTCTTGTCGACGTTTCATCCTGCAACCTGCCTTGTAGTGTTCTGTACTGCTAACAATAACGACAAGACCTTCCAGTCCCATTGACCCTGCATTCTGGACAACCTGGTTCATACTGTTGTTTACTTTGAGGTGATGAGGCAACTGTGTCCGACACTTGCTTCTGTTTCTCAACTTCTGAGAGTTGCTTTTTCAGAGCAGAGATCTCTTGTCGCATTGCAGCAAGTTCATCGTGCTTGCTCCAAAAACACTCACTTTTGACTTCGTCTTTACCTTGTTTAGACATTCTGTATCTTCTATCACAATCTTGTTCATGACTTCAATGAGCTCCTTATCTGAAACGTATGTCTGGTTCAAATAAACTTTCTTTTTAGCCAAACACTGTGTCTTAACATGGAATGAATAAGTTCAAGGTTTTAGCCCAGATTATTCTTTGTGGCAAATATCAGAGTCTGTTTCAAATCTTATGCTCTCGTGAGAAAATCATGTGCATCTTCCTTCTGACCCTGAACAAGATTGCAAAATTCTGTGTACACTTCTGTTGGTGTCTTCTGACGATAATGGGAGCGCAAGACGCTACGTAATTTTGGAATTGCCAAGTCTCTCCGTCCTTCAAGATGACCACGCAGCTTGGATGTCGGGCAAATGGATCAGAGTACACCTTCGCTGCCTTTATCTTCTCTCTTGGTGTGTGCCTCCAGATTAGACTGAACCAGCTTCACTGTCTCCAACCTTGTATTCTTTGACAAATCAACTTCTGGATCCAATGTCTGTACAATCTCTTTCAACTTCTCAGAGGACAACACCAAGATTGACCGACGACTTGCAGGCAAACTCTTCATCTACTTCAGCCATCTTGAATGTACGCTTTCCCTAAATCTTCATGTAACTGTGATCATTCTTTTACTGTGACTTGATTCCGGAAATTCTCGGATCTTCCAAAGTAGCCATCCATAGGTACCCAGTAGTGCATCTGATGAGCATCCCGGACGAGCCCCAAAAATATGTAAGTGTTCTGACCTCAGGACTGGGCACGGCCAGTTGGCTGATCCTGAAGCCAAAATAACGAGTTAGTTAAGCGGAAAACGTTTTAAACATTTTCGGCATATCATCATCTGCACATGCGTTAAACGCACATAGCATGATAATGCTGTTATCACCACAACTAATTATATTCAATAAAGGCTTCTGGTGAATTTGGTTCAAAAGACATGAATCAACCACTTCTTTACATAATTAACTTTTATATTTTTTGGAATGATTCGAAATTCTTACAAAGATTTCTAATGAATGGTAATATGTTTCGGATAACGTTTCTTTTCACATCAGATGCATCCATTGAGGCACTCCGTGAATGTTTCATGACATAACCCTAACCCTAACCCTTTTCATATCAGATTCATTTATTGAGGTATTCCGTGAATTATTCATGACATAAACCTAACCCTAACCCTTTTCATATCAAATTCATTCATTGAGGCACTCCGTGAATTATTCATGACATAACCCTAACCCTAACCCTTTTCATATCAGATTCATCCTTGAGGCACTCCGTGAATTATTCATGACATAACCCTAACCCTTTTCATATCAGATTCATCCTTGAGGCACTCCGTGAATTATTCATGACATAACCCTAACTCTTAACCCTTTTCATATCAGATTCATCCTTGAGGCACTCCGTGAATTATGCATGACATGACCCTAACTCTAACCCTTTTCATATCAGATTCATCCTTGAGGCACTCCGTGAATTATTCATGACATAACCCTATCCCTAACCCTTTTTATATCCGATTCATTCAATGAGGCACTCCGTGACATAACCCTAACCCTAACCCTATTCATATCAGATTCATCCTTGAGGCACTCCGTGAATTATTCATGACATAACCTGAACCCTAACCCTGACATTTTTGAGGCATTAATACGTTCCAAACTGCGATATATGCTGTTATAATTAAGACAACCTCACATACTCATCTTTAAAAAACTTATTAAATGGCAATTGATTTGTTAAATCAAATCGAGCAGTAGAAGCTGAAGCCAACATCAAACCTCCACTGTATCTGAAAGATCAGTTCTTGCTGAGTTAAATAACGTGTGCCAGCACAGCTGACCGCTATTGTCGATTTTTCGATCATAATCCTGTTTTCATATTGTTACCACATTTCCGTACAAACATTGGTACATTTCATTACATTGGTAGTTTCCAAACTTACTTGTCGATCGAATAACATCTTCGGCATTTGGTATTTTATTATTTCCATTTATTTTCTAGCTTATATGCATGTTCAGTTTCTCGAAGTTGAAGTATTTCATTTCTTATAACTATGTTCATTATAACTATACATTTTAACGATATTCATTAAAACTTTATCAATTATAACTATAACTAGTGATGTGTTTAGAGTCTTGATCATTTGGGATAAGACTTGCTTCATGTGATCTAATCCAGATCACCGTCCCTGAATATGGGAATTAGTTATTTATCTATGCCAGTCTGTACCAGGCCAATGTTCCCATTAAACAATCACAAAGCTCCCCCACTGAGCTACAACAGTTCGGCCAACTCTCTCCCAGGATTGGTGCTCCGGGCCTGCCTGTCACGTGATCATTTGATAGTTAAAACCTTTACTTTTTTAACCAATAAAGGCACTATAGTATGCTTTAAGTTAAAAAATCCCAATTATTCATTGGGTCACCTTTGCGAGGCAAATTTTATGTACACAATGCAAATATTTCATCAGTCACATGAAACTTTCCTTTTTCGTTTGCAACCATTATAATATTGAAGTTCAAAACACCTTTCCACGTTGTCACCCAAAAGGTTTAAGACATCAAGGCGTGTCGTAGAACACATGCAATTTTGCTGCTGAAAATGCAATTAAAATACGTATCGGCGATATTACATTCTCGGCTTATAGAGCCACTCCGTGATTTTCATAACATATTATTTACCTTTGATACGAACCTAAATGGAGATATAAAATCAAAACATCTTAACTTTTCATGTCCAAAAGATGTATATGAAAAATACTGGTTTTCCATGAAAGTCTTAAAACAGCCTTATAAATGCAGAGAGGTGTAGATATTACGTCCAATATACATGGATATTAGTTACATAACCTAACAAACACTATCAACTCCTATTAGATATTAGATAAGTCTCTAAAATTACGTTTGACCATCTGAAGCGCGCCACTGTCCGGTTATCATAATTGCGACGTTCTACCTTCATATTGTCACTGTAAAAAAACCAATAAGCTTCAAAATGTGTCTTTTTGGTAACAGTCGATACTTCGCGATCAAATAACACCATTGCTTAAGTTTGGCATATATGACTCCAACAACTCACGGAGTGGCTCTTTAAGGCATTCGCGAAGCGACAGTAATGGGGCGCGCTTTATTTGTTTGCCAATTGATCTGAATCGGCAGGCACCGATATGCAGCATGACCTAAACCGTAAAAAGGGCATGACAAATTAACATTATTGCAAACTCGACATAAAAGAGTAGTTTAAGTGATAATCGTTTTGCTCAACATTTTTTTAAATTTTTTATTTAGGTGACTTTACAAAGAGGGAATATGACTTAAAGAATCAGTATATATACAAAGCATATTCTTCCGACAGAAATAAATCAACCTGATAATCCGTAGCCGTAGATTAAACCTGCCCATAGCCAGTGGTGAGCCGACTGTCCCAAATGAATGATTAGTTCGGATTATCAAGCAGTGGTGAGACTTTCACGTTGTAAACATATACACCGAAATATCATAATTTGCTTGGTAAAGTTCTAAGCATCTATACCGAAACGTCGCACCATTGCAATGAAGAAGTTGTAAATCCATAGAACTCTTCATTCATCGTGACAACTTCTTAATGCCATTCAAAGAAGTATCCCAAATTAACGGGATCGCGAAAACACGAACAAATTTTTTATTAACTAAACTATAGGAAACTATGATTTAATTTATAAGCCTTTTTCTCATATGCATGACAGGGTATGTATGAGAATTTGTATCTTGCATTTGATATTAATTGAATAAAAACATTTACACTGAGTCGATCACAAAGTCACCAAGTGACATCGTTACATTTTTTCAAAATTGTTATTCGAGTCCCAATGTTATACTGCATTCTCATCGGAGAGTTTTTTTTAGAACTTCGGTCATTATAAGAGAAGGTTCGTTAAAAAGGCAGAACCGAATATAGATTTTCCCTGAAAACGTCATAATCCACCCGTCAAGCACGTTATGCCAATCGTCAATTATAATGTAAACAATAGCATGGAACATTTCAGGAACTGCTTTTACAATTTTATTTTCATTCTTCTCTTCAAACCTTGTAGTCCACCGGCCACTAGGGGTCCCCATGCACCCCCCAATGGCAGAACGAAGCTAACTTTTTTTTAAGCCTTGACATGTCTATTATGCAAATTTGAGTGGTAACAGTGTATAAACTGGGATGCAATGTGTCATTTTTACATATTTCCATGGGTACCTTGCTCAACCACTTATTCTCTGAAGCGTCACGCCAAAAGGTGGATGTCCCAATATCTTTGGTTCTAATTATCATCGAACCATAATCTTTGTATCTAAATGTATGTTTAGAAGGTCACTGAATCCATTGACAGACATTTCAGATAGCTACTATGAGTCATTTGTACGAAATTTTAGGTTTCCGTTACAATAACTCATCATTCATGACTTCAATCGGTAACAATTCTATTTTCTCTTCTCTATCACCTTATTTATATATATATATATATATATATATATATATATATATAGATTAAATATAACATACTTCACATAGTCGTTTGAAGAATCATTTTAATCCGATACTAGTATTTCGTCAATAGTATTGACTCATCAGGGATGAAACGATATGATCGTTAACATCGCATTACAAGCGTTTTTATAACAAAATATACGTACAATGTACAAGGATATATTGTAAATTATGCTAATCAGGTGACATCATGGTTCTTCCTTGTTGGTCTTCTGAAGTCAGAAGTAAACACAATCCATTTTAATGGCTAGCGCTTTCAGCTCAACGAGCCTCTTCAGGCAATACATACAGCGGATAATGCGGTGCCAAGCATATATATATATATATCCTTCGAGTATTGTCGTCAATAGTTATGCATTTTATAGACGAGTAGGAATATATTTAAAGACTTACGATGTCATTGCCAAGGAATATATATAAAGACATACGATGCCATTGCCAAAGAAGGCGTAACTAATAAATATTAAGGAAAGAACTGTCACAAATGTTTCAGTTGTCTTTGAACTGACGGCTAATTTGATGCTCTAGGCACGGTTACATAAATCTGATATGCCAGTATTCACAGAAACATTCCAATTGAACAAATATTTCAGTCTCGAGTTTCTGATATCTGTATTCCTACGTCATGTATCATGTGCACGGGGCATGAGAAATAATATCCTGAATAGATTGATTTGTTTCTAAAAGACCATGGAATGTTCACATTGTCTGCACGTGATCTCTATATAGGTCGATGTATGACATGGACAGGTCGATACGGACTGGAGGAATCTTAGGGAAGATACAGCCGATATCAACACGCTTCACTGACTCAGTGGTATCAGCTGTATCCCACGTCTGACGTCATCCTGACTTTCCTTCTGTCTTCTTATATACAGTGATCCATGCACTGGTCATAAAGACCGTTAATATCTCCTAGATCTGGTATTCTCAAAAACTTCTTCATTTATTTACCAGTTTTCAAAACAGTTGTGAAAATGAGGAACTTTTAAACATAATGGACATAAGGACACTTTCAGAATGCCTTGATTATAATACAGAAAAAAACACGATTTCCCTACACCATATCTGCATGGTCACCCAAGTACGTCTTGTTCTCTATTAGTCGATGTTTTCATCGCCGACCTTATTCTCAAAGGACCGCTCCTGCTCGCGAATAGTAGAAATAAAATTTGAAATTTTGAATTAAGACATACATTTGATCCCGAAGCACTAAAATCATTAACTCAAATATCATCGTGGTCTATACTCTGATGTTCTCAAAGCATCCAAGCTTTCCATTTCAACCCCATTGATCAACGCATTTACTAGAAAACATTATTGATATCTCCAGATGATATTCCTTTTACAGCACCACACTAATCCATAATGGACGACAGTCTCCGAGCGTTGACCTGGAGCCATTAGATAGGGTGATTGTGGAGGAGAGATCGAGATGAATTCATTGAACGTAATTGCTGTATTAGAACATGAAAGGGAGACGACGGACGGACGGACACTCACGACAAACATATCATGCCAAATGTTTATCCACTGAAGCAAAATTGTTTATAATAAATTGTTTATGTTTTCATTGTATTAATTTTCATAATAAGATATTAGCTTATGCAAAAGATCTATTTTCTTCGGAGGGGAATACAACTCAACCAAGTTATTCTAATGACCGCTTTACGAGGCATTAAAGTGATACAGAGTATGTTCCATGATTTTTAGTTTGGCTTTAGTAGGAACCAACATACCTTATGATCTGAGTTAACTTTAAATCGCTTCCTTAACTTGCATTTTATCTCTTTAATGCCAAAATTGTGACATTTTCTTGTTTTCACCGATACTAGGGAAACGGCCGTATAAATGTTAAGCATTCGAAATAATGTGTCCAAGTCACGTGTTTATACGATAAATAATCTACTTAACACTATCATGTTTGCCTTTGTGTCTGCTGTTAATAACTTTCCGAAGTTTGAATCATTGACGCGCGACACTGTCCTGTTTTCGATCACAAATCGCAACAATAGCGCGTTTATTGTCAATATACTAAACCGATAAGCACTAGGATCTTGATATTTAGAAACAACAACCACTCCTTTTTTAAATAACACCCTTTATGAAGTTTGACATATTTGACTTCAGCAACATACTCTGTGCCCCTCTAAGAACATGTCTGGATGAATAGGAGTCTTGGATTAACCTCCTTATTGCAATAGTGCCACGTTTTGGTGTCGGAGTCAGAGGAAAAGGTGTCACGGGCCAAGCGAAAACTGCATTCGTCCATTTTTTGTGAGAGCACCTTGATTTCAATCATTCGAGACGGGGAAATTCTTGTATTGATTAATTTTTGGTTTTCCTTATTCCGAGACACCGTTTTACTTGCGAAATCAGGACTCTGAACTTTAGTCTCAGAAACGAAGTGATGAATCCGTGTTTCGTCCTTTGTAATAAGATTGTCTGAAACTTTTGCATGGTTTTCTTAATACATCTCCAAACGAGGCTTTGAGCAAGTGACTGTTTTCTGCTTATGAAAGGGTGTGAAGAACCTTCTGCATTTTCAAATTGTCATGAATGACTTTGATATCATGGGCAATAAATACGTCAATCTTCCAAAACGGCGGTTTCCACTTATCAGACACTATTTCGCACCCTGGAAATTTGAACAAGACTGGTTTGTGTTCTTCGGACAGTATTTCGCACCCTGACCCTGTTCTGCAGAGGTAGTGGTCCACTTCAACATGAAGCGTAGTCTCCATGCGAATTTTTTATATTCGGTGTTAAAGTGGCAAAAATTATGACATTTTCTTGTTTTCTTTGACATTTGTAAAAAAAAACCATATAGATGTTAAAATTCTGCGTCACATATACTTGTATATTAATTAGATAACTCACTAAACACTAGAACAGTTCTCTACTGCAGACAAAGTTGCCAAGCCCATGGCAGGATTTTTCAGATGAGTAAGTGATGTCATGAAAAGGAAAATAAATGTTTCCAATTGAAAGAAAATTAATTTGTTATCAAAAGGAGCAGTTTTGAAATGAACGTACTTTGATTGGTATAGTTATCCATTTCCCTACTTCCAATGTATTCACTCAAAAGTGGCACTTTTATGGGTTTTTACATGGTACTTTATTGTTTCCTCTCGAACTATGGATTATCGTTTTATGTAATGAGACGTTTTGACCTGTTATTGTTTTTGGGATAAGCTAATGCTCATTCAGGGAAATTTAAATAATGTTTTTAGGTATTTTCCCAAATTCAACGACCTTTGCCATAGAGAACAATACAGTCGTGCCAATGACAAACTATTTTTTATTACTAAACTTGAGCCTCAATACAACATCAACATTTCCAACAACCCCTCAGATTAAGTCACTTCTGTACGTATTACCACCAGCACCGGGTGTCACAATAATGGATTTATATAGCGCTAAAATCCTCGAGTGACTGCTTTAAGCTCCATGAGAATTATGTACACTTGATTTATAAGCAGAGATGTGCGAGTCTATTGATCGATTTACTCTTAAACGCACTAGTGCACGCCAATATTTCGTAAACACAACGAATGCACAGATACTGCATGTCTCTCGATATTACTCACTATCCTCACTCAAGTAATCTACCTCGTAAGTTATTTAACAAATATTTACGTATTCAGGTAGTAAAGTGGATTTTTAAAAGCCGGAAGTATTTAATGTTACGTTACATTAAATCCGCATGAACTACGATATCGGAAATATTAAGATTTTGCTCATAACCAGAAAAGCGAAACGGCAGCCGCTTTGGTCAGTCTAATAATAATGCTAATACTGTGTTATTGAATCGGTTAATTTACAACATTGCTTTCATAATATATATTTCATGATTTGTTCTCAGTTCAGAGTTTAGGTAAATTCAAAAGCTGCACACAATACTAGTTCAGCCGTTTCCAAGTGTCAATAATTTATCCGTTTTGTGCACAGCTAACCATAGATTTTTATATGTCCAAGCCAACAGCGGCTGTCTTAACGTTTTCATTGTTGATTGCAGGTAAATTGTAAAGAATGTTTCGTATTTCATTGCATCGATAGAAAGTTTAAGTGAATGCATAAGTCCTCTTAAACCTTTAAATAGCCAATTTAAACCGTAAAAGCGTGCACTAGTGCCTTTAAGGATGTTTGCTCCTCAGTCACAGTTACAAAACTCAAATAACCTTAAATCGTAATGTTCTCATGACAAACCAGAATGAAGTGGTAATTTCTCAATTTTGACGATTTCTGATGAAATATTCATCAAATAATGAAACATAGTATTTTCATTTTAAAATAATTCTCAATTTCGCTGACACAGCAATTTTTAAATGTAACTATAGATTTGAGAATTCAAAAGAAAAGGAGCAGTCGATTAAAAAATTGGACTGAGGGCCAGCGCAGGGACTTAAAAATTAGCTTGATGTGTGATCCCTTCTTCCCTTTGCTTTTCTGCACTTTTTTTTAGTTTTGTGAGCAGTTTCTGTGTTAGGCCACATTAAAGACTGTTGCAATAGTTTAGGCTTATTGAACTAGATACCCATGATGCATCTCTTGAGATCTATGTCAGATGTGACCTATCTAACCAAGACGCTGGTAGCAATTCAACTGACTTGGCCCTCCATTTTCACATAGGAATCAATTACTACATATAAGTTTGGCAGCAGAAGAGTAAAGTGTTTGAAGAAGAGCAAGGTATTTACCCCTACAGCTTCACTGTTTATTTTGTATTACTAGCTCAATGGAATACATTTCCTTTTTTAGCAGCAATAATGCATTCCTTCCCACAAAAATACTTAAAATTTTTAAAAACATTTTTTAGCTGATCTTAAATATTCAATGTTCCTACCCACTTGTCCATTCTATTTCTATTCCCTACTCAGAACATTACACGCTACTTCATCATGAATGATTCAAAGTCAAGTCAAAGATATAAAGATTATAAAAGTCCAAGAAGTATCAAAACGTAAACTTTTATTCAACAGTTAAAAGTCATGTACACATACATCAGTGTTCCAACAATACCATTGGTAGAAAAGACATGTAGAACATTGTAGTACATTGTAGAACATTGCAGCACATGAGTTTCAGAGGCAGATAAGATAGAATGTTTAGTCTTTTAATTATTCTTAACTCACAAATATATATTAATGAATACTTTCATTGAACCCTGTGAAAGTAAGTCATGATTCTTTCTGATAAGTGAACACTTACAGACGCACATACAGAGGAAGTAACGGGCAAATTTTCCTAACTCATTTTTCAGGACATAAACACTTTCACTGAACTGTTCTTAATTACTTCATTTGCTCAATTCAAGTAGATTTCCAATAAGCTTGACATTTTATATTATCAGTACTTATAACAAAAGCGGCTGTGGAATCAATGATTAGTTTATTTCATTGCAATCTTATGAAGAACTCCTTTAAACTATTATTTGTCAATTCTAGTAAAAATGGGTGTGACATAAAACATACTACATCATACCATTTGGTTTATTTGTACACTATATCAACATGTTTTTTCAATACAAGAAATGCAATTTAAGTTTCAATAGCTTTGGTATGATTGGAAGAGTAATAACATTGTAAACGTTTCCTTTAGGTTGTTGAACCTGACCTATTTGAGCAATTGTTTTGCCTGAAATAATTATGCTGCATCTTTGAAAATAAGCAATATGCAAAAAATAGGCATCAAAATCAATTTTCAAAAGTTAAATACGATGTTTATAGAATATTTATTTCTAGAAATTACAATAAAATGAAATAATTAAGCAGCATCATCAGATGAGTAAATATTCATATCTTACTTACACAATAAAACCAGATTGTTTGTATCTAAAAATATATACTCAAAGAGTCTGTCACCAATCAGTCAAGGACAAGTGGATCAATGATAAATGTTTAGAACATTAGATATGCTGCACAGGAAGTGACCTGTGACCTTTACAGGAAGTAAATTGTGCAGGAAGCTGCTGCCATGGGTGACCAGGTCAATGTTTACTTTCCTTCTGCATGTCCATTCGTGGCTCCGAGGATGATGACCAGTGAATTCCTGACAATGAGAAGAGTTATCCGTGAAATATGAAAGAAATTCAACAAAGAGAACTAGTGTCATCAAGCCAAACTCAAAATGACATACAAAGGTGCTTTCTACGAAATGGCAAGAACTTGCTACAAAACTATCGATGATCCTGCCATTGAATACAGTCACATATGAATAAGAAATTCATAATCAGGTTGTAACAAGCTGTACTCCTGACCGTCCTAAGGTCCAATACAGCTAGGGGTACTAGTACATAAATGTGGGATAAGGTCCAATACAGCTAGGGGTACATAAATGTGGGATAAGGTCCAATACAGCTAGGGGTACATAAATGTGGGATAAGGTCCAATACATCTAGGGGTACATAAATGTGGGATAAAGTCCAATGCATCTAGGGGTACATAAATGTGGGATAAGGTCCAATACATCTAGGAGTACATAAATGTGGGATACGGTCCAATACAGCTAGGGGTACATAAATGTGGGATAAGGTCCAATACATCTAGGGGTACATAAATGTGGGATAAGGTCCAATACATCTAGGGGTACATAAATGTGGGATAAAGTCCAATGCATCTAGGGGTACATAAATGTGGGATAAGGTCCAATACATCTAGGAGTACATAAATGTGGGATAAGGTCCAATACAGCTAGGGGTACATAAATGTGGGATAAAGTCCAATGCATCTAGGGGTACATAAATGTGGGATAAGGTCCAATACAGCTAGGGGTACATAAATGTGAGATAAGCTTGGTAAAAAAAACACAACAAGTAAAGAAGTGAGCACAGCTCACATACCCCCGCTTCAAACTATAGTCTGGCTTTCTTTGTTGGTCTTACCCTCAAAAAGCTCACTTAGGGATCATGGTTGATAAGTGTATTAAGTTTGTTGAAGCTAGCATGTATAGTTTAGGAGATATGCTCAGGAAAAACCACTTTGTCAGATAGTCATTGTTTTAGTAACGTTTCCATGTCAAACGCAAAAAATAAAAATAATTTGTTGGTCTTACCCTCAAGAGACGCACCAATATGGATAAGTGTATGAAGTTTGGTGATGATAGCATGTACGGTTTAGAAGATATACTCCGGACAAGGGACTTAGTCATAAATTCACTGTTTTAGTCATGTTTCCATGGAAAGCGCAAAAAAAATAAAAATCATTTGTTGGTCTAACCCTCAAAAGGCACATCAATGGATCATGGTTGATAAGTGTATGAAGTTTGGTAAAGATAGCATGTATAGTTATGAAGATATACTCCGTACAAAGGACTTTGTCACTGTTTAAGTCATGTTTCCATGGAAACCGCAAAAAATAAAAATCATTTGTTGGTCTAACCCTCAAAATCACATCTAGGGATCATGTTTTATAAGTGTATGAAGTTTGTTGAAGCTAGCATGTATAGTTTAGGAGATATGCTCCGGACAAAGGACTTGGTCATAGAGTCACTGTTTTAGTCATGTTTCCATGGAAACCGCAAAAAATAACAAGTAAAGAAGTGAGCACAGCTCACATACCCCCGCTTCAAACTACAGTCTGGCTTTCTTTGTTGGTCTTACCCTCAAAAAGCTCACTTAGGGATCATGGTTGATAAGTGTATTAAGTTTGTTGAAGCTAGCATGTATAGTTTAGAAGATATGCTCAGGAAAAAGCACTTTGTCAGATAGTCATTGTTTTAGTAACGTTTCCATGTAAAACGCAAAAAATAAAAATAATTTTTTGGTCTTACCCTCAAGAGACGCACCAATATGGATAAGTGTATGAAGTTTGGTGATGATAGCATGTACGGTTTAGAAGATATACTCCGGACAAAGGACTTAGTCATAAATTCACTGTTTTAGTCATGTTTCCATGGAAAGCGCAAAAAAAATAAAAATCATTTGTTGGTCTAACCCTCAAAAGGCACATCAATGGATCATGGTTGATAAGTGTATGAAGTTTGGTAAAGATAGCATGTATAGTTATGAAGATATACTCCGTACAAAGGACTTTGTCACTGTTTAAGTCATGTTTCCATGGAAACCGCAAAAAATAAAAATCATTTGTTGGTCTAACCCTCAAAATCACATCTAGGGATCATGTTTTATAAGTGTATGAAGTTTGATGGAGATAGCATGTATAGTTTAGGAGATATGCTCCGGACAAAGGACTTGGTCATAGAGTCACTGTTTTAGTCATGTTTCCATGGAAATCGCAAAAAATAAAAATCATTTGTTAGTCTAACCCTCAAAAGGCACATCTAGGGATCATGGTTGATAAGTGTATGAAGTTTGGTGAAGCTAGCATGTATAGTTTAGGAGATATGCTCCGGACAAAGGACTTGGTCATAGAGTCACTGTTTTAGTCATGTTTCCATGGAAACCGCAAAAAATAAAAATCATTTGTTAGTCTAACCCTCAAAAGGCACATCTAGGGATCATGGTTGATAAGTGTATGAAGTTTGGTGAAGCTAGCATGTATAGTTTAGGAGATATGCTCCGGACAAAGATTTGTGACGGACGGACAGACGGACAGACAGACAGACGGACAGACGGACAGACAGACAGACGGACAGACGGACGGACAGACGGACGGACAGAATGAACGCTATATACCCCCGCTTACGCTGTAAGGCGGGGGTATAAAAATCATTTGTTAGTCTAACCCTCAAAAGGCACATCTAGGGATCATGGTTGATAAGTGTATGAAGTTTGGTGAAGCTAGCATGTATAGTTAGGAGATATGCTCCGGACAAAGATTTGTAACGGAAGGCCAGACAGACGGACAGACGGACGGACAGAATGAACGCTATATACCCCCGCTTATGCTGTAAGGCGGGGGTATAATAATGAAAGGTGAAGCCCTTCATTGATGTTTTATGAGAAGCTTTACTACAGAATTACAAGGCACTGTTGATTAGTTTTAACATAAATAATTTGTACATTAAGGGATATTCTTTAGACACATATTGTTTATATTCATAATGATGAAGAAGTAGTAAAAGTAGAGTTCCTTTTTTCATGTCATTCATCAAAAACAAAATGGCAAACCAATCCCAGATAGGACAGGCTCTTTAAATGCTTTAGAAACACATCTTTCATTGGTTGTAAACTTGACTTCTTGCTCTTACCTGAATGATTGGTCAAAGTTCGTGAAAGTCAGCTGAACATTTCCTCAATAGGTTTAATAAGTTGTTTTTCATTACATTAAAGTATCATTACAACGAGTAATACAGATTGACATATTCACTCTTTTATCATTACAACGAGTAATACAGATTGACATATTCACTCTTTTATCATTACAACGAGTAATACAGATTGACATATTCACTCTTTTATCATTACAACTTGTTAAACATATTCACATTCACTATCTTTTGATCATGTGATCAAAAACAGCAAGTTTCTATGGAGCATGATAGAAAAGTAAAAAGTGTTGAAGTGAATGTGTCAAGCTATTTAACTTGAGAACACTGCACATCTGACCACACAGCGCTCACAGTGTTCAGAAATTTGGAAGTGAACTCATGTAGCGTGCTACCTGATTCATCAGATTTCTCTTGCCTCGGGACACCTAACTGTGTTGGGCTTCACAAGTTCAACTGTTCAGAGTAAGATCAACCATTCACATTTAAGTTTGTGTAGAAAAACTAAATGTGAGGAAAAGGCTCGATTGTATTTCAATGAGAATGCAGAATGTTCTCACCTGGCTTCTTTTATTTGGTTACGAATCCTCTCCTTCATAGCCTCTGTGTTGGCGCTCTTCTCGCGCTGGACCAGGTCTGAGATGGTTGCTCGGTACCCTGTCACGTTGTGGATCACATGAACATGCTTGTCCCCAGCTGACAGCAGGTACTTGCCTCCCACATCAAAAGAGAGCTGCGATATCGGTTCTGGAAAATAAATATAAGTAATGATAACAACTCCTTATTGTCAACATTACTTGATAAATTTGGACATTCTTTATCTCCCTTTTGCTATGTATTGCGGGCATCCGCTGGAACTTGCGAACCATGGGTGGTACTGCACTAAAATTCAGTGCAGCACTGCATCCAAACCCATGCCTCACAGGGGATGCTCTACCAATTGAGCTGGATCCCTTTCCCTGAACAATTTACTAAGTAATTACGTAATAATAATTTTACTATTCAGAGTGTACACCCCACTTTCCAAGACCAGGTGCTGCATATAGCTATATAAGTGTCTCCTTAATCCACAAGATCATCGGCCTCTCCCTCGGTCCCTCTCCCCCCTGACATCCCTTCCCAACTCATATCCCCTAAATGTATGCAATTCATACCACCTACCTGAGTGTACATGTTCTAATAACTCCTCCTCCTTCCCAGACCCCGTGCTGCATATAGATATACAGGTGTCGCCACCGAGAGCGGCAGTCCTCCCGTCAGGTGACAAGGCGATGATGTGTAGGCTGGGGTGACTCAGTTTCCCGGTGTATAGTAGCTTTGGGTCTTGGTCAAACTCATACCGCACTGAATAAAGCAAGAATGTCTAGAATCACAATGCAACCAACTTAAAGTCATAGTCTCATTTTTGTAAGGCAACTAAACTGAACTAATTATTCATCATGAACACAATCTGATCACTAACACAAATATTTCCTGTCGCGTTTGCAAAGATTTTCATTTTTATGCCCGTTTTACAATTTTGGATGAAGTAGCTTATTGGCGTAAGCCGTTTCAGACCGATGAGGTACCAAATCAAGTGCAATCCCATCGCGAGTGCGAAACACCGGAAATCTAGTAATTGTAGCGCCGATACTTATGACAGACGTATTCTTCGTTGAATTAACCACCTTTTTGTTATTAAAGTATTTGAATAAGGGTAAGCTATTAGCTCTTTAAATTGGATATTCAGCTCGGAAATTTTATGTGTTCTTCGTCACGGCCTTAGCGAAATGACGTGGTAAGGACTAACGCTCGCAAAACACGTAATATTAGGGTAGGGTAGGGTAGTTTGAACTTCATTATTGTGGGCTAGAATGCCTGCAGAGTTCTGAAAATTGTTGCAAACGTCAGGGGAAAGATTTCTGTGAGTGGTGAACTATTTGTCCTGCATGCATTACAATTTGCCTTGCAAAAATGAGACAATGACTTTAAGGCATCTATTTGTTTAACTTACACCGCTTAGTGATCGAAGAGCAGTCAGTCGGTTATGACAATTAACTCAACCGCATATAAAAAAGATATTCTCATGTCGTTCATCAGAAATATGACGGTACTTGCCATCAGTGTCCCAAAACTTCCACGTTCCATCTTTGGATACTGACGCCATTCTACAAGGAAACAACATTCTCACATCATTTCAGACAAAAGAAAAACACCTTATGTTTCATTTTTCAAACTCTTTGCCTCCTGAAAAAAATAATTACGTGGGATATGCATTTTACTCTTCGATAACTAGATAATTCTGTTTGTCAATCAAAGAGAGGGGTTTGTTTGAACTCTAAGCATATAAGCAAACAAAATTATTTTTCTTTTAAAGTATATTTCAAAACCAACTTAAATCGTGTAAATTCAATATGAGAATTCTTTAATACTGAAATTCGTCGCTCCGTAACTTATTTATAAATGCCAATCATAGAATCTGCTTATCTGGAAAATCTTTTAAATACATTTTTTCATACTTTCATAAAAGTTAAAACGTGACATTATTCTAAAAATTTTGAGACAGTCACTTACCGACTAGAATCGTTGTTGAAAGAAAAGCCATGAACGCCAGCGCTATGACCTTTCAACTCGTAAGCTCTCCGCACCTCCTTGAAGGTCCCAGACTTGTCGAAGAGCACCTCCCACACCTTCACGTCTGGCGTGAAACCTACAAGGGGAGATAACTCCTATTTCACTCATCCAAAAATGAGTCTTGCATGAATCACATGAAACTATTTATCCATCAAACATTCACATCAGCCAATAAACCTACGAGGGTAAATAACTCTGATCTTACTGTAACAGCTTCACTTCTGTATTAGCGTCAAACCCTTCGGCCTTCAGTTTTATGCTTTAATTAGAATAGCTCAGGGCAAAACTGTACTTTATTGCAAAACACATGATGCTTGAAGATACTCTATTTCTTAAACAATGTGTAACACTTTAACCAACCTGAGGATCCCACGAACCTCCCGCAGGGGGACACGGCACCGAAGGAGTTGGACATCTGGTGAGTGTCCAGGGTGGCTAACACCTCACCTGGGGTCAGAGTGGACACAGTCGTTAGACTTATGGGTTGATAGTGGTGATATGGATACATGGGTGACTGTACACCTCATACAAGACAAACTAGTGTTTGTAAGTAAAGTTATAATTTATCAACATTCAATACAATCATAGACATAAGATTTATATTCAGTCTCTGGAGAATGTTCTCAAAAAGAATAATCCTATTGAATGCAAGAAAGGCGCCTCAGAGAGAATGTATTTGATTTCAGACCTCGACTTCTTTTCATGTGGTTGTAATGAGCTCAAAATAGCACCAACTACAGTCTTCCATTATTATCGACCTCTGAATTTGTATATATAAATTCATAAATATTTAAGCTGAGAACCAGAAATCAAGACGAAAACAAAAGTTTCAAATCTTTTGCAGATTGTTGAATTTGTGATAGACAATTATCATACAGTAAGGCATCTTTGTGGTAAATGATAATGAACAATTGTTCACAGATGAAGTTAATCACCCCGCATACCTTTGAGGTTGTAAATGAGTATGGTTGTGTCACGATGACACGACATGATGAACTTTCCACTGGAGGCTATCCCGATGTTGATGATCTCAGCCTTGTGGTGCTGTAGGGAAAACGGGAGAGTGAAGTACCAGCTGATTGGTCGAATTCTCCTAATTGTCTACCAACTTTAAGGTGTAGCCTGCTAGAGGCCGCATATGGTGGCAGGTAGTCTTTGACATATTGACCCATCAAGGTTAATTATTAGCATTTCTAACTAAAGGTCACCACTGAATAAACAACAAGCAATGCATCTCTGTCAAACTCAGAACCATGTTAGTAACTGATTAACATCTCACTTGGTCAGAGTTAAATTAACCACGAAAATGAAAGCTTTAAATGATGAAGATTTCTATAACCTTTTTCAGACCTCTCTACTGATGGATGAATGCAGTGTGTAGTACTTTGTAGGAGCAGGTGCTTCTTGCCTGTCAAAGCGCATTGAATGAAGTATGTAGTACTTTAAGGAGTGTGTGAAAACGTACTCGTGTGTCTCAAAGCATGATGCATGAAGTACATGTAGTGAGCTCGAGATCTTCATGCGGTTCGTGAACACCCTGCTACTTTAACACAAATGTTCACATGGTTGTTCATTCTGGTTCGGGATTTTGAATGACAAGGGCAGCTAATCATCAAGCATTCGACAGTTAAACGTCGAGAATGGATTTTAAACAGGAACATTTTCTTGAATTTCTTATGCTGAAATAACTTAAACAATCGGTTAGTTAGCTCATGTTTGCTTACATACTGAAATCGTAATAGGTATCATAAGAATTTTATAACATTGGAAAGGTGTGGAATAGTGCAAATTCAAAAGTATCTTAAGTAACATTTATCTGATTTACAATGCAAGTTTTAAAAACGTGTATTGATTGAAATATTTCTATGAAGGATATATAAAAAGCTTTACAGTTTGTTTTCTAGATTTAATGATTTTGTTAAATCAAAATTCTACCTTAAATCAAACAAGCTCTTAATCTTCTTAAAAACAGGTTTTCAAAAGAGTCCTTGAATCAGATATCAGGACTCTTTAGCCAAAAGAGTCCTGATATCTAAAGTAGATGGGACACTTTTATGATTGGTTGCCAAGGACAACTAGGTGTAATTGGCATGTAATCAACGAGATATGACAACAAATGCAACCATCAAAAATTTAATTAAGCACTTGAGTTGTGAGTTAACATGATGGACAATAATTTGGTTATCTCCCTTCTATACAATCACCCACCTGGGGGAAGTCCATAGCGCCCTGTAGCGTGACGCTGGATCCATCCTCCTTCTTCCCCAAGCGGAAGATGCGGATGATGTTAGCATAGCCCAGACTCGCGACAAATGCCCTGTAACAATAAGCTGGGAATAATATAATTATCAACAAGATAGATGTGAAGAGAGATGTCACACCCCACTGATGATCAATCACGGTAGCATTTGTAGCCGAGATTTGAATTGAGCAATGATTTTGTTAAACTTCTGAACTCTCATCTATTTGTCTATGACCAATAACTTTGAGTTGAAATACTATTAAGGTTTTAGGGATTAACACATGCCTTAGAATAATATCTTTGATATGTCAGTCTTCAGTCATGGACATGGACATGCAAAGCCTGGTGCCAGTGTGTCTACTTCTTATACCCCACTTCCTGTCTCGTTGCTATGGTTTCCTTTGTTCTAACTGTAGATATTGATCGATACACCTCTACTTTCTATGTGCACCTACTCTTGTTTGTACAAATATACAAATTTAAGGTAAACAATACCTAGTATGATACAGAGACCAAATAACAATAGAACATTGTCAAATTGAGAATCACGATTCTCGATACTACTGTATATTGTCACTACTCTGTCATCAAACCAGATTGAAACATTGGTTTTGAAGAAAAACTCTGGAAATGTGGGTCACCCAATTTAGATCACAGGAATGGAAAATTTGTCATGTATATTCATTTTTGATTTTTTTTAATTCACTTTGGTTGATCGATGGTTCATTCGGGTAGAAACACAACTTAAGTCGAAGGCAATGCTTTCCTGTCAGGTTGCTCTGTAATACAACTAAAAATAAAAAAATCACAAAAATATATGAATTATACAAAGGCACTGTACTCTGATATTTAAATGGTTAATCTTTGAAAGTATGTAAAACTGTATTTCAGCCAATATTCATTCAGTGCAATCCTGTTAATTATCAACATTTCACAAGGTGCAGTCTGTTTTAAACAAGGAAAAAATCCTGGTTAAATGCTACAGGCAAAGAGCGATGCCAAACTGATATGACAAACCTATCTGAGACTACAGAGCAATCGAAAAGTATAGAAGATTAAAACCTTACTTCGAGTCTGGGCTAAACACAATTTTGGTAGCATGATCCAACTCTACACTTCCACGAATGAATCTGAAAAAGAAATTTGTTTTATTTGAATAGTATTGGCAGAGATAATTTACAACTTTGTTTTATTGTGATTCACAAATCCGAATGCATATTCAAACTTATTTCTCTCACATAATTTCATCATCAACTTGGTCTAATTAGAATCAACTCTGTTCTGACGAAACGAAGATATTTGCTCTTACGAGACATGTAACCACGTAACAGTGACAGACCATTGAGATGAAACCACCATTTGTACCTCGGTAGAGAAACCTTTATCCCTAGCAACAGAGTTGACTCTTTTCAGAAAAATCTTGAGTTTAGTTTCAACTCATTGCCATTAGTCAGTACAAGACAAGATCTGAAGTAAACTCACTTGTGTTCTTTTTGTAGAAACTCTTTTGTGCTCCACAACATGAGAGACCGATCTGCAGAACACTGATAATTAGTACAGAGGATACAGCAACATACCTGGTTTACTATCCGATTCCTGGATCGTTAACTGATTTAATTAACTAAGTTCTTCCTTAACTAGAGAAGTGGTTGAAGAAGACCCCAAAAGACCCCAGAGCAGCCCTGAAACTAAGGACTTCACCTTCCCTCTTACATTTCCTCGACAGCCGTATCAAAATGGGAATTTGTTATGACACTATCTATAACCACTTTTCATTGAGCAAAAACAAAAGAAAAAAGTTATAGCCAAAACAAAATGCATGGAAAATTAACATTAAGTGAAAGTAGCTAGGACTTCATTCTCTCGCCACAGAGGTAGCTCTATCATTATTTCCTATACAACCTCTTTCTCATTCTCTCCCCACAGACGTAGATGTGTCATTAATTCCTATACAATCTCTTTCTCGTTCTCTCCCAACAGAGGTAGCTCTATCATTAATTCCTATACAACCTCTTTCTCGTTCTCTTCCCACAGAGGTAGCTCTATCATTAATTCCTATACAACCTCTTTCTCATTCTCTCCCCACAGAGGTAGCTCTATCATTAATTCCTATACAACCTCTTTCTCGTTCTCTCCCCACAGAGGTAGCTCTATCATTAATTCCTATACAACCTCTGACCTCATTTTCTCCCCACAGAGGTAGCTCTGTCATTAATTCCTATACAACCTCTGACCTCATTTTCTCCCCACAGAGGTAGCTCTGTCATTAATTCCTAGAATTTACAGTGGCATTATTGTTTTCAATCAGTTCCCTCATTTACAAAACATGAGTAGATTTGTATTTATCATAAATCTATTTGTTTAATATGTTTATGGATCAAATTTCATATTAAAAAGCCTTTGAATGGTTTGTTCTCCAAATGATTTTACATTAAACATGTAATTCATTTGACTGATTTATTGACCTATTATGCAACAAATATTTACCTTCAGCGCAAGTGAGCACATATTTCCCATTGGGACTGAAGTCGAAGGCCAGTACAGGACTGCCATGACCCTTGAGCGTTCCGGCCAGCCACTGATGTGTGAACACCGGATGGGTCGCCTTCTTCCCTTTAACCGGCTGTTTGGCTTTCTTTGTAGATTTCTCAACTGACTTCTCTGTTTTTTTGGGTTCCTCTTCTCTATCTGTCAATCAACCAGCAAATCAATAAGAGCAATCATATGCAATCAATGCAGTCAGTATCAATCCTGTCATTTCTGATCTCACTGAACCAAAGCATTTTCCACTAGGCATCGGCCGTGAACTCGACTTCGAAATTTGGTTGATGTCAGGTCAGGACGTTGGTCGACTAATTTTTGGAATACCATCAGTTCCCCGACAGTGAATTTAGCTGGTTTTGACATTTTTTTCACGTCTCCAAAACAACTTAAACTGACAATTGATTAAGAGCTATCATTGACAAACTTATTTGTTATTGGATTCAGATAAGCATTTATTCCAGTAAGTTTCGCAATAGAGGGAGGTATCTCAGTTGTAAGATATAATTGGATTTAACTAGGTGTATGGTGGTTTTCAACAATATCCATTTTTTCAGTTATTTTCACTACTGAGAACATAAATTTTCAATTTGTATAAAGTTAGTATTCTTTACAAAATTAAATTTTCACTTTTGTAACAAAAATATTTTTGTTGACACTCTTCTATAAATCTTTGCAGTGTCATATGAATATTATTACACTTACATATTACATAAATTCCATTTCAGTGCATATAAGTCATCAGGAGCAGTCACCTATCTCTAATGGGAAGGTTTGTGTGAGAACTGAAGCATAGACCATGCTTAAAAAACAAATGCTATCAAAACCCAGGCCTGACAGCATTTGAACGTTGATACAACGTAATGGCTTTGACATTGACCCAACATTGAAATGACATTAGATTATGACAACGCCCAAAAACTTAAATTCAATGTTATTTCGACGTTGAATAAAGACGTTTTTCCAACCTGGATACAACGTCAATTTGCCTGCTGGGTTGTTTTGATTCAACAAAACACTACTAAATGGTCAAGATTGATTAACATAATAATATAAAAATATATCTTTGATGGCAATATACAGCACAACATTAGGACATAAATTATTTTAATGAGAGATTAATTACAGACCTTATTGCTTTTTTAAAGAAGATTAACTTCAACATGGCTTTAAAACTTTTTCTCTTATTTCACAAATTTATCAGACATTCAATCTCTTGAATGTTAATTGTTTATCAATGTAACAAAACATTGCACAACTGATTGAAAGAGAATTATTCAATTAATTCGTATTTTGTTATTTTACTTTTTATGGAATATGTACGACACCTAAATACCAGTTACAATCACTCTTTGAAAATCGATTTCCTCAGAGATTTTGAATTGTTTCCGTTAAGCCTCTTGTATCAGAAGCCGAACTTGACTCGGCTAAACCTAAGTGAAAGTGATGATGTGGATACTTTATCAGTGTCAAATTTCTTAAAATAGCAGTGATGCACGAATGGTTGCAATTGCCTTCTTTCTTATCGTCTTGATCCTTCCTCCCAATACTGCAAAGCAGTACAAATAGTAGAACAACGGCTCCTACAGCCGCTGTCACGGCGATTACCGGTACGGATGAAGATTCGTCTGCCATGTTCATTTCTGTAGTGCTGACTTGGACGTGAGCAGGTGCGTGGATATCACGCGCATTGTGATTGGCTGCAGCAGAATAACACACATGTTACATCCCTAACCATTGGTCAGCGAAACTGTAAGCAAATGTTAACACAAAATGTAAACTTTCTAAAACGAACTATAAGTTCGGTAACCATAACCTTATTATTTTTTGGCATTATTTATGATTTTATCATATATAAAAAATAAACTTGGTATTCTCTAATAGTTTTTATATGATTTACTATTACCAAATGTATAGAATATGTCAACGTCCGAATATATTGTTTCGTTTTTTAGATTTCATCATTTGTAAAAATATGATAACAAATTTATGTCATATGCAGTTACTTCCCTTTGCCGTCATTCTAACGTAGAATATCAATCGTTTTCATGCTAGATTTTCCAGGCCAGTTGTAAACAAACTAGCTTGGCGTGTGTTTTGACTTTATGTGATCTCTGTTTTGATTTCGACGGTTCCAGTCGAAGAGTGTGATCAGTAAGCCATAACATGTCGAACTTGATTACGGACAGCTTCAAGAAAACGAAGCGAACGACAAGACAAGGGAAACAGGAAAGCAAGCCAGGTAGCTAGATAGATCTATAGCTTCATGATGATGAAAAAACGCAAAATAATTTGGGAAATAAGACCAAAATTTTCAAAAAGTGAAATCTATGTTTTAAGTGGAATGTGTTCAGGTAGTTCATCTAGATAAACTCGTATTCCGGCCAGGGCCTACATCGAGTTTATCAGTCGAACGCATTTTCTTTGACGCACGTTCCGCCCGGATTTTCGGCGGAACGATTATTGAGGGTTACAGTCTAAAACGAGAATGAAAATTTATTTTGAGTTCGAAACACGTTGATGGGTGGCTAAAACGAACATTTATCTTCAATTTGGGACACTTACTTACATTAAAATCATCTTACTTTATTACTTACAAGCTTTGAAAGCGAACGACCCCCTCTTTTCGCCCTATTTACAGCGGTTGCTCAAAAATGCGGAATGGCATTAAAACGAATTCTGGCCAAATGCTTTGGGGAAAGTGATGAGCTTTTAAATATCGTCATTTTTGCGAGGATGTTGACATTCATGCTTCCTTAGTATCATAGAACAAATTATCGAATTTTAATAATGTTAAATCAGACGAAATAGAAATAATTTCTGTAAAACAATATTTCTATTCATGATGGCCATCGATATGTTCATCTGTGATAATACAACAAAACATTTGTACGTAATTAGCGTATCTTTCTTTAGTTACTTTTGATAATATTGACGCAGGTGAGGTGGAAATTTTACTATTGTAAAATTAAACAATGAAAGAGCACTTACATTGGTAAGTAAAATTTAGAGTATCGTATATGAGATTTACTTGCATCGTTTCATTTCCATTTGGGAGATAAAAATGTGAATACGATCACATGAATCCGGTTGTTTTCTTTGTCAGTAGTATTTTAACAACCTTACATTTCGAGTTGAAAAAAAAAGGATTATTTTATCAACTCAACATTAAATCTGTGGAAGATATAATATATATAAACTGTCTTCTCAACGGACCGTATATGGAGAGTCAGTGATGATATTTATGTACCTGATGATTTATGTATTTATTGAATAAATTTGCTATTGTATGGTCATGCACCACTTAATTTCTATTCTATTATGTCAAAAAAAAGTATAATTCTTTTTTAAACTTATCGCAAATACACATGATAATTTCAACCCACTCAAAAGTAGCTGTAATAATTACGGGCCTTCGAGTTCCGTTTATGACTATCTTTGACTACATGGACTTTGTTTTCGAGACAGGTGAAGATATTAAACATACTCTTATTTCGTCGATCGTCAAAAGGAATTTTTGTTTCATGTACAACCCGATAAAGATTTATTCAAAACTCTTACGGCGGCCTCTGAAATGAGGATCTTAAATACTGAACAATGGTTCGAAGTAGTTTCAATTGACAATGACCGATCAAACATGTTGAGATAAATTTAATATATTGGATCAACCTTCACATCCATCCTTCATTGACTGTATAACAACCTCAGAGAACGAACTTGATCATGAAAACCTGCCACCTGACCATGCAAAAGTAGATAACGTTCCAAAGCGTTGGGAAACAAACATGGAGACGACGTGTATGAAAACCGTAGGAATCCAATAACTATTTAAGCTCCCGACTATATGATTAAATCTCCTGGAAACGGGTTCTTCGCAATTTTGAAAGCGGAATAATTTTATTTCTTTGTTGATTGCTATGCTAGCGCACATTTTTCGCCGACGTCGTCGGTCACTTCAGATCACAGACGCTTTCTTTTTCATTAGTTGTTGGCAAGAGGATCGGCCGTATGCACGTGACAGTAAAAATTAGGTTTGTATGCTCTCTTTAGTCTCTTTACAAATAATTTACGTCACGCAAGAAATAGGAAAGGGTAATAAACGTATCGCAGATACATATGTTCAGATAATATTCAAGAGAGTGATTCATAAATTTCATTCCACGAGGTCAGAAATCATAAAATATTGTCGTCTATAAATGTATTTATTTCAAATAATTTGAAACTATTTCCAAATAGATGTATTGATAATATCATCTATGAAGTATATCTGCAGATGTTTTTATAAGGTTTTTTTTTATGAAACACGAATGTCATTGTCTACAACTGCTGAAAGTGTGATTCCCCCATCAAGTAGTAAACGTTAGGTTAATCACGGTCCGTTTTAATCGGAATCCGCTTTTTAAAAAACAGTTAATTAGCATATTAAAATGGCCGCTAACTAAAAGTAAATAAGGGGGTAGCTAGGTTTCAAAACTCGTAAGTAATAACCTGAGACTAATAAAGTGAAGGTAAGTGTCCCAAATCAAAGGTGAATATTAGTTTTAGCAACCCAAACACATAAAGTAATTGAAAGATCAAGATTTCATTCTCATTTTGATCTAAACCCGTTTCGCCTCTCGGTCGTGACTAGAGTGCGTCAAAGAAAATTCACTCGCCGGCTAGACGTTGAAGCACACCTTGGTATGTGCGTAGACGTCTAGTTATATGCTGGACTAGTGTTCAGGGTGCCTGACATATGGAAACAAATATTTGTTTCATGGAAGGAAGTCAAGGTGTTTCAGGAATAATGCCTGAAGTTCCCTGCCTTGCGATTTCCTATTTCAGTTTGGTCTACTACAGTTGTACTAGATGCATGTTCTCTAGGTCAAGATATTTGATATATATATATTTTTTTATAAGAATTAGCCTATCTCATTTAGAATACACTCTAGCAATACAATCTATGTAATGAAATTGAAGTTGATTTAGAGTTTTTTTAAAAACGTCATCGCCTATCCAGAATTTGAGAAGATGAGCAGCAGCAGTTCACAAATTATTTGGTCTGAAACGTTTAAATAAAATTGCTGTGACAATGCTATCATTCAATAACTGAATGTTGATGAATTAATATTGAAGCAAATTTACCATTATATGTGTTGAAAATTGATAGAACATACAAATATTCATAGATACAAAGTTTTGCATTGATTTGTAAATTGCTCGAAAAATCTTCTTTGTCTGTGGTATCAAACTGACATGTCTAAATGTTAAATAAAATTTACAATGGGCTAACAAGATGTATAATAACTTTAATAACTATATTTTTTACCAATTAACAGATGTGTAAGTAAAGACTGTCAAATTACAATCTGACAATGGTACATAATACAATAAGTAAAAGGCCTGTAAAACATGTACCATGATAACAAACCTAAAAACAGATTGATTAAAATCTATAAACAGTTAACACTATACAAAAATAATTTTCTTTGCAGTATAACTATTGTTTGTCTAAAATCATGTGAATTATCAACGTTCGCATTACAGTTATCAAGTTTTAAGCTTAATTGAAGCTATACATCATGCTATCAATAATTTTGACACCAATTTTGAATTTCATGATGGTGACGAGTATATATGATTGAATTTGTGACACTTACAGTGGCATTATACATACGAACATAGACTTTTGTAAGAAAATAAACATTATAAACATGAACAGTATATCTGAGTGCTTAATTAACATGAATATTATATTTCATAACCGAAAATAAGATTAGATTTAATGTTTTTGAAGGACTTGATATTTATATAAGGGGCAGATAAATCTGATTACCCTACCCAAACAAAAGGCACGTATAATCTGTAAGGTCTTATTTTACGTCTTTGCAATGCTTCTATGCTTTAAAAGTAAATGTTAACAATTACAAAAATGGTTGAAATATGGCCTAAAAAATGTAAACTTTGCATTATTTCTATAAGAAATCTTTTTTTACAGTCACGACCAATTTGCCGCTTATTTTTGCGTGAAAATTGTCAGAGGTCAACAATACGAAATACGCACACTTGAATCTTTCGTAATGAAATAAAAATATCAAGTTTATGTGCTGACGTCCCTGAAATACGTTTAATCAGACCTTAAACACAGGCCATTTCGAGTTTTCTGCCTTCATGCTGTCGCTGCTATAATGTATACTTTTTAAACTGTTACATATGAAACCTTTAGCTCTATTATCAAATCGATGATTATGTCGATAGATCAATTATTTGAATTTGAAAAAAAGTATTTTGGATTTAAAGTGCATGCAGTCTAATCCGTTGATGCATGTGTGATATTACGATTCTCTTTCACCATGGTTACAGATGTGCAGAAGGATCTGATCGATCCCACACAGCAGCAGGACCTTGAAACCCTCAAACAATTTGACCTCACGCTCGAATTTGGACCTTGCAGTGGTGAGATATAGCTTCTTATTACTCGCCCGTGTAAGATAAAGCAGTGTTATATTTATACGGCGATATTAAACTAGTGTAATACTGCTGCACGTATGGCGTCATATTATTGTTAGGTTATGACGTCGCAATGTTGGCACCGCCGTCACAATGGCGGCCAAGTCTCAGAAATGTTTCGTTCTGTACCCTTTAAGCAATCATGCTTGATTATTGAGGTCAAGTAATAAATAGAATACTAAACTTCCTTCAATTTGATACGTTTTTTTATTAAACTTGTTAATGATTTGGTATCAAACTCGCTTTCGCTTTTTTTATACTGTATCATTAACTCATTTAATAAAAATAATATGAAATGGAAGGTCGTTTAGTATCCTCTATATGCATGGGTTTTTTTTGGATTGGGGTTGACATCATCCAGCATGCTAACCATCTTCCTACATTGTCGTCAAGGATCCTAAGTATATTTTAACAGCAGTTCCATTTTAGCCTTGAAAGTCAATGAATACAGATCATCCAATAAAAATCATCACACAGATCAAACCTTATTTTACCAATCTGACTGATGTCTCATCGCAGAAAATGTTCATTGCTACCCCCTTCTTTTCAACTAGACTTTATTTTTTACAGCCTTGGACTGTTCGGAAAGGATTGTCCCATCAATTCTTTAGAAGCAGTGACCTATCATCGTTATTTCAAGATCTAAATAATTAAATATATATATTTTATTAAGAATGGAAACAAATAGGAAATGAAATACATTTGAAATATATCTTTCGATTACACATTGACAATAAAAGTTTGAAGGATGAAACGAAGTGTTGGAATATTGGTGCAACTAAAAAATTTTATCTTATCTTATAACAAGTGATTGTGTTATTGGTTGGAAAAAACTTGAAAAGGAATGGAAAACAATGGAATTCGAATACAGGCATTATTTGCCGACATCATTGTAACTGACTTTGCAGGAAAGGGTATTTTAAGTTAAGTAGAGAACTGTTCTACATGCAGTCAGCTTTGGGTTCAATGCTACACTGATTTCAGTGCGGTACCACCCATGGTTCTCTGGTTCCAGCCGATGCTCGCAGGTTCACCGCAATGCATAGCCTCAATAGTGTCGCAGGCTTTCTCCCTGCATTATTACTAGCAGCCGCGATATAAGTGAAATACTCTTGAAAGTGGTGTTATACACCATATCACCTCACCTCACAAACCAAGATGGCGCGCCATCTTGTCTGAAAAAACAAAGGGGAATGTTGAATACCAAAGTTGCTGACTATTTAAGAAAGTTTGTATGGGTGAGATAGCAGACATATATAGAAGCCAAATGGTTTATCTTTTAAAATCATTTAATGATTGTTTTTAAAACAATATCAGAAACTGATTGAGTTGATTGTGCATTGTGATATATTTCAATGTGTTTAGCCTCACTGTGTCCCCGCCATGGTTTCAACATGTGAAGCAGTCGTGATTAACTAGCTTACAACAGGGGATCAACATGGGGCTAGAACTCAACATTTGTACAATGTTTTGTATGTCAAGAAAGTACATTTACAAATTCCACCCCAAACGGTTAAGAGAGAAATATTTGGCAACTTGATGTTGTAAAAAATTGTGATGTCATGTGCTTCATGATGGTAGTGCATTTTTCAAAATCCACTGTCAAAACAATATCTCCTTGTGGAACTCAATTTTGAATGATAAATAGATGCACAGGGGCGTGTATCACTAAGAAATAGCTTTAGAAAGACATATATACCTATAGACCCTACCCTACTACTATATAAAAGGAAAGGGATGTAACGACCAAACCACTCTATGCTCTAACAAAGTCAGTTTTCGCATCCAAAATAATTTTTCTGGACAAATCGTTCACTACGATTCGAAAGCTAAATGATTTCCCTACAAAACGAGCTATGGATTGTCAAAATCGGGTAATTATTTCAAAAGTTACATGCAACGACGCCCCGAAAATCGCTACCGCCAGATTTTCAAGCCAAAATCCCCACTCACGAAAAACAGCAAAAACTCACCGTTTAACATCGTTTATTGATTCCAGCAATGTTGACAACACCAATGTAGAGCTCGATTCGATCGGCGACATCGAACTACATGTTCACAATATGAGAACAGCACCTTAATATTATTTCTACGAGTGTTAGCTGACATTCTATCAAAAATCATCTGCTTTGCGGTCGCCTTGTCGGCCATAGAAGTGGCCTTGACATTCATTTGACCTCATAGCCGCAGCAAATAAGCAAGTGAGCGAACTCCGAACTCTGATCGAACTCCTCACAGTCCTTTCAATACCATGTTTGTAAACAACACAACGTGGTCGAAAAACGTTTAGGATTTTTAGACGTGTCCACCTTACCACAAGCAACTGGAGCTGGTTTTTTTTAAAATTAGTCACTTATAGTAATTTAAGAGAGCCTTTTGTAGGAGTTTACATTTTTATGTCTGAAACGGCAAAAGAAAAATACGATTCTCCAACTCCAAGCGCTTCGAATCACTTCTCTCCGCTGCTGGCAGTGCTGGGAATAATTAATGGACCGATGCCTTCAATTTGCCAAGCCTCCATCAGGTAAGCATTGACGTATACGATGTTTTCATTGATAATTATATTTTTTTCTTTAATTGCCATCAATCTATCATTTTAAAATCAATTTATTATTTTACTTTAGTGATTGTTTAAACATCTCTAAAATATTATTTATAAATCTAATTACTTTGCCAATAATCCATAAAAAAAAACCCAATAAGACACGCTTCATTGATTATTGATTTTAGATGAAAGTGCCATGTTTTAACATATGACAATAATACCAACTTTATCGATTAGGTATGCATGTCTTTTGAAAATTTGAAGGTGCTATATCTGTATATGATTATAAAATATATTTGTGAAACTAGAATAGGTAAATGATTAGTTCAATCAAGTTTGAAACCATTTTAACAAAAGTCTAAGTCATGATTTTTATCTTGGATTTCAGATGAAGGCATGTCACAGAATACTTAAAAACAGTAAGTATTTGATTGAGAATTTATGTCATTTTAATGATCTGGTTATCAATTTGATATAACACCATCAAATGTATTTACCAGCACTTCTATTTTTAAGCTGCTCAATATTTGATTTTTATTCAAGACTGTTAGAATACCTGAATTATTCCCATTTTGTAATATCATATTTATACATGTAGATAATTTAAAGATTGAGCCTTCCGTATTACACTTACAAACCGATGGTGACAGCTGGTTAATAGCCTTCTGGCTTTTTGTAATAAATATCAAATATATGATCATGTACATTCTATTCATTTGGGTAAAAGAGAGTAGCAGAGCAAGTATGGTTTTAATTTGACAAGCGCAAATACATGATGTAGCCTAGAGTTATCCAAAAAAAAATTTAATATAAGAAATAAAGGGATGAAATGTACATTGTTTATAATATAGTAGTGTTTTTTAAAAAGATTCACTCTTTGCAGGCATGTGTCTCAATACAGGAGGAGAGAGTGGAGACACTTTTCCATCATTATTTGAAAGTTTCAGGTAAGCACAACAGCCACAATCTAAAGATTTGGGTCTTTGCATGATATACTTTTTAAATTTTTTGTTAATGTATTTCAGCAGATAATGTAGAGTTTTAGATATATGCCACTGAGACATGATCCATTTGAAATATGTTTCTTAGGGTAATGTTTTAGATATATTACTTAATAGTTGTGTTTACCATGAGTGAGAAAAGGGAAGACAATTGTCACAACAGGTTCAATGGGAGGAGAGGTAGTGGAAGGTCCTAACCACGGGGAAATAAGGAGACAAGGAGAGGTAGTGGAAGGTCCTAACCACGGGGAAATAAGGAGACAAGGAGAGGTAGTGGAAGGTCCTAACCACGGGGAAATAAGGAGACAAGGAGAGGTAGTGGAAGGTCCTAACCACGGGGAAATAAGGAGACAAGGAGAGGTAGTGGAAGGTCCTAACCACGGGGAAATAAGGAGACAAGGAGAGGTAGTGGAAGGTCCTAACCACGGGGAAATAAGGAGACAAGGAGAGGTAGTGGAAGGTCTTAACCACGGGGAAATAAGGAGACAAGGAGAGGTAGTGGAAGGTCCTAACCACGGGGGAAATAAGGAGACAAGGAGGGAGGCTTTGGGGTTATTGGTTAGCTACCATGTCTCAAGCTGTTGTTAATGCTGTATGAAACTTTTTTGGTGAAAAGTGTCACTTTGTTTCTAGAGTTTGATTGAGCAATTCTGTAAAAGAGGCAAAAGAAATCCAACTTAAATTTAAAACCTATTTATTTCAGCTCTCTGAAAAGCAAAAGGTTGTAATTATAAATGTTTATACAACACACCTTTACCAATGTAGATTTTGATTAACCAAATATTAAGTTCCATGATTGTTTGAATTATGAGAGCAACCACTTTGACTATACTTTGTTATTTAAAATGTTAGTTTGTAACATTAAAAACAATAAATATTGCAGTACTTGAGGAGCTATAATGACAATGGAACAATCTTTTTTTGCCTCATATTAAATTTGGTTCCAATTTATATTTTTCAGTTACAAGATTCGATATCAAGAGGGGACAGTTTAATCTGGAGAATATCCTTGCTGCATACATGGAAAAGAATCTCTAATGCATGGACACTCTTGAAAATTTTCTGCTATTGTAATTCAATAAAATCTTCAAATAAAATAAATAAATTGACTATCAATGAATTTATTTGTGAGGATTCTTTAATATGTTTTTGTATATATACAGACATACAAGTGAGTCCCCAATTAAGAAAACAATACATTTACTTTCATCACTTATATCCAATTATATTGATTGTATTGAATTCAATTGATTCTTATTTTTTGATATGTGATCATTAAAGGTGCCATAATATTAGCCTTCAAAGAACTCAACCTGTGTTTTGAGGAGTGTAAAGTTAGATATTTCATGTGTTTAATACACGAATTTCTAGCCACCTATGGATAACACTTCCCTTTTCAAAGTTTTAGTTTAATACCATTAACCATGAGTAATTGTTAACACTTTGCATAACTTAGATGATCAGTAGGTTGTACTTCATAAAAGCCTTTCATGATGTTTTTATGAATATTTAAAAGGTCGAGTTGGTAAATTTTAAAGGATGTTCAATACTGAATACAAATACTTTTATGACTATAATATACACATCAAAAATAGGCAAGGAAAGTTTATTTTGGCATAACTTGTAATGAGTGCTTAACAGTAGGTGAAATATGGGCTACAAATCAAATCTGTCTGTTTCGTGCTGGATATATAACATATGATGTACAAAGAATGTGTTTTTAGATTTTCAATTATAATTTCTACATCAAATATTCTGAATGAATGAAACTGCAAGCAAATAAGTGATTCAATTTCACTTTTCACCTCATCTAGCCTGACATTGGATGGTGTCCCAATATAATTTTGTGTACCAATTCCTTGACTACTAAGGATTTAAATTTATAAATTTGGTGCCCAATAAAGGCCTCTGGGGCCACTCCTAAAACCTATTTTCATTTTTTTCTCCTGAAGATGATAGTGAAGAAACTTGAATTTGTTTGTACAATCTAATGAGGATTCTAAACTATATATTATATATCTTGTTTGTCCCCCACTAAAGTCACACAGGTCATGACCTTATAAATATCTTCTTCTTTAATAATCTTAATAAAGCTTAGAAAGATGGAATATTTATATGCTCCATAAGCGAGTGGTATTATAATACTATGGCCTAGTGGTAATATATTTTAAAGCCTGATGAGCTCCAGGGTCATGGCTCTATTCTTTTAAAACTGAGAAAAATATTACAGAAATGATGTGCCTATGAGCCTTGTAAAAAGGTTGAGTGTGTATCACTTCAGACATGCTTTTTTTTACCTTATACATGAAAAATAAACTGATTACTTTAAGAATGAAATTTCTTCTCTTATTTATTGGACACACTGTTAATGTTTGTTCCTTTATTGGGGAGAGACTGGCCTTATTGTAGTAAAAAGATACCTATCATTGCATTCTCTCTGCCAACAGGTCTATTTGCTCTCAACTTAATCAAATCACCTTTTCATGAGGCAAAAAAATCTACCTTTCAACTGAAGTTATAAGAAAAGTTATTTTTTTCAACATGATTATACATAACTGTTAATAAGTTTTAATGCAGCAAATTGTAACTTAATATGTTTTTGTTGTTTTAATCTTTTAACTATGAAAATCAAAATTGCTTCCAATAAAGAAAACTAAGGTAACCTTCCAAGCGAGGCATTGCATTTATGCCCCTAACCACCAGGGTGGTTGAACAGTATGAATTACAAAATACAAGTCATTAGCAATGATTGCTATCCACTTCTTTCATGATTTTCATGATCTCACTCCTGAGCCAAGCCAATATTGATAAAAATATATAATTCTGTCTGACCTCTGAAAAATAAATATCCCCTTTTTTGTCGAACACAGTTTTGATCATTTTAATTATATCACTATTGTTTGAAGAAATAAAATTAAATCACCAATCTAATGGTAAACTTATTTTATTAAATAATGTATCTGAACTGCACATCAAATATTCAACATGGAAGTAGTTTATCTAGAATTAGGAGTTGCTTTCAAATTTGCCTTTGAGATTCTTTACAAATTCTTTTAATTTTTGAATATTTTCTTTTCCAATTATAAAACATAACTGAGTTTAAAAAATATATGCTTTAATTAAGAAGGATAGCGAAATCTATCAAGTTAATGTAGGTAACAGGTTAATATTTCATATGCCATCACTTTTTGGAGAAAAAGATCAAAACAATATTTTTAGTAAAAGTTGTTTATATTCTTTAATAAAACATGAGAAATCATACTAATAAGTATATTGTTCTACATAAATTATAAAAAAAATTATTGTCAATTAAATCAAAGGTTATGTTGCGATTATCTAATGATTCGTTTGAAATTTTGACATTTGCCAGTCGAATAATTACATATGTCTGGAACGTTAAAAAAAATTATAATTTGACCAATAGTTATAAAGAACGAGTTTATTTAATATTTTGGGCTCATTAAAACACACACGACTGCAGAAGGGAATTTAATAGAAAATACTCAATGTTAATTTCTACCAAATCCTATAATTTGTAAATTTGCTGCGGCTACGAGGTCAAATGAATGTCAAGGCCACTGCTATGGCCGACAAGGCAACCGCAAGGCAAATGATTTTTGATAGAATGTCTGCTAGCACTCGTAGAAATAATAATTAGGTGCTGTTCTCATATTGTGAACATGTAGTTCGATGTCGCCGATCGAATCGAGCTCTACATTGGTGTTGTCAACATTGCTGGAATCAATAAACGATGTTAAACGGTGAGTTTTTGCTGTTTTTCGTGAGTGGGGATTTTGGCTTGAAAATCTGGCGGGAGCGATTTTCGGGGCGTCGTTGCATGTAACTTTTGAAATAATTACCCGATTTTGACAATCCATAGCTCGTTTTGTAGGGAAATCATTTAGCTTTCGAATCGTAGTGAACGATTTGTCCAGAAAATGCGAAAACTGACTTTGTTAGAGCATGGAGTGGTTTGCTCGTTACATCCCTTTCCTTTTATATAGTAGTAGGGTAGGGTCTATAGGTATATATGTCTTTCTAAAGCTATTTCTTAGCGATACACGCCCCTGTGAATAGATGTACATATATAAAGTAATAAGTTTAAAATACATTCACACATTAGTGTCTCAAATTAAGTAAGTAACAAATACTTAATCTGTCTACAAACCCATGTATATTTCTGTCTCTAAACACACCTATTTGAAAAAAAAAATCTGCCACAGTCAAAATGAAATACCAACAATAAATGGAAATTTGTACAACAGACTAGCGTATGACATGAACAGAAGGCAAGAGTCTGTCATTTATCTAACAGTACACTTACAGTTCCCGGTGTTATTAATGTAAGAGTACTGTCCCCTGTGTTATTCATGTAAGAGTACTGTCCCCTGTTATCAATGTAACAGTACTGTCCCCGGTGTTATTAATGTAAGAGTACTGTCCCCGGTGTTACTTATGTAACACTACTGTACCCGGTGTTATTCATGTAACAGTACTGTACCCTATGTTATTCATGGAAGAGTACTGTCCCTGGTGTTATTCATGTAAGAGTACTGTCCCCTGTGTTATTCATGTAACAGTACTGTCCCCGGTGTTATTCATGTAAGAGTACTGTCCCCTGTGTTATTCGTGTAACAGTACTGTCCCCGGTGTTATTCATGTAAGAGTACTGTCCCCTGTGTTATTCATGTAACAGTACTGTCCCCGGTGTTATTCATGTAAGAGTACTGTCCCCTGTGTTATTCGTGTAACAGTACTGTCCCCAGTGTTATTCATGTAAGAGTACTGTCCCCTGTGTTATTCATGTAACAGTACTGTCCCCGGTGTTATTCATGTAAGAGTACTGTCCCCTGTGTTATTCGTGTAACAGTACTGTCCCCAGTGTTATTCATGTAAGAGTACTGTCCCCTGTGTGCAGGTATAACGAGGATGGAGAGGTGGGTGCGGGCCGAGAAGCACGGGTTGAACCCCCCCGGAGAGGTCAAGGACATCATTGAACAGCACACGGGAGATGAGAACTACACACAGTGGTAAGAGCAGTGTGCTTGTCATGAGACTACGGCTATGATAGGTGTTAAAATACTGTATGTGCTGATGTGAATTCCAGAAGCAGCACTTGGCCTTTTTAACCCACTAGTACCAAATATATGTTATTTATAGTTTTCAAAGGAAATTGAACCAAAGCCTGATAAAAGTGAAGAAACCCAAGTATATAACTTTTTCATTAATACCAGTTATATGACCTTTGAACTCTAATCTGGAGGAAGAATTCTGTCTGCAAGTTTTCAAAGATATAAGTATGACACAAGCCAGTCTCATGGCATTGTCCAGTTTTGGATAAACAATCAAGTTCATTTTTTAGGTCAGCTAAATATGACTCTTGAGAGCCATGCTGTTTCGCTAATCTCATAGTAGCATTAGTACAACATCAATTGATACAGTTGTATGAAGATAAGGTAAACTTACTACTGTAGAGAACATTCTAATCTCTCTCCTTGGAAAGATTGTTGTAAGAAAGAAAGGTTTTGTTGAAGTTTGAATGTCGTAGAGTTATGAGAGAACATCTAGCTATCTAGGCTGGGGCATGACCGGTATGCAAACTAAAAGGTGAAGTATCTAGGAAGGCAGTGAGGTACTTTGAACTTAATGGAACATCATTACAGCATCTTTTTGAAAAATATTTTGATCTCTCCTGAGAGGGTACTCTCATGTTGTTTGTTAATTTTTTCAAAATTGTTATTTTTCCTCTTTAACTACTTTGAGATTGTTGAAACTAATTTTTACTTCAAATTCTTTATCAAAACTGGTATTTGTTGTGTTTCATTTTCAGTCTATGGAAGGACTACAGCATCTGAAGCCAATGAAGTGTTGAAGCAGTCAAAAGTCTCTGATGTAGGTTCTGATGTAGCTTGCCAAGAATAAGGCATGGGACCACAATGAGTTTTGTAGTGTTCAGACTCCATTTGTTAGGGCTGCCCAATCTATATCTTTACATATATTCTACTGTGTTTTATAACAGATTATTGGACTATCTGTCATTGATGCATAACATGCATGCATAATCAAAGCAAGCACCATCTATGAACGTCTCAGAAGTTTTCTTCTTGGTTGAGAATATAAGGCTAAGGATATTATGATGCATAAAGAGCAATAATAGCTTCAACCAAAATTCATTTAATGTTTACCACAATTCCTTGAATATAACCAGGGATTATATTTCATTGAGCAAACACTTTATTTTTGTCCAAGAACCAGGTTTTTTTTTTCTAAGACCTGGATTGACTCTGGGCGTAACAAACGGGACAAGTGATTATGTAACTTTCATATGGATACCAACAATTCCTATCAGTTTGTCAAGGTCAAGGTTACATAAAGACCCAAGTTGATGAGGAAATACTGTATTTATGTATTTTGTATTCCTTCACATGGCATATCTTTTTTGTTTGAGTTAGAGACAGAGTAACCTGTACTTGGCAGTTTAGTTGTGGAAACTTTTCATGTGATTGAATGCTTTGTTTTTGGAAGTTTTGTTATTGTCCTTTTTTATCTTTTGTTTTTTAATTGATAACTTCTTATTTTTGAGAATTGAGTAAAAAAAAATTAAAGGTTTTTCCTATTACACAAGTTTTGAACTGATAACCTCATATGGAATTGCATTCAAACATCGGAAAAATTTACATGTCAGAACAATTCTGATTATAATTCACTTAATGTGTCATTTAATGTAAAACTTATGTCACTTTTGACAAAGATGACCATGATAAAACAAATATCTATATATAGAAATATTCACACCTGGCAAGAATTTGATTTAAAGAGTTATCGCCCTTTGTCCATTGGACTCCAGTAATTCTGAAGGGAATTTAAACTTCTTCGAACCATGGTCAGTATTGAGGCACTAAGCATGAAATAAGCACAATAAGTCAGGTATATTAAATTTTTTATCATAGATATTTAGTCAGTGTGTATTATCAATGTATTTCCTTTTTTTATCCAGCATATATATGTTTTGTGTCAGTTAAATGAACTTGTTTTTAATATTATTAAAAGTATTAATGTTGTTGAATTACTTTAAATTTTTAGAAGTTTATTTTTTTTTCTGTTTTAATTGTTGTGGGATTCATAATTTGTCTGGTGCCATATTGTTTTTAGATAGTTTGTTTGTTTATGGTGTAGAGACATGTTCTTCAGCTCCAATTGACATAATCATATTTGATATTGTGGGGTCAGTGATATTCACTTTGATGTATCATGATTTCAAATTTCGATGCCATTTCATCAGATCATTCTCAACCCGCTCAAACAATGTTCATCTTTTTTGTATGAAAACCGTAAATAAATACATCACTTTATATGCTCTTGTTGTGATATGTATCTTGTTATCTAAACTCTACATTCGAAATAGAATTTTGTTATTGGTTCTCAAGTTTCATAACTCAAAAAACAATACTAAAATGAGTTGGAAAATCTATATAAATACCTGTAAAAAAGTATGGATCCCTTTATCCATGTACACAGTAAGTGCAAAATATGCAACATCATCATATTTATTGAAACAAATCACAAATGAACTTTTAGAAATGAAAGCACTTGAATTGAGGCTTATTGAAACTTTGATGTAATTATCTACAGCCATTATTTAAACGGGACAGTAACATGTTTATCAAGTTTTCCCAAATAAACATTACTTAATGCCAAAAGTATTAACTTCAGTGGGTTAAAACATATCATTACTCAAACGGATTATCCATAGACAAAGAGGACATATTCAACTAGAAATATGTGCATGTGATGCCCCCCTTCAAAACTTTTAATCCAACCTAATCATCTTATTGTCACTTATACCAGAAACAATCCATACCATACATATACTAAAAAGGTTAATATATTAGCATCAATGAACTTGACATAATAATGACTCGTGAAATATACAAGTTCAATGGTGCATAAGGAAGATTTTTATATATTCGTCAACTTCTATATAGTAGGGAATGTGACATTTGATACAGTCATACAATATCATAATTAGCATCTACAGCCCCCAAAATGCACTAAGTTCAAATTGTTTCCAAAGAAACCGAGTAAAATGTAAAAGTAAGGATAACCAAAGTAGCAAAAGGCACCATCCAAGCACTAGATCTAACCACATACCAGGTTTATTAGAATAATACTCATTAGATTTTTAGATATAGGTTGGAAAGTATAGCTCTCATATGCACAAAGTTAAAATTGTTTCCATGAAACCAGAAAAATATTTATAAATTGAGTAACCAAAGTAGCAAAAGGCACCACTCCATCACTAGATCTAACCACATACCAAGTTTTAAAAAAAAATTGAACAGTTTTTGAAATATGGCCCGGAAATGAACTGTACCCCTCATTTGCACTAAGTTCAAATTGTTCCCATGGAAACCAGAAAAAAAAATTCAAAATAACCAAGTAGCAAAAGGCACCACTCCACCAGTAAACCTAACCACACACCCAGTTTTGTAAAAAAAATATTGAACAGTTTTTGAGATATGGCCTCATTTGCCTCAAGTTCAAATTATTCCCATGGAAACCAGAAAAAAATCAAATTTCAGAATAACCAAAATGTCAAGGGAAACTACTTCACCACTAGACCTTACCACATAGCAAGTTTCGTTAAAAAAAAAAATTGAATGGTTTTTGAGATATGGTCCGGAAACAAATGCATTTCGGAATTACGGAATTGCGGAACCACAGAATTATGGAACCACGGAACCTGTTAAGAAACAACCAAAGACAGATATACTTTGTTACTAAATTTATATACAACTTTATTCATTCATCTCAAAGGAAGTTTATACATATGATGTGTCTCTCTATATGAAAGACATTGAATAGATAAACAATAAGAAACTTTAAACAAAAGCAAAACCAGTTTTGTAAATATCACAGTAAAGGGAATGTAGAAACATAAAATACCAGTTATATGACCTTTGAACTCTAATCTGGAGAAAGAATTCTGTCTGCAAGTTTTCAAAGATATAAGTATGACAGTTTTGTAAATATCACAGTAAAGGGAATGTAGAAACATAAAACACACTTAGTCATCTTCATTTCATTAAAACAGCAATTAGTTAGACATAATTCCTCATTTCCAAAAATATCAAAAATGTGTAAATGTTATAAAAATGTAACAGATATACAATTAAAAAACAATAATGTTAACCAGAAATAAACTTCAAACAACAAGTAACTTAGATTTATGTATCTCTTGAAGTTAACACATTTATATAAAATGTTTCTTGATTTAATGCATCAGTGTTTTCATGGTATCATTCTATACTCACCAGATTATATCACCTTTCACTTTTATTATGGTATAGGATCAATGAATTAAATTTTCCTGTACACTGGATTGTTAACTTCATCAAACTGAGTCAGTTGAAAATCTGCATTTAGAGACTGTGCTTCGTACATGGATTGACTTATAATTATGTGTCAATACATAATTCTAAAGGTGATTAAGACACTGTAAGTAAATGACAGCTAATGAAATCTAACTTAAGTCATCTGAGATTGATCTCCCTTGCTTGATGGTCATCCCCAGTCAAACCGGTGCTTCTCAACTGACCAATACTTGTACATTAACACACATGGACGATTCTGACCAAATTATTGAACATATTTAACACAATGTCATATTTGGACTTTGCCATGATATCAGATACAATTTCGGAGGTTTGCTAAATCCTGCAAGGCTCTAATTGCACACCCATGTTACTCACTATTTTAATCAATGATATTGTCAGAACTAACAAAATGCTTCACTAAGAATGGTTAAAGGTCAAGAAATTACTCTTAACAATCATTCACACAACGCAAACATACTTCAATGAGGAACTCTTAGTTTCAAACATACATCTGCTCGTCTCAACAAGACCCACATTCTCAGACACACACAGACAAGAACATCAATAGTTGGGGTCGCTGATATCCGTTTTCTTCTCGCCCAGTATGGTCTCCTCCCAGCGAGACAGCTGCTCGATAAACCCGCGGTTGGGTCTGATAGTGGAGCAACATGTTTTGGCGTGAGCGTAGGCTTCCTGCAACATGAAGCAACATGAATTCAGATCTTATTTACACAAATGACCGATGAAAATATTCCTTCATTCTTAGAGATTAGAATTTTGGTCATTTCAACTTGAAAATACTAACATGTGTGATAATAGTACATTGAAAATATTTTGTATTCTGCATATGTAGGATTAATAATTCCATACATTGAAAGTAGTATGGCAGATTGGCAGCTATAACAATTCTTTTATGTTAACAAAGATCTCACTTACGTAAATAATACGGGGTTTGATAAAGCTGAATAAAGTCAACTGTGATAAGGGGAACAAAAGTTACAGAACATTAACAACAGGGATTTGATCTAGTTCTATCAGGGGTTTTCTTCTCAACAATGGTCTAAGAACAGCTGCAAAGTCTTTGGTTATGCACGTAGATCTCCATGAATATCTGATTATTTGATCTTGAACTATCTTTGAAGTTTATTATTGACTGTGTTGTCATATTTGATTAAACTGCACGATAAATGCTGATGACTTGTGCCACCGACATTCGTTCTTAGATATTATAAAACATGTTCAAATCACAAACAATAACTCCAGGTTGATGACTGAACTGCTGACTGAATGAAAGGGTAGACTCACCTCTAAGCTCCACTTAAAGTGATGCATGAGGTAGGCCAGGACGATGGTTGCGCTGCGACTGATTCCCAGCAGCGAGAACACCAGCACCGCCTTCCCAGAAGACTTCTGTGTGTCTGTCATGTCACAAATAAAATAGTATTTAGCTTACACAACATGATTGTTGGATATATAATTAGAATTCGGATCAGCTAAGGAGTTCTAGCCATTTTGCTTCCAAAGAAGAGGGTTAAAGCAGTTTTTAGGCCTTGGTCTGTGTGAACCCTATAGGGAGTCACAGGGTCAGTTATCAACAAATTAGAATCCCAATCAGCTAAGGAGTCTGTACACAAAGTTTCAGCATGCTGGGACTTTTGTTCGTGGAGAAGATGAAAATAGGGTTATAGTGCTTGAACCCTGTGGCCGTTATTAAGGGTCACAGGGTCCCCCAAATCTATGTATAAGAAACCTCATTAATCAAGGAGTCTGTACACTAGATCTCAAATTTACAGAGGACTGCCGGACGCTGGACGCCATAAGCTCATTGTGGCTTACAGGCCATATGTGATTGGAAAGATATTTAGGTTCAAAGAAACACAACCTCAAAAAAAACTTGTTGGGAGCATTTAAAAATCGAAGAGCCACTCCATATTATTTACCTTTGATGTGAACCTAAATGTCATATATATGTGGTGATATAAAATCAAAACATTTCATATTCAAAATATATATGACAAATACTGGTTTTCCATGAAAACCAAAAAACAGCCTTATAAATGCACAGAGGTGTAAATATCACGTCCAATATACATGGATACTACCAAACACTATCAACTCCAAACTGCCCTCCTGGCTGTTTTAGGTAAGTCTCCAAAATTACTTTGACTACTTGACGCGCGCCACTGTCCGGTTTTCGTTCATAATTGCCACGTTCTACCTTCATATTGTCACTGTAAAAAACCAATAAGCTTTAAAATGTGTCTTTTTGGTAACAGTCGATACTTTGTGATCAAATGACACCATTGATTAAGTTTGGCACATATGAATCCAACAACTCACGATGTTGCTCTTTAAACATACTTGGGAAAAAAACAGTGTTGGGTAAAATATAGGCAAAACGTATATTGAACCTTTGGTGTTATCTGTGCGAGAAACTCTCTGGGGTATCCTAGAACCCATGGTACTTGTGTAACTTAGACTTCTCTTTGGATCCTACAAGGTTTATTCCTTTTGATCCAAGGAATAAGCTGGAATGTGGATATGATATTTTCCTTGCTGGAACTGCCACTGGTGTAAGTGACTATTTCTTTCATTAACATTACTGTAATGATACACAATATAATACACAATGATATTAGAGGTCTTAATTATTATAGAGAAAGTATCCAGATCTGACCTATAAAGGCGCAGGCTGTCTGGAAGTGACTGTAGAGATCCGCGTCGTTCCGGTCCTCCTTTTGGATATGCAGGAGATGGGGGCCTGGTTCGGGGAAGCTGCAACACATCGCACAATGGTCACTTCATATTCAGTCCAGAAAATGTCAACAATGCTAATTCATCCGTTAAAATCCATATATTATGGATATGTAGGTAAAACTATCTCACACGGAGGTCCAAAAAGTCTCCATAAGTCACCATCTTGAGAGAACTCATTTATTCACAATCATGCAAACCATTTTTGATTAGAAAATCCATGGAACCGATTCCTTGAGCACAAACAGAACAACAATGGGCAGAATAAATAATGGAACAAAACGTATGCAGATCAAAAATTTTTGCATACAAGAAATCTATGTATGACTACAATATTTTTGAATAATTTTAAGAAATCTAAAGCAATGAAAATTAAAAACTCTTGGAAGGGCATTTGAGATTTTGGTTGTTTAGAGTTGATGAAAATTTGAAAGATTATCAATTTCTTCACTTTCACAAAGTTTGAAAGGGTAACAGGATTTATGCCAAATATATATGTATTGTGAAATAAAGATTATCATCTACAAAACTTGCAGAGTCTCTTCCATTCAGAGACAGATATGGTTACTGGACAGACCATCACATACAATGTTTCGGATTCAAGGCAGCAGTTGATGTGACCCTTGACCTTGAGGTCTTTCTGTATATACGCAGCGTTGCCCTGCCACCAGTTTCCGAGGTACAGGAAGCCCTGGATAATCTCTGTAGGGTAGGCCTTAATCTCGTCCAACTCCTAGAACAAGGCAACAAAACAATAAAATCCAAACTATCTGCAGTCTAAGACCCCACCCCCTTACAGGGAATAATTTGTGCCAGTCTAAATTTATTGACTCGTTAAAGCCTTGCTCCATTTCATTTATTAAACTGGCACATTAGCCAACTGCACCTGATCTTGATGATCCAGTTGATAATCTCCTGAAGGTTGCTACCAGGTGCCCCTGAAGGTTGCACTGCACTTGAACCTCCAAGTTTGGCTGTGTAACAAGACTCAGATAGTAACAGTAAGCCTGTTATGGAACAAGACACAAGTTATGCGTTATTGTGTCGGCAAAACTTCAAGGTCGCAAGCTTTCTGTGATTCTACTCAACAAAGTTGCCAAAAGTCGTAATTCACAACAGTCTCATCCACCTGCAAATAAGAGCCTTTCTCGAGCTCATCCACCTGTATCTGTCAACTGACTTGTGCAGTTGAACTGATACAGATCCACTACAAGTTGTTACTATATATCACAAACCAAGAAGTCTTGAATTAGCCAGAGTGATGAAACTCATTATCATACATTGGTTATCATACATTCTGCAGCTTCTTAAGTTCTTAATTCATAACAGAATATCAGATTATCTGAAACATCAGTAAGTGCTACTCTGTACATATGACAGAGGAAAATTAAGTGCTATCTGCAGCTCAACATTATTCAATAAATGATACTTGAATAATATTAAACTCATTGGAATCAAGGTCTATTGCTAATTTCTTTTTTACATTCAAGCTATGTAAACACCAATTAGATTAAAATATAAGACCAATTATAACTTCTTAACCAACAAGGTTAGAATTTGTTGTTATAATCATGTGAGAGAAACATATGCTGTCACAATCATCTGAGAGAATAACAGAGTATGCTGTTACAATCATGTAAGAGAAATAGAGAATATGCTGCTACCATCATGTAAGAGTACAGAATATGATATTACAATCATGTTAGAGAAACACTGTATCCTGTTACAATGATGTAAGAGAAATAGAGAATATGCTGTTACAATGATGTAAGAGAAATAGAGAATATGCTGTTACAATCATGTAAGAGAAATAGAGAATATGATATTACAATCATGTAATAGAACCATTGTATGCTGTTACAATCATGTAATAGAACCATTGTATGCTGTTACAATCATGTAAGAGAACCATTGTATGTTGTTACAATCATGTAATAGAACCATTGTATGCTGTTACAATCATGTTAGAGAAACACTGTATGCTGTTACAATCATGTAATAGAACCATTGTATGCTGTTACAATCATGTAATAGAAACATTGTATGCTGTTACAATCATGTCAGAGGACCATTGTATGCTGTTACAATCATGTAAGAGAACCATTGTATGCTGTTACAATCATGTAATAGAACCATTGTATGCTGTTACAATCATATAATAGAACCATTGTATGCTGTTACAATCATGTAAGAGAACCATTGTATGCTGTTACAATCATATAAGAGAAATAGAGAATATGCTGTTACCATCATGTAAGAGAGACAGAATAAGCTGTTACAATCATTTTATAGAATCTAAATGTGCTGTTATAATCATGTAAGAAAAACATTGTATGCTGTTACAATCATGTTAGAGAAACATTATATGCTATTACAATGATGTAAGAAAAACATTGTTTGCTGTTACAATCATGTAAGAGAAATAGAGTATGCTGTTACAATGATGTAAGAGAAATAGAGAATATGCTGCTACCATCATGTAAGAGAAACATTGTTTGCTGTTACAATCATATAAGAGAAATAGACAATATGCTTTTACAATCATGTAAGAGTGACAGAGTATGCTGTTACAACCATGTAAGAGAAACATTATATGCTGTTACAATCATGTTAGAGAAACACTGTATGCTGTTACAATCAGATAAGAGAAACATTGTATGCGGTTACAATCAAGAAAGAGAAACACTGTATGCTGTTACAATCAAGAAACAGAAACATTGTATGCTGTTACAATCAAGAAACAGAAACAATGTTACAATCATGTTGAGTGTGAGGAGTTATTACCTTGGGCATGAAGAGGATCTTTTGCGTGCGGAGAAATGGGTAAAGGGCAGAAAACTCTTCATAGCCTCCTGTGGAAGAGATGATAGTGTTGATCTTCTTGAACAGGTTCAGAATGTGATACTTTTAAGAGCTCAACCTAACCTTGTGATACATAAGTAAACATATAAAGAATAGAAAGACTATTTACTTACTATTTGGTTTAATGACAGACTGATATACTTTCTACCAGTTAAAACAAGCATTACAAGTCTTCTTCAGCAGCAGGGTCATGTTGCACCACACTATTAGGTACTTGTAATCACAGGGTCGTGTTGCACCACACTATCAGGTACTTGTAATCACAGGGTCGTGTTGCACCACACTATCAGGTACTTGTAATCACAAAGGTAACACTAGTGCTAAGTTAGAGAATGGCACTAAGGTTACTCTTAGTGTTAAGTTGATTTGTGTAACGGCCCCCAGAGCTGTAACACACAGGACTTTCTAAATCTTCTATGCACAATAAATAACAAAATTAAAAAACACATTATCTCCTTCATTAATTTGAAACACATGTAAACTGATGTGATATAACCAACCTTTCAAGATTTTTACAGGATTTCTACTACCATAATCCCACAATAGTTTCCCGCATTCAATGGCTCGCCCTGAAAAGAGAAAACCACAATTACCTTTTTTTCTAGGATCAGTTAGACAATCGTATATAGATTCAGAAAGATATGATGGGCAGTTTTTAAATTTTGCTTCAGAAATGCAGCAATCCCTGAAGAGAATCTGACTTCAACTTGTTTCAATGGAAATTCATTCCCTCCCCATTGCTCTATCATCAATTCTAATACAACCTCTTTTGTACTACGACCTAAGGCCTCCGGCAGAATTTCTGGCATAGTGGAAAAATATTGCAACATTAACTATGTTTCATTTTTACAAACAAAACAAACAACATTGTATGGATGGAGAACATGTTTGACACAGCATTTGTTCTGTAAAGAAGACTTAAATAGTGCAAATTTGATATCAGGTTTCAAGCATAGGGAAATCAACTGAGGCATTTTGAATGATAACTTTTGAAATGGCATTGCCGATTGCAGAACTCACTTTGATTGCATCAAATCAGACTTCTCAAATTAGAAGTGCTTGTATAATGACAGAGGTTGTATAGGAATTTATGACAGAGCTACCTCTTTTTGAAGAGAAAAATGAAAATGAGAAAACAAACAAAATTGTCAGATGTATATATATATACAAATATCAAAACGCACCACAACAATGAGGGGGTAATGCACATGTAAAGATTTGATGACCAGTTTTGAAGTTCTAATCTTGAAACAAAATACGGATTGACAGACGGACAAGGCGACGACTTATATAATATATATTGGTATTGAATACCGATGGGATACAAAGAGTTGAAGAGCACATTATTATTTCAGTTTTTCCATTACAAACTATGAAAATGTTCTAAACACCTTGTTATGTGCAAAATGTTCAATAACTGAAGAATAATAATTGGAAGAACACTAGGATGGTGTCTCGTGAGATAAAGTCTTGCCAACTTGTGAAGTGGTGCCTGTCAAATTGTCTTTTCATGCATATCATGAATGTGCACTGCATTGATTTTCATATGAAAACATTTACCTTCATCTTTGAATGACACTGTGTTGCTGTCGTAGACCACGATGTTCTGTTTACATTCCAGCTCTGCATCATAGGGGATAACATATTCGTCCTCTTCATTCTGAAACATATTTTAGTGTTAACATACCAAAATATAACTTCTCAAAATAAAAATTATATTACAAATGATATAGAGTAAATTGACACATGCTAAAAAAGGTTAAAAAAGAATTGAGTTGTTGATATCTGTGTCACTCATCTAAACCCAGAAGCTCACTCCAATGGGCAAATGTTTCTTCTTAAATTTTGATTGACAACTGTGAATTACTAGAAATGAGGCTCAATGTTTTAATCATGTTTGCCATTGTCTTTATAATGCATTTAAAAGACTTTGGTTAAAGACATGAACTTAAAATAATTTACACAATATATTTTTATTTTGTGTAGACATATTAGGTAAAAAAAAATCTTTTTTAGTTTTAATAATGATTTTCTGAGTATTTTAATGCTCAAAACATGATTTCAAAATGTGAATGAAAATTGTTAATATCTAACATTTATGGTGATACTAAAATAATATTTCACATTTATATGAAAATTCACCTTCGGAGCCTTCTTTGCTGTGACAACATGACTTTCGTTGTATTCATGACGTGCTCTTGCATCTGAAAGGTGTTACAATTTTTACTTTCTTTCTGTATTTGAAGAATGTAAGCATTATCTATTTTCATTGCAATTTCAGCTTGGAATTTCATGTGTTCGACATAACGGCTTTGGGGAAATGAGATGGTAAGCCCTGTCTTATGACAAAGAGGAGGGGTAGCCGATTATTGAATTTCAATATAGAGGGCTGGAATGCACACTAAGTTCTGAAAACTATTGCAAACGTCAGGGGAAAGATTGATGTGAGCAATGAACTATTTACCTGTTTTGGCATTAAAATTTGCCTTGTAAAAGTGTGCCTATTAATCTAAGTGATCAAGTAATGTCTTGCTTTCTCTGCATTGCTAATGCCTACAAAAAAGCCAAAAGTAACATAAGAAATAAACTATAATTTCACAGATTTGTTGAAAGAATTGGGGTCATACGCCTAAGTCAGGTGATTCAGGATAAAAATAACATGGGTTTATTGGAAAATATTGTTTGAAGAGATTGGTTTGTTAAAACAAAATCAGTCATCAATGTTAACCAAAACTATTAGTATTTGAGGAGGTGACATTTTTCAGAGCCATTGCATGCCTGATTTCTTTATTCCTTTAATACATGCATGACAAAGTGTACATGCAGAATTGTAGGTAGCCATTTCCCCGGGCAATGTCACTGTCAGGGTATCAAAGAGCCTATCTAGGCAAAGCAACTGTAGCGAGATGAAGTGTTGACAATATTGAACAAGAGAAGGTAGGCCTATCTATTAATAAAAATCCAGGGATTGGGAAAGGTATAGGGGCCATGGGCCATTTTGCACATTGGATGAAAAAATGGCCCATTCAATTTAGAAATTTTACCATAGATACTTAGGGGAATGGCCCATTCAAAACTCTTAAAATGACTTAAAGCTCTAAAAATGTCCCATTGTCAAAGGTGTCTTTCTTAATCCCTGAACATCTCGATTTCTCATAACCTTTTCTTACCTTGTTTATCTTACTAGAAATGTAGGCTAGCTATCTGTCATAACACTTTATTACATACGGAATCCTTCTTTCATAAAACAGAGAATAACGTGAGACTTATGACGCTTCATGTAAAACGTTTTTGATCTAGGCCTAAATTATGGACAAATAATTTGATAAAAAAATCGAAAAAACTCGTGAACCATTCATCATCTCCAACACAAAGTCTTTCATTCTTACCAATCAATAACAAATAATTTGGATCACTCAGACAAGAGAAAACTGTTGCTTGTTGCAGTAAATTGTACAGTTCACATGGTTCTATTAATTCCAATCCTTCCATTTTGTTCGGTTTCCAGTAGCTCGTACCCGGCAGGTGTCACACTCTTTCCTGTGATTTGTTTACGAACTTTGTAAACAAATGTTCTTCCGCCCGTCAGAACTATAATTTCTGTGATTATTATTTTTTGGTTTGATTTAGAAATGAAAGCGCTCAATAGTTTAGATAAATTAATGACCCGATCTATTTGAGACGATGTTTCTCATTGGAAGTTTGATCAATGAGTCCCTAGACTCAATGTCACTGCCATTTCGTTGCTAAGTGCGGATGAACTTTAATGTTTGACATGCGCCAACATCACTTCCGCTTCCTGCCCTTCGCCATATTACTGAGGCTTTGCAGCAATGTTTTCCCGGCTCACTCGTCACCCGCTGGTTATCAGCGTTGTTAAACATGCATTTTCGACTAGCGCAAAGGTGTGTCATTGTTTCACAGTATTAATTAATTATTGCGAGTTTACGGTTAAATTCATTAGAAGAACTCGGCAGCCTACAACTCCCTGAAATGAATGTCTTTGCCCATGTGGCCTAGATAGATACATCATTGACATTGAAGTTTCCCTTAATCATTACTGTCTAGGCATAAGAGTTTTGTCTGGAACATGGCTTTTTTCAAAACAAGTGAATGAGCAAAATAACGCTCCTCACTTTTGGAATATTCCCATCAATGTATATATGTTTATTCACTCGAATACTGAAGAGAACCTTGAGCGATCATGCTTACAGCACATGATACATTTCAAGGGCATTTGAACTCCCAAAGGATTAACTTTTAGGTTTCTTTCAATCATATTCAGCTATAACTTTGTTTGAAAGAATCAGTATGATTTAACATATGCCAAATAATGTACCAATAACTTTATACAAGTTTTGAGGGCTCTAATCAAATGTTATTTAATGTGCTATCAGTGTTATGCAATGAATGTTCTTGTGATAAAAAAGTTATCTTATATTTAAAGCAAAGACTTACACCAAGTTCCAGTGAGTAATACAAATGAAAAAAATCCTTTTCTCTTTATACTTGATGTGAATGATAGGTATCTCGCAAGAAAAAGGATATAATAGACAATTGTAGACTGACTTTAATCTTTAAATTATAGAAAACAATATTGAATACGGTTTTCTTTTAAACATTTTTTGAGTATTTTATCAAATAATGCAAAAGCCTTTATCTTATTGACTACAATTTTTGTTGTTGAAAAAATGGCATTGATATTTGTTTCCAATGCAAATCATAAAATGTTAGCCCTTGAATTTGTATGAACTTTGCATTTGAATAAGAGAAATTTTCCTGAGCATGATGAAAGTATTAACTTAGTTCTTTTATCATTAAATGTTTCAACATGAGTCAACTTAATTTAAAACATTAGATGGAAATTGGCCTGTATATCAAACCTTGTTCAAGAGATTTCTTTCAATAATTACAGGTTTTTTTTATTATCAATATGTTACTTAGTAGTTGATAACCATTATTTCTTTGTGTAGTTGTTATTTAGAATAAGATGATTTTACACAATCTTATTGAGAAATGTTTTTTTTAATAAAACTGCAGCAAAAGAGTGACCAAGTATCACCCTATTTCTTCATTGGTCAGCTTAACAATGTTATATACTAATGCTCTTTCCTTATCCATTAACATTATGATCAGGAATTATGGGATATTATGAATGATCAAATCCTTTATATAAAAGATATCTCAGAAAAATGGTGTGATAATCTATACTGAAATGTTGCTATTGTGGAAATTTCTTTTATCATCAATTATATTTTTAGTCTTCTTTATGCTACCAACTTCTAGAATGCCAATGAAAATGTTCAATGATTAAATCTCTACATTTTCTGTCCAGTCTGACGCTAGAGTGGCCGTGCTTGGAGCCAGTGGCGGTATTGGTCAGCCACTCTCACTCCTGCTGAAGGAATCTCCTCTTGTCACTGAGCTGGCCCTTTATGATGTTGCTCACACACCCGGTGTTGCTGCTGACTTGAGCCACATCGAGACAAGAGCTAAGGTGTCTGGCTACTTGGGCCCGGACCAGCTTGCTGACTGTGTTAAGGGGTCTCAGCTTGTGCTCATCCCAGCTGGAGTTCCCAGGAAACCAGGTACATGACGTCCAGAGCTGCAACAACTTCCTCCATAAAATTTTACTAGCACCAGCCTCCATCACTGGCTAAGTTAGGTCTTTTAGCGATTGGCTAACTTTTCTGTGCAAGACCTCTAGCTTGCTATAACAAACCTCGATAGTGTGGGTTCAGAAATCTAAAGAAGGTTGCAACTTATCTTATGAAAGCAAATAATCTTGCGCAATGCAGCAGACTTGAATGGGCCAATAAATGAAGTTAGTGCTAATCAATTATCAAGTTTTGTTCGGGAGAATAGAAATGAGATGAAGATAAACAGAATCTCTTCCATCTTCAGATTTCAATATATTGTAAATAGCAGATAAAAGTTACTATCAGAGGCTTGCCGAGAATGTTTTCACTTTTATCAAAAGACAAGAGGATGGGATTCTGTTATTCATTCAAAATCATGTTTAATTTCATGTTTTTGAAAATAATTTTTTTTAAAAACTGCATTACTCTTTTAACTCCCAATGTGGTGATGCCATTGCATTTAGATTTCATTACTTGATGATTCAAACCATTGTGATCATGTCATCTATTGGCTGAGCATTATTAAAAATCTAATATTTAAATGATATCTCCTAGGACTTCAAGTGATAAGTGCATGCATAAAAACCTCTTTTGAAACATTAACCATTGTTCCTGCAAGCTGGTAAGCGTTGATCCAAAATAACTTAAAGTTACTTGCAAGGCTTGTTGTTTGAAAAGCTACCCAGTCAGATGACGAGCCAAACAGGCGTGCAAGACATTTTGTGTGGAACATGTCTTGAAGTGAGCAACGTATCTAGCTGAGAGATAAGCTGTTATTTCATACCTTGTCCAAATTAACCCACAAGGCAGTAACTTGAACCAGTCTCCATTGCTTGCTCATACAACCTTTGATTTGTACTTTGATCAGAGATTGAAAAAAAATACCTTTGACTGTTTTTAGAGATTTCAGTAATTTTCAGAATTTTGAATGGGCTTTTCCCCTTCGTAGCAAGGATAAAATTTCTTATTCAAATGGGCCATCTTTTCATCCTGTGTGCAAAATGACCTATAGCCCCTGCCTTTCCTGACCTGTATGAGTTCAGTGCCCTTTTAGCAACAATTGACAATTTCATATGATGTATCCTTTAGAAAGCAGGATAGTTTTGGAAATACTGCAAGCCCTTGAAGGTTTTAATTAACCAATCGTCAGGGCTGGTGCAAGTTAAGCCATGCAGTTAAAGTTTTGCCTTCTTTTACAAATTCTTTAGATGTGATATTTGTTGTGAGCTAAATTCAGGTTCCTTTGAAGTAAAAAAAATGAAGAAATATTCTATTTTAAAAAATTATTAATGAATATGTAATTGAGTGATAAAATCATCATGCAATGATAAAATCTTGTTTCCTCCTCAGGGACTATAGCCTGTCTGTTTTTACTGCAGGTATGACAAGAGACGACCTCTTCAACACAAATGCTTCCATTGTTCGGGATCTAGCAGATGCATGTGCTAAAACCTGCCCGAAAGCTATTCTTGGAATAATCACCAATCCAGTGAGTTATTTTCAATGAATGAAAAAATGAAGACTTGCTAATTAAATGCAAACCTTTTCATTTCATATATTCACATAATTTGTTTCTAAAATTGAAAAGAATCCACACAAATGCCTTTCAAGACGTTCCATTGAAAATAATTGTTTCAGCATCCTGCTACATCAGCATTATTGAATGCTTTGGAGATTTTGTTGATACCAAGCATTTTTTTTACAACTAAGGCATTTTGTTTAGAGACATTTTAGAGTTGGAACGACGTTAAGGACAAGGAATGTAAGGATAACAACTTCTTTATTTATTGAATGCAATGTTTCGATCTCAGCAAGAACCTGTGTTGAAACATCGCATACAATGAATAAAGAAGTTGTTATCCATATGTTCCTTATCATTGACTAAGGCATAACCTGACAAACTATAGTTTATTTCTAGCCCTGATGTTATAAAGTACTAATTGCAGGTCAACTCGACAGTGCCGATTGTGTCGGAAGTTTACAAGAAGAATAACGTATATGATCCAAAAAGGATATTTGGGGTGACCACACTTGATGTCGTCAGAGCAAACACATTCATCGCAGAGGCTAAGGTTTGTCACCTAACTTTGTGTTTTCTCAATTTATTGGTTTGTTTTGAATCACCTTAGCTCAGTGTCATATTTAACTGTAGATGAGGTTAGATCAAGATTCAAGGGAGGTTGGGATTTTGTTCTTGTCGATTTCACCACTATCCATTTTGTAGAATATATATGTAGCAGAGGTAACATTTATTGATTTACAAAATAACTGCTTTATTTACAGGGCAAACATCAATATATATATTTACAGGGCAAACATCAATATACATTTCCAGGGCAAACATCAATATATATTTACAGGGCCTGGACGTGAGCAAGGTGAATGTTCCTGTCATCGGAGGTCACGCAGGAGTCACCATCATCCCAATCATCTCGCAGTGCACGCCCCCAGTCTCCTTCCCACAGGTTGGTTAAAGAGACACACAGAATGTAGTTATTGTTATTTTGTTTTGTTGTAATGGTTGTTTCAGACAGGGATGCGAGCCAATTTCTCAAATGTGTGTGATGTTTTTAACTAATTTACAGCAGACAAACAATGGATGGAAGTGTACAGTCATGTCACTAATTGGTATGCAAATGGGTTGCAGAATATCAAGTTTGTAACATCGATATTGCAGTTTTTAGATTACCGTTGAAAAAAAGAAAATTCATCATTTGTGCAATTTAGAGATAAGGCTGCAAGTTAAGATAGGCTATTTGAATGTAACCAAGGACTTAACTGAGAATATGTGGTATTTCTAATTGTATGAAAGCAAGATGAAAAATCGGAAATCATTACTCTATCCCTAAAGATTACCAGTTAACTTTAATGACTTAGACTAAGGGTGTGCGGTATAATCGGTATGTTGTAATGTAGAAACAACATGATACAAACAGGTACTCTCTTCTGAAAATATCCAATATATGGGATGATATACAATTAACAAATTCTGTGGAAATTGCAGATTTTAAGGAAAGTTCGAAGTGTGAACACCCAAGGTGAAAAAAGTCCAAAATCAGTCGCTGAATTATCTCTCTTTACAAAACAAGCCACTTTAGCATTCATCACTGCTCTTATTGCTATTATTTAGTTATGAGAGTAAAAAAAATTAAGATATGAAAATTACCGATATATTGCAATACGTAATGCAATTTGTGTCTCTGTATTGCAATATGTTGCAATATGGAAATGAGTAGCTCCATTCACAAAACACAAAACACAAAATCACTTTCATTTGTTTTTAATGCCTCATTATTTTCAGAATTCTAAATGGTTCAAGCTTTTACATATTTCAATCCACATTTCTGAAGTTGGATTTGGACCAAAAACAATACATTGGTTGAACATAATTATGTAGGAAGGTGTCTCCAATCCTTACTCGCCAGGGGAAAGTGCTAAATCCATCTCGTCTTCCGAACATTTATTATTTCCAGGTCAATTACTTCCAAATTTTACCTATTACATTCTTAGATAAATCGCTGGAAAAAGCCAAACACTTGTGAGTGTTGAAAGTAACGTTTGGGGGGGGGGGGGGGCGGGATAGCGCAGTGCATTCGGCTTCGGATCTAAAGGTCAGGGGTTCAAATCCCTCCAGGAACTTGGCAACTTTGTCTGAAGTAGAGAACTGATCTCAATATTGGAAGGTTTGAGTGCATTGCTACACTAAATTCAGCACAATACCACCCATGGTTAGCTAGTTCCAGTTAATGGTTTGCTAGGTCCAGCTAAAGCTACAAGGTTGCGCTGCAATACTTAGCCACATTTGTGTTACGGGCCTTCTCCATGCAGTGATACTAGCGATGGGATTGAAATATTCTGGAAGGTGTAAAACCCAAAATCACCTCACCTCAACCCAAAATAACTTTTAATCCATATAGCAAGCAGGCTTGCTCGAAAAATTAACCAGCCCTCCTTCTCATTTGTAATGGCTGACAAGTCCTGCAAAGTGAAGCTACTCAAAATCAAACAGGCCAGCCAGCCAGCCAGCCAGCCTTGCTTACCTCCTCTCAAACAAGACCCTCTGACAGAGAGCATCATGCTTATTTACTTGTCTCACAGTGGTGTTGGTTTGTCTGCAGGAGGAGCGAAGCAAGTTGACGACGAGGATCCAGAACGCCGGAACTGAGGTGGTGGAGGCCAAGGCAGGAGCTGTGAGTTGTCTAGCTTTTAAGGATTATGATAGAGAATCTCACAAGTGTCATATATTTTTGCTGTTATCAATTCGGTGGAAAATTCTGGTTCTGTGTATAGTGACTAGTTTACTATCTTTAAAATCGTTAAACATATTTCAATTAAATATCTCAATGGACAAACACTTTCTTTTTGACTTACCATGAAAATGAAATCATTATGATGTTATATCTTGATGTAAAAGCTTTGTCATAAAAGTTTTTTATCATCCAATAAAAAGTATCATGGGTTGGGATGGTTATGATAACTATACGCAGCAATTTAAATAGATTCAGCAAGAATTGTCCTTAAACAATTTTCCAACAGTGTCTGTTAATATGGTCTTATGTTTGTCTGTCTGCAGGGATCCGCCACACTGTCAATGGCATACGCTGCCGCCCAGTTTGCATTCTCTGTTCTCGAGGCTCTCGGGGGCGTGGAGGGCAAGGTCGAGTGTGCGTACGTTGCCTCGGATGAAACAGAAGCCAAGTACTTCGCCACACCTCTCTTGCTTGGAGTAAGTATCTGATAGCTGTAAATCATTCAGGGAGGAGAATGAGGGATGGCACGATACGCAGGTGCATTATCATGGTTCAGTTCACATTACCAAACACACTAGGATTAACTAAATAGCATCCAAAATTTAATGAATAATGATCTGAATTTTTATTAGCATCAATCTAGTTAAAATAAGAGTTTCTGATCGTTAATATATTTTGTTAATGTTCATGTTGAAAAAAATCCATTGAAATATAGGATTCATAAGAAGTTGCCTTGTCTTCGTATTTGGTTGATCAACACTTACTGTCACATAAGAAATGTATAGTTCAGATCAAAATCGTATCTTCTTGGAATAATGTGGGGATTACTTTATCACAGAGTGACCTTAAATATCTCAATATACGAATAATCAACAAGATGTAAGGAATTACGGTTGGTCTGTCCTGAGTGGATTATTGTTAAAAATTGCTAACTTTAGCCAGGAATTTATCATAATAATTCACGAGGGACAGGTAAACCGTAATTCCGAGCTTCGAGTTGGTTACTCTTTTTCTTACCCAAGTCATAACTGAATATTTATGGTACTTTTAGAAAATACCTTTGTTGTAAGTGAACACGGTCATTGTATTCATGCGCGACAAACAACCATTATGTCATAGTGCAGTTCTATGTAGTCTCTGCAATTCATCACGTGTTTGTGGATCATATATTAAGCAAGACAATCCTAAATGAACGAAACAGTAAAACAAACCACATATGAGAACTTTGTTTCATTTTAATCCGTCTGAAATGAAAAACAATGTTTGTTTTGCAGTCTCTTTGACACGTGTATGCTAGACTCACTGAACGAATGAATAGAAATAGTTCCGTCAGCCAATGAGATCTCGAGTTATTTTTAGAATAACTGTTATTCCTATGACCATATGAAAAATTTAATACCCAGCATATTTGTGTCCGCTTGGGTATAAAGTATGGATAACGAGGTACTTGCATCATACTTTAAATTCATTTAGTTTTCTTGCCCAACAGTTTTGTTCACACTTGCCCAACAGTTTTGTTCACACTTGCCCAACAGTTTTGTTCACACTTGCCCAACAGTTTTGTTCACACTTGCCCAACAGTTTTGTTCACACTTGCCCAACAGTTTTGTTCACACTTGCCTATGAAGTATGGTAAGGTTATACTGCATCTTGTGTAAATTATCAATTGGTGTGATCTTGCTAGGAATCTTTTTAATTTGCAGTAATTAACCTGTTAACCCTTGGTCCTCTCATGACCAAAACAACTGCTTTCTTTGAATAACTTCCGCTTTCAAATACATTCTGTTACTCATTTTTACCAATACCATTAATTGTAAACTTTACTAAAGTGAAGGTTTTTTAACCTTTTTCTGCTGCTCACATAAATAACAGTATCCAATGGCGGTATATTGGTTAGTACCGCTGCTGCTAAAAAAAAACCCCACTGGATTTGTGAATTGTTTGCAACACTGTTTCCTTTTAAATAATATGTAAATAGGGGTCATTAAACCATTATCTCCCACAAGGTGCATGTATATTTCCTGTGGGGTGGTTATTTTATAAAAGAATGGAGACAAATAGATATATTGTTAGCATTGGTTTGACCTCTGGATGAACTGAAACAACAGGACTTTTGCTGCAAGTTTAGAAAATGTGGTATCAGAATCAGGTTGACTAGATTCCATTATTCTCTTAACTGTCATGTTTGAGTTTCATATTTTATGTGTAAATCTGTTTGGTTTAATATTCTCAGCACCTTTTTAAAAGCAAAATTAATGGAGCTTTGAAAATTCTAGTTACTAGTAGTTTAACAAAAAAACTTTTTAATAACCTTTCTTATCTTACCTAAAGCATGTCGGACTCCATTGTAAGAGTTTGGTTGAGGTTGTCTGTTTAAGGTGTAGCATGCTGTAGGCGGCAAATGCAGTTGGGTAATCTTTGACATGTTGACACATCAATGTCATTTGACCCCTTGACATGCATTCGACGAAAGTTTTGACGAAGTTCCGTAAATCTTAGAAAAGTAAACATATGTGATTCACTATTCAATTGATCTTCACATGATGAAAATATTATTAATCTCAATACCTATTTTGGAAAAAAGTGGTGAATTAAAAATCTTCAAAGTGTTTGTTATAACAAATCAACATGCCAGGTGTGCGGTTTTTATCCTAACAGCGAATTTCGGATGCAGGAATAAGCCAGTCATAGGTTTGAATATTTATTACGCCTTGTTTCTGACAAGTGCCGCTCAAAGCTGCTGAGAAATGATTTATTGGTCACTCAAAAGTTGACAGCTTGTCAAACACATGTATCATAGATGGAGTCATAGATGGAGAATTTGATACGTCGGTTTTGATTACTCTTAAGATGTTTCTTGAAGCTCTTTTTTTTTCATTAATAGACACAATAGGAAAAATAGTAGAAATAATAGGATTAGATTATAGGAGGTATATATGTGCCCCCCGATGGTTTGTCTCCAGAATGATTTCAGTTGGTTAGGTTGTTGTCAAACTCCTCCGTATCTTTTGTAGATGTTTCATTAACAAAACCTTCTTGCCTTCACAGAAAGAAGGAGTCCGTAAGAATCTGGGCCTGGGAAAAGTGATAGATTACGAGGCTGGTCTGATAAAAGCTGCAATGCCAGAACTGAAGAGCAGCATCGCAAAGGGGGAGGAGTTTGTTCACGGAGCAAAGAAGTAGAACTCTTCTGTTTGGATGAAAGCAGGAGGACAGGATAATTCTTCATTTGAGATTTACCGATTTTGACACTCAAGCTCATCTAATCTACATCTGTGTGCTGAAATCGGACTAATTCATCTGTCTGTCTGCCAGATTGGTTTCTTTGTGCATATGTTTTATACAGAAGTACACCATGAAGATTTTGAAAAACTGTTTTATAAATGTTACAAGTCCCATTGCGAGAGCGTATCTGAAGCTTGTTGGACCGTGTGTGGGACAACTGTAGACTCCTAGGGTACCTGGACAGCTGACCGTGCCATATTCATGTGGTTGTTGCAGCCTGCATACTGGTTCACTCCGGTTATTTGGTCTGCTGAACCAGCATAATTAGTGCTATTTCACCGTAACGTCTGAATGTGTGGAAAGTAAACAACCTCTTGTTATTGATGTAGACTTTGCTGGTTTATTAAATAGGAAATATATCTACAAAAGATTGTGTTATCTTTTTACAATTCCTCCTGCCACAAACTTGGAAATGTGTACCATGATATAGCATTGAGTTGCTTACGTCAGCTGAAATTGGCTTGTATCTGCATCTCTGTGTGTCAACCTATCACACCCATCAGCAATATGATGTTATTGTTTCGTGACCTTCGATCTTCAAGTAATATTTGATATTTTAAAAAAAATTTATTTTGGCAGTTATTTGTTATGTCTTGACTGACCATTGTTTAAATACAAAAGACAATAATTGTAACCATTGAAGATGGCAATACTTACTGAATGTTAAGGCTCTTTGAGTAGATATACAGCAGCAGTGTCATCCATTAATGATGTGTCAAAGAGATAGTAAATATTACAGCAGCAGTGTCATCCATTAATGATGACTCAAAGAGATAGTAAATATTGCAGCAGCATGTCATCCATTAATGATGTGTCAAAGAGATAGTAAATATTGCAGTTCATTAATGATGTGTCAAAGAGATAGTAAATATTACAGCAGCATGTTATCCGCTAATGATGACTCAAAGAGATAGTAAATATTGCAGTCCATTAATGATGACTCAAAGAGATAGTACATATTGCAGCAGCATGTCATCCATTAATGATGTGTCAAAGAGATAGTAAATATTGCAGTCCATTATTTAATGACTCAAAGAGTTAGTAAATATTGCAGCAGCATGTCATCCATTAATGATGTGTCAAAGAGATAGTAAATATTACAGCAGCAGTGTCATCCATTAATGATGACTCAAAGAGATAGTAAATATTGCAGCAGCATGTCATCCATTAATGATGTGTCAAAGAGATAGTAAATATTGCAGTTCATTAATGATGTGTCAAAGAGATAGTAAATATTACAGCAGCATGTTATCCGCTAATGATGACTCAAAGAGATAGTAAATATTGCAGTCCATTAATGATGACTCAAAGAGATAGTAAATATTGCAGCAGCATGTCATCCATTAATGATGTGTCAAAGAGATAGTAAATATTACAGCAGCAGTGTCATCCATTAATGATGACTCAAAGAGTTAGTAAATATTGCAGCAGCATGTTATCCATTAATGATGACTCAAAGAGATAGTAAATATTGCAATCCATTAATGATGACTCAAAGAGATAGTAAATATTGCAGTCCACTAATGATGTGTCAAAGAGATAGTAAATATTGCAGCAGCATGTCATCCATTAATGATGACTCAAAGAGATAGTAAATATTGCAGTCCACTAATGATGTGTCAAAGAGATAGTAAATATTGCAGCAGCAGTGTTATCCATTAATGATGACTCAAAGAGATAGTAAATATTGCAGTCCATTAATGATGACTCAAAGAGATAGTAAATATTACAGCAGCAGTGTTATCCAATAATGATGACTCAAAGAGATAGTAAATATTGCAGTCCATTAATGATGACTCAAAGAGATAGTAAATATTGCAGTCCACTAATGATGTGTCAAAGAGATAGTAAATATTGCAGTCCATTAATGATGACTCAAAGAGATAGTAAATATTGCAGTCCATTAATGATGACTCAAAGCGATAGTTAATATTACAGCAGCAGTGTTATCCATTAATGATGACTCAAAGAGATAGTAAATATTGCAGTCCATTAATGATGACTCAAAGAGATAGTTAATATTACAGCAGCAGTGTTATCCATTAATGATGACTCAAAGATATAGTAAATATTGCAGTCCATTAATGATGACTCAAAGAGCTAGTAAATATTGCAGCAGCATGTCATCCATTAATGATGTGTCAAAGAGATAGTAGATATTGCAGTCCATTAATGATGACTCAAAGAGATAGTAAATATTACAGCAGCATGTCATCCATTAATGATGTGTCAAAGAGTTAATAAATATTGCAGCAGCATGTTATCCATTAATGACGACTCAAAGAGATAGTAAATATTGCAGTCCACTAATGATGTGTCAAAGAAATAGAAAATATTGCAGCAGCATGTCATCCATTAATGATGTGTCAAAGAGATAGTAAATATTGCAGTCCATTAATGATGACTCAAAGAAATAGAAAATATTGCAGTCCATTAATGATGACTCAAAGAGATAGTAAATATTGCAGTCCATTAATGATGACTCAAAGAGCTAGTAAATATTGCAGCAGCATGTCATCCATTAATGATGTGTCAAAGAGATAGTAGATATTGCAGTCCATTATTTAATGACTCAAAGAGATAGTAAATATTGCTGTCCATTAATGATGACTCAAAGAGCTAGTAAATATTGCAGCAGCATGTCATCCATTAATGATGACTCAAAGAGATAGTAAATATTGCAGTCCATTAATGATGACTCAAAGAGATAGTTAATATTACAGCAGCAGTGTTATCCATTAATGATGACTCAAAGATATAGTAAATATTGCAGTCCATTAATGATGACTCAAAGAGCTAGTAAATATTGCAGCAGCATGTCATCCATTAATGATGTGTCAAAGAGATAGTAGATATTGCAGTCCATTAATGATGACTCAAAGAGATAGTAAATATTACAGCAGCATGTCATCCATTAATGATGTGTCAAAGAGATAGTAAATATTGCAGTCCATTAATGATGACTCAAAGAAATAGAAAATATTGCAGCAGCATGTCACCCATTAATGATGTGTCAAAGAGATAGTAAATATTGCAGTCCATTAATGATGACTCAAAGAAATAGAAAATATTGCAGTCCATTAATGATGACTCAAAGAGATAGTAAATATTGCAGTCCATTAATGATGACTCAAAGAGCTAGTAAATATTGCAGCAGCATGTCATCCATTAATGATGTGTCAAAGAGATAGTAGATATTGCAGTCCATTATTTAATGACTCAAAGAGATAGTAAATATTGCAGTCCATTAATGATGACTCAAAGAACTAGTAAATATTGCAGCAGCATGTCATCCATTAATGATGTGTCAAAGAGATAGTAGATATTGCAGTCCATTAATGATGACTCAAAGAGATAGTAAATATTGCAGTCCATTAATGATGACTCAAAGAGTTAGTAAATATTGCAGAAGCATGTCATCCATTAATGATGTGTGAAAGAGATAGTAGATATTGCAGTCCATTAATGATGACTCAAAGAGATAGTAAATATTGCAGTCCATTAATGATGACTCAAAGAGCTAGTAAATATTGCAGCAGCATGTCATCCATTAATGATGTGTCAAAGAGATAGTAGATATTGCAGTCCATTAATGATGACTCAAAGAGATAGTAAATATTACAGCAGCATGTCACCAATTAATGATGTGTGAAAGAGATAGTAGATATTGCAGTCCATTAATGATGACTCAAAGAGATAGTAAATATTGCAGTCCATTAATGATGACTCAAAGAGCTAGTAAATATTGCAGCAGCATGTCATCCATTAATGATGACTCAAAGAGATAGTAGATATTGCAGTCCATTAATGATGACTCAAAGAGATAGTAAATATTGCAGTCCATTAATGATGACTCAAAGAGCTAGTAAATATTGCAGCAGCATGTCATCCATTAATGATGTGTCAAAGAGATAGTAGATATTGCAATCCATTAATGATGACTCAAAGAGATAGTAAATATTACAGCAGCATCACCCATTAATGATGTGTCAAAGAGATAGTAGATATTGCAGTCCATTTATGATGACTCAAAGAGATAGTAAATATTGCAGTCCATTAATGATGACTCAAAGAGCTAGTAAATATTGCAGCAGCATGTCATCCATTAATGATGTGTCAAAGAGATAGTAGATATTGCAGTCCATTAATGATGACTCAAAGAGATAGTAAATATTGCAGTCCATTAATGATGACTCAAAGCGATAGTTAATATTACAGCAGCAGTGTTATCCATTAATGATGACTCAAAGAGATAGTAAATATTGCAGTCCATTAATGATGACTCAAAGAGATAGTTAATATTACAGCAGCAGTGTTATCCATTAATGATGTGTCAAAGAGATAGTAGATATTGCAGTCCATTAATGATGACTCAAAGAGATAGTAAATATTACAGCAGCATGTCATCCATTAATGATGTGTCAAAGAGTTAATAAATATTGCAGCAGCATGTTATCCATTAATGACGACTCAAAGAGATAGTAAATATTGCAGTCCACTAATGATGTGTCAAAGAAATAGAAAATATTGCAGCAGCATGTCATCCATTAATGATGTGTCAAAGAGATAGTAAATATTGCAGTCCATTAATGATGACTCAAAGAAATAGAAAATATTGCAGTCCATTAATGATGACTCAAAGAGATAGTAAATATTGCAGTCCATTAATGATGACTCAAAGAGCTAGTAAATATTGCAGCAGCATGTCATCCATTAATGATGTGTCAAAGAGATAGTAGATATTGCAGTCCATTATTTAATGACTCAAAGAGATAGTAAATATTGCTGTCCATTAATGATGACTCAAAGAGCTAGTAAATATTGCAGCAGCATGTCATCCATTAATGATGACTCAAAGAGATAGTAAATATTGCAGTCCATTAATGATGACTCAAAGAGATAGTTAATATTACAGCAGCAGTGTTATCCATTAATGATGACTCAAAGATATAGTAAATATTGCAGTCCATTAATGATGACTCAAAGAGCTAGTAAATATTGCAGCAGCATGTCATCCATTAATGATGTGTCAAAGAGATAGTAGATATTGCAGTCCATTAATGATGACTCAAAGAGATAGTAAATATTACAGCAGCATGTCATCCATTAATGATGTGTCAAAGAGATAGTAAATATTGCAGTCCATTAATGATGACTCAAAGAAATAGAAAATATTGCAGCAGCATGTCACCCATTAATGATGTGTCAAAGAGATAGTAAATATTGCAGTCCATTAATGATGACTCAAAGAAATAGAAAATATTGCAGTCCATTAATGATGACTCAAAGAGATAGTAAATATTGCAGTCCATTAATGATGACTCAAAGAGCTAGTAAATATTGCAGCAGCATGTCATCCATTAATGATGTGTCAAAGAGATAGTAGATATTGCAGTCCATTATTTAATGACTCAAAGAGATAGTAAATATTGCAGTCCATTAATGATGACTCAAAGAACTAGTAAATATTGCAGCAGCATGTCATCCATTAATGATGTGTCAAAGAGATAGTAGATATTGCAGTCCATTAATGATGACTCAAAGAGATAGTAAATATTGCAGTCCATTAATGATGACTCAAAGAGTTAGTAAATATTGCAGAAGCATGTCATCCATTAATGATGTGTGAAAGAGATAGTAGATATTGCAGTCCATTAATGATGACTCAAAGAGATAGTAAATATTGCAGTCCATTAATGATGACTCAAAGAGCTAGTAAATATTGCAGCAGCATGTCATCCATTAATGATGTGTCAAAGAGATAGTAGATATTGCAGTCCATTAATGATGACTCAAAGAGATAGTAAATATTACAGCAGCATGTCACCAATTAATGATGTGTGAAAGAGATAGTAGATATTGCAGTCCATTAATGATGACTCAAAGAGATAGTAAATATTGCAGTCCATTAATGATGACTCAAAGAGCTAGTAAATATTGCAGCAGCATGTCATCCATTAATGATGACTCAAAGAGATAGTAGATATTGCAGTCCATTAATGATGACTCAAAGAGATAGTAAATATTGCAGTCCATTAATGATGACTCAAAGAGCTAGTAAATATTGCAGCAGCATGTCATCCATTAATGATGTGTCAAAGAGATAGTAGATATTGCAATCCATTAATGATGACTCAAAGAGATAGTAAATATTACAGCAGCATCACCCATTAATGATGTGTCAAAGAGATAGTAGATATTGCAGTCCATTTATGATGACTCAAAGAGATAGTAAATATTGCAGTCCATTAATGATGACTCAAAGAGCTAGTAAATATTGCAGCAGCATGTCATCCATTAATGATGTGTCAAAGAGATAGTAGATATTGCAGTCCATTAATGATGACTCAAAGAGATAGTAAATATTGCAGTCCATTAATGATGACTCATAGAAATAGAAAATATTGGTTGTTATTGTCCAGTCAGAAGAAAGGACATCATCTGGATTTTACACATTTAATTAAATCTTGATAGTGAAAAATAATTGTTACTCAGTTTATTGACATTCATGGAAAATGAAGAACCAAAACCTTGGGCAAGTGAAACTGCAGAATATGAGAAATGTTTTTCGGGGAAGGATATAATCAGTCTGATTAAATTGCTTTTGGTTCAACAGTTTGTTTTGAGCATCTAGGGGGTAAGACTCCTATGTCTGATTAAAGTATTTTCTCAGGGAATTTGAAATCGTGTGTACAAACAATAACTCACTCAATTGATCCATCTAACTCTGTCCTCAAACCAGCTTCAAATAAGTCCATAGGTTTGGTATTTGAGTTTTAGATTTATTGACGCATTTTTCATCCACAGAGAGATGGAATAGCAAGAAACCTGGGCATCGGGAAACTGATTGACTTCGAGGTGGACCTGTTGAAAAAAGCTCTACCTGAACTCAGAGACAGTATACAGAAGGGGGAGAAGTTTGTGGAGGGGTAGTCCTGAACAAATAATAAAAAATTATCTTAACCTTTTGTGTTTTTAATAAACTTCAGAGGTTTGTAGCTCGAAGAAATGAATGTACTCAAACGAATCTTGTTTGATAATTCCTTGAGAGTCAACTCCCCTTGCACGGTAAAACCCTGACCAGTCTACAGTACATGCTAGTTGAAGACTGCCTGCTATGCATAGAATTGGTTGTTTGATAATTATCAACCTGCAGGAGAATTAGATAGGACTTTATAGGTAATTAATGTTCAACTGAAGTGGGGGGAAACAGATGACACAGAAAAAAATCCTAACGCAGCCAATCCCCACTGCCCGAGAGGTTGAAAAGACTTAACCCTTGCCGGAGGAAGGCTCGAAAGTATATATCATGTCTCATGGTTGTCTTTCATATTTTATCCGAGCTGTTTGTAATATTCTATAAGAATACTGTAGATTCACAATAGAATTTTGACTCGTCAGTATAGGAGATATGTTCAAAAGTTTATCAATCTATCCATCTATCATCTATAAGAAAACTGGGGCGGGATAGTGCAGTGGATAGCGCGTTCGGCTTCGTATCATAAGATCCGTGGTTCGTTTCCGGCCAGGGGCTCGGTACTTTTGTCTGCAGTAGAGAACAGTAACATCTGTTCTATACGCAGTAAGGTTTGGGTGCTATGCTACACTGAATTCCAGCGCAGTACCACCCATGGTTCGCTAGTTCCAGCCGATGCTAGCAGGTTTCACCGCAGTCCATAATCACAATGCTACAAAAATACAAGCGTCACTGCGTCAGTGCATCTTTTCGTCAAAAGAATCTAGATATAAGAAGAAAGGACTCTTTTTAAAAATCTCCTTTAAACGCGCCTTTTTTTAAAGTCATCACAGATAAAGAAATCAAAACTCAGCATAATGTGTGAGTAACTAACATTAACATTAACATTAAGAATTGGTGTTAGAAAATCATTGAAAACACTATTGGAGATGTTTTTCGAATCAACTTTTTAAAAAGGTTTAGGTTACATTCGAATTTAAAACCCGAATGAATTTCATCCGTCTTGAAAGCACACTTCGAAAATCCACTGTCGCAGTGCAATACAATAAGACGTCAAAAAAGTTATGTTTACCAATTACAAACATTAAAAAAGAATGGTTATAGAATAGAAAACTTTACATCATGTAAAAGCTTTTAAGTTTGATGGTTGCACGTCAATTGCTATCAGAGTTGTATCGGGGAAACATGAACGTCGGCTACCCTCTCTGCCTTTCAAAGTGTCCGTGATATTGCACGATGCAACCCAGAAACTCTGGTAGTAACTTTTACATATTTCATCTTCTGTCAGTCCACAGGAAAGAAATCTAACTTTAACGGAAGTATACAGGTCTTGACAAATGTCAGTTCTTTGGTGGCGATTTCGAGCTACGATGTTGAAAGTACTCACTCCCCTGCAGATCTGATACGTCAGAAATAATAGGGCCCTGCATAGTTAAAAAAGAGTTATAAAAGAATTTGCATAGGCAGTGCACATATCTCATATATTAAGAAAATGTGTCCACACCTTACCCAGTAAGATAAAACCTCCATCTATAATGCTATGAACAAGCCACCTGAAGATGATTACATCTCAAGAACTGACAGCAACCTCAGCAGCAGACACTTCAGCCGCGACGAGTCAGCAGTTTATCCAAAGGATAAAAGCTTGGGCCGACTATCCGTCAAAACTATGTTTATTTAATTGTCCAAGTAGAGAAAGAATTAGCTGGTAAAGTTGACTAACAGAGAGGCAACACCTAACAAAAAGGAAACCCCCTCAATGATAAACCTAAATGCAACAAAAAGTAAGTGAGATCCTGAGGCAATTCAGAACAGAACTGACCCCGAAATCACCCTCTCTCCTGCTGACAAAGGCCGAGCCACAGTCATCATGAACACAATTCCACACTTCGGGACCCTAACCAACCAACACCTTTCCGACACCAGCACCAACCAGCCGACTGCAGAGAGAACACCGAGCACTTCTGAAACGACTCCGAAACAACAATGAGATTGGCCCAACCCTCAACAACAGACTCTTCGTACGGCATCCTCAGACGCACTAAGCCCGAGCAACCGTCAAGGTCCAAGAAAACCCTGTCAAAGCCCGCCTCCTCATCAGTTCCAGGAACACAGTACCTTATAACTCTGCCTAGCACCTGCCCCGACTGCGTAATCATCTATCACCGACTCCAGCCAGTGTTGCAGAAAACTAACCACAATAACAAAACTTCATCACTTGCTTGACAACGACATAAGTATATGTGTCAAAACGTCGCCAATACAGATTGAAGAAGTTGTTTATCCCTATAATTAAAGGGTCTGATTTGTCTTCCTCGCTCCAACTTCTAAATGCCATTTAAAGAGGTCGCGGTTGATGGTATTATTGCAGGGGGAAAGTCCGCAACACCACTGCATCGGCCTGAAACCTGCATCGGCTCGAACTGCGGATGGTATACCGGTACCGCCCTGAAATTCTACGTAACACTGCACCCAAGCCTTTCTGCATGATGAACAGTTCTCTACTTCATAGCTGCCCGGCCACTGGCGGAAATCGATCCTAGACCTATTAACCCGAAGCCGACCTTGCTAAACACTTAGGAGATAAACCTAGTGTGTTTGAAAATCAGAGACATGTTATACTGGATTGATAGCGAGTAAATTTTTAATTGAAACCGAACGCGCAGGTTTATCTCCATTCTACCATGACGAGTTTTAATGCTGAACTCTTTTTCATCGCGAAATGCACCGTGTCAAATGTTCCGACTCCTGGAGACAAACATGAACTCGTCAGCATCGGGGATTTTGCGTCATAGTACTGAACTAAAAATTAAACCGTTAACAAAGTTAAACCTAATAATGCGTGTTCACGAAATGGTTTCGTACTAGTATATGGTACAAATGTAAATATAGAATCGTTTAAAAAGTCTTTTTTTCTTGTTTTGATAGCAAACAAAGAACGCGACACCCCCTCATGACGCAAATGGATGACTCTAACAGTAGACCACTATGACGTCGTAATAGGGTTTATGACGTCAGAAGCGCTCGCGAAATGACGTCATTGTTTTGTTGCCGTTTCGAAGGAATGCTGATGCATGCCCAGTAGCGGAAATCTTAGTTTACGATATTTTTTCACTCAAGCTTCTTATTTTGTTCAAAATACGACATAAAATTAAAACAATTTGCTCTCTCCGTGTAAACACACGATAACAAATACGATTAATTCCTTTTGGAAAGAGATAAATCCCACTTGCAAGCGGAATATCGACTCTGAAGTTACCAGTCGGACAGTCGGAAGTCAATGTATGTATTAAATTATTAATACAGTGTAAACTGATTTCGGGTAAACAGAACAACTTCAATCGTGAATTGATACCCTCTGAGTCGGACAAAACAGCCAATCAGAATCGATTATCCAGCACTTTCAAGTCTTTCATGGTAGAATGTAAAATACAAAAAGCTGCTACAAGATCCCGCCTGTATTTGAAAACGAAAATATGTAGAGGTACTAATCCTTTCCCATACCTCAACCCATTAAAAATGGACGGCGGTTATTGCTTTTTAATTGATACTTTTAGATAAAAATGATTTTATTTTTATAAAACGTGCTACTGCCCCTTAAAATGACACGTTTTGATTTGCAAAATTTATATGTTCATGTCTATTTTTCACTTTCAGTGTCAAGTTAGGAATTACAAATTTCCATAAATTTTTTAAAACTGTGTTTATTATTTTATGTTCATGATGAGTGTATATTTTACTCATCGATTTCAAAAACAAATGAAGTAAGATACCTTGATGGTGGGTTTCTGTTATTCTTATGGCACAGAGTACGTTGTTCGGGTCAAATATATCTTAAACTTCATATATCGTGTTATTTCATCGACAAATAGTGATTGATTCTGAAATTCAACATCTCAATGCTTATCAGTTAGCATAGTAACAATAACAGGGAAAATGTCGTAATTTATGATCGAAAACCGGACAATGGCGCTCGCCAGTGACTCAACGTAATTTTCGAAACTTTTATACAGCAGACAGAGCCGGTAATATAGGTAGGTATTGCTGAGTAGGTAATTTGACCTATGACACATGTCATTGGGATGCTGAATTTTGACTTATTAACATTTATATGGTCGTCTTTAATTCATGATCGAAAACGGAATTGTCATAATTTTTGCATTGAAAGATGAACATGCAACTTTAGAAAGGCGATTTGAACTTAACTTAGGTTATATGATATTTCGGCTCTATTTCAACCACATACAAATTTCATGAAACATACTCTTTGTCACTTAAACATATTATTTTTGTAAAAAAATTAATGTGGATTAACTATGAAACTTGTCATTTGAAAAATTGCTTCATTCGATTAAGTGAATTAATATCTCACACTAATCGTTATTTTTTTCCTAAAAGCTTGTTTACTACAACTATTATGATTCAAATGTGGTAACATGGTTATTATATGTACATGTACATTGGATTTGGGAAATATTGATCAACAGAATAATATACCACATTTTCATAAACTGTTTACTTAAATATTCTGAAAAGGAAAAGGAAAATTCTATTCAGATTTATCCTTATCAGAGAAAACAAATGTAATCAATAAGTTTGTACAAGCAGATTCGAACCTTCTGCTTTGCAGTAACATGTTGGTCATGATTGTTGACTGCCCGGGTTACCTCCCTTGCACTGCTCTTCACAAATGAAGAAATGTGTTCAAAATGAAAATGGCGTCTAAAAACGAAGTTGTCAGGATAACATTTAAAGAATTACATGAAATTGTTCAAAATTCATCAAAAGGTAACTTTAAGCTTCATTTTGCTTCTAGCCACCAAAGTCATTGCATTCAATCAAAGTACAATATGCTTTGGGATGTTGAAAACTAACTCTTCGGTCACAACGTCTGACATCGTTTCTCTCAAAATATAACAACAGAGTTAAAGTTCAATATATAAATCTAGAAATGTAACATTTAATTAAAAAATTATATTAACTAAGATATGTAATATTTTCATGTTTTATACTACTTTTTAGGTATAAGTACTTTTTGGTGTTAACTTTGATTGCACTTTCTTTCTTCCACTTTGACAGTTGTTGAATTTGAAATGACAACAAGTGTACTATTTAACATGATTATGACATTAAATGTGTGAGAAAATTTAACCACTGAGACTGTTTGTCTGTTGTAAGTTATTTGAGACTAACTTTTGTAACAACCACAGTTTTTGATAAATGAATTTGATAAAGTGAGTTGATAAAGAACAGTCAACAAGTAGAAACATTTTCATGTTTCTTTCAATTTGAAAAAGATCACAGTGCTGTCGTATAAGGCTAGCTTAGGCTACACACCTAAGCGATACATGTTCATTCTTCCGAGTAAAATACAGTAAATGGAATGAAACCACATCAATGTTCAGCTTCACTGATAATATCATATCGTTGTTGGGACAAAAGACCCCCATCTACAGGAGACTATTACATTTTAAAAAAAATCTAAATAACAGTATTTTACAAGTAATAAGTGTAAAGTTGACCAATATTAAAAGAACTTTGCTTCAGTTTCTGATAGAAAAATATATCTAGATAAGTCATGATGATATACATTTAATTTTGAAGATGTTCCAACTTTGGTTTGTAACCATAATGTCACATGTATTCATGAATATACTTTTTGACCAGTAAAATGATTGCATTTGCAGGATTATTATTCTTTCCATTCATTCCCAGTATGAAAATTTGATTAGTAAATTCTTATTTCCTTTCAACATAGTTTAACCATAATTCTATTTCCTTTCATAATCAGAATCTAATAAAAGAATTCACGATATCTTCCAAATTTCCTAAAGCCATAAAGAAATCAATCTTACAAGCTTCAACAAGCTTACTTTCGTCCTTATTTACTAGGTCACGTTTTGTGCAAGTGCGTATCTTTACCTTCGATGTAACTTGACCTGACAGAGCTGTATGTTGGTAAATGCCTTTTTCCCATCTTATCTAATGTCTCCTGATCTGCATTCATTGATAAAACTAAAGGTACCAGTTGGATTGTTGTGATGCCATACATGTATCAAAATGATTTTTGGTAAACCTTAATTTCAGTCATTAATTGATGCCTTGTAAATATTGGAAAACTCAACCACTCAGAACTGGCACTTTCATTGTAGAATGGTAATTTTACTGATAAACATACTGATGATTTTCTAGCCATAATAGAGGTATCATTGAATGAAAGGAAATGCTCTGACCCTCATTGAATAATACTAAGCAAGGTCAAACTTGGGGCCAATGGCCACAATGCAAAAAAAAGTTGGGTTTAAAATTCTAAATTCTGATATAAAATGAGACTTGAATTTTGTAGAATAATGTATTCAAAATATGTGCATGTATAATGAACATGATTTATTCAGAGATTGACAAATATGATTTTAATTTGGAATACTATTTTATATATATGCAGGAACAAAAGTTGAAGTCATCATTCAAGGAGAAATTTCACTATCATCAGTAATTATGACACATATATATGAAAATCAAATGATAAATGTACATCTTAATGATAACGGCTGAGTTACTCTGTCATTTAGTTTACTCTAGATATATTACTCTCCACTTATAAAAGAGTTTTATTCAAATTTCAGAAAATCTTATTTTTTAAAATTTGTAAAGAACATGACGCTGCTTCTGCAGAACACTGGGAGGAGTGAATGTTCATTTACCTTTTTGCCATTGTCCTTATCTTTCCCCATATTGGATGAGATCAGGAAGGATACATTTAGTAAACTGATGTGGTTACGTTTTGTTAACCATATGATAATGGTTCAAGTTCTGATATTAGTTCTGAATCTCATTGACAATCACTCTTTAGATTGTGTGAGACAATAAGCATTGTTTCTGTCACAATAATAAATAATGATCTTTAAGGATAGTTTATTATCTAATTGATTTATTTAAATGATTTTAATTATAATTCACTCAGACGATCAAAGTGACACATCAACTCTAGAAAAACAGAAGAAATCAGCTGGAAGAAGACGTCCCCCAATACAAATCTATCGGCCTGGTGTGTCTCGGCTGAGTAAAGTGAAACTGTCGAAGGAGTTGGCCAACCAGGACACAAAGAACAATGCATTGGAGGGAGAGAACTGGGAACTTGAACTGGAACAACAGGAGGGTGTTGCTACGGACGAGAGCGCACGCAACAGCAAAGAGAGTAGTGCCGAACCAGAGATCAACGGGATAGCAGTCGGGGGCCATCATGAGAGTTTGCAAACAAGCAGGAATAGCTCCCCTAGTGGAGATAAAAACGACAAACATAAGCATAAATCAAAAAGCAAGGGAGATAATCGTAAACGAGATAAGAAGAGACCGGATATTCAGATCTATGTCCCAAAAGGGAGGCTGATGGAGGATTGTCGACGAGGGGACGGATGTAATAGTCCTGATTCTGTTTCCCAGCCTGAGTATGAATCTGAGAGCCCGTACTCTACCCTGGGTCGAGGTTTCAGTCAGCGAAGGGGTTCTGATGTCCCCAGTCCAACATCACCTGTACCTCAAAGTCCAAGGTCACCCTCATTTAGGAAACCAGACATCAGACTAGTGTCAGGCAAACTGCAGGTTACAGTTCAGACAGATCAATGTGACACAGACAGGGAGCAGGGGCGAGAGAATCCCAGGGAGTCAAAAGGAAGACTTGCAAGGGAGAAGGCCAAGGACCGGGAGGAGTTGCTCAGTTCACTGAGAGCTGCTCGGGCTATGTCGGAATCGCTTGACTCCCCAGAACTGACTCGTAGGTTGAACAAACCAACTCGCCTCTCACTGTCTAGACAGAACTCCTTGTCACAGTCAGAAAATGATGATAGCGATGTCAAGGAAAATGTTTACAAGTCACGTAAATCTGCTCGATCGGGAGGCAAGAGGGGTGGCAAGCGTCACTCGTTCTCTGCTATGCGTCGCCAAAGGACAGGAAGTTTCAGCAGTGACATGAGTGCGAGCAGCGACGTGAGCCTTGAGGAGGAATTTGAGCAGGAGCCCAAAGCGCTGGACTGGGTTGAAGAAATGGAACAGGAGCTTGCACGTCAGGTCCAGGACGAGGCCCAGAGACTAAATGACTACCTCGAGAGCTGCGTGGCCGGGTACCCAGGGGATGTGAAGAAGTCACCACCAAAGGATCCAAAACCAAGGCAAGAGAAGCATCATGACAGAGCCAATGGTCCCAAAACTGTGATCAAAACTCAGGAATTCCGTGGCAGGAAGAAGGAGAGAAGACGAAGAACCACCGGCACAGAGAGCAGAGAATCAAGTGTACACAGTAACTATCAAGAAGAAGATCCCTGGGCTCCTAGAATCAGACCATCTCGTCGCCATAAGAAACGACACTCCTCGGCTGGGTCAAGGGGTAAAGGTGAGAGGTCTGATAACTATAGCGATGTAGGTGAAGGAAACAGAAGACGCAGGCATGACAGTCACGGAGGGGGAGGGGTTGGTCGGGAGGGCGGGGGACGGAGAGACTTCTATGAGAGGAGGAACAACTCTCATGAGCTGGATGTTGGTCATAAGAGGGATGGATACCACCGGAGGAGGCACGACAGTTACGGTGACACCCCCAGAGACAACTTCAACATAAAGGTTACCCTCGACAGAAACCAGAGACAGGTGAAGGTGTCTGATCAATCCCGACACAACCCTGAACCTCACCAGCCTCACTCCGGGGGGCTGATCCACCTCCCGAATACCGCCGCTGTCAAACATCCAGACCACTTGCCAGGTCAAGACGAGTCTGACGTGGGTATGATGGCCGGCCATCACCTGAAACACAGAGACACTCATCATGAGCAGGAACAGTCCAAAAGGATGCTGTTCGACCCCAGGAATCCACACAAACCAATTGTCATCACCAACTCCAAGATGAAAGGACACGACAAACGAGACATGCCACAACCCCCCCATGATCCTGTCCGAGGGACACCTCCTTCCACTCCACCTCAACCCCCTAACCCCCAGCAGTTCTACGGGGACTATCGACAAGGGTACCCCTACCCAGAGATGCCCTTCCCTGGACCAGGACCCTATCCAGGCATGCCGTCCCATCCAGCTGCTATGTTTGGTTACCCACAGTTCCCGTACAAGGAATGTGGGCTCTATGCAGATGACACATACACCAGGGACCCTTATTATCACAGGTGAGTGCTTTCTTGTGATTGGAGCCAGTTTACTTGGGACTTAATTCTTACATTTGGCTTCAGTCAAAACAATAAGAGTTCCATTTAATTTATTTGTGTAAAAGAGGTCATAGTCTTAGTGCCCCTGAAGGATTTGTGATTTTTAATACTGTTAACACAAAGTTTTGTTGTTAGATAAGCAAATTGTTTTCTGTCATGTTGGATAAGCAAATGTGTCAACTTGTTGAAGCAGTGGGTACGACCCGGACCAGGTAATTGGAGGTCGGTCACGGTCTCAGTGCCGGGCGATGGCAGAACAGCTCCTAAGAGATACCCAGCCCCTGGACAACCAGCTCAACAACCTTCTGTCTCGCCGCATCAACGGGGACGACGGCTGGAGACGCATCATGAAGCTCAGGTGGGTGCACATGTGGTTGAAATAGCAGTAATTAGAAATTAACCTTGGATTGACAAGCCCATGCATCCATCAAATCAGTCCAAATGAATTCCAACTAATATTTCCATCAACATACCATATGAAATTTTAACTAGATCTTCAGACTACCAGTTTTTATTATGCTTTTATAGCCCAGCTTCATTTACTCAAGCCATTGGCTACCTTAGTAGTAAAAACCTGCCATCCTGCCATGGCTAAAGAACGATGCTAGACAAGTAAAATATATAAAAAGATTTGATTGTGACTGTACATAGAGATTATTACCAGAGTATGTTTTGATATCGTAAATGTCACTATATAAACAATAAAAATTTTATTAGGCAAGGTTTACCGAGCCTAATACATAGTTTTTATTGTGTATATAGTGATATTTACGATATTAAAACATACGAAGGTAATAATCTCTTTATCATATAATGTCATTTTGAAATAAAGCTCCTATTTTGGTTAATTTTTGTCCCCTCTAAAAAAGAAAAGGGCGTATGAATATATCCCACGTCATCACTAGGCAACTCACATTCCATTTCGCGTCATAGGAAAATGGCGTCACACAAGAGCAAAATAGTCCAATTTGTCAAACCTTTTACAACAACAGTGTACGCGTTTTGTTTGAATAAAACATCACACAAAATACAAAATGTCATAAATGTTTCAGATATATTAAATATCGTTCAAAACATTTGAAATTGAAAATGTCACATTAGACCCGCGTAGCAACACAACACAGGAACAAGCTAACAGGTCACGTTCAAAAGTTCTCGCACCGCGTTATACTGAACGAACGTCATTCCTGACTGCTGTCGGATTCAATAGCTGCAATATTCCTCTGTATTTTGGAGGAGAGGAGAGAATTTTGGTGATTTATTGACATTGACTGTGATACTGCCGCCATATATAGGAGACGCAAAGAGGGTGTGAACACCACCTAAAATGGACACATGTATTTCACTCGATGATCGAGAACAAGCTAGGTCATTCGGTTTTTATTGTTTAAATAGTGATATTTATGATATAAAAACATACGAAGGTTATAATCTCTTTATCACATAATGTCATTTTGAAATAAACCTTCTTATTTTGCTTAATTTGTGTCGATGCGAACACAATCGGCGATTGACAAGGCGGCCATGTTTGTTTACATTGACGCCCTCGTCTGCAAAACACACCAAACTCGACACGTCGTTTGTACTGCTAAGGAAACGTTTTAGGATTCGCTCTTCTCGGTACGGAGCTAGCGAAAGTAGTGCGACCTAGTTACCCTCAATTACATAGTTATCAGGGATCTGATAACATGATTACAAGATGGGTTTATTGCACCGATAACACTGCCCATTTTATGATAAATCTTGTTAGTGGGAACAAAGTATCCATTGATTTTCTTCAATATATACACAGTTTTGACTTCAGGTTTCAGCTCTTACGATAATTCCTATCTGAATGGCCGGCAACTATCTATCCCCTGCAACTGTCAACCTTGACACTGAGGTGTCTCCATCAATCTTTTCTCATATCTTTGTGAACATGACCTGCCTGTTTGATCTGTTGTAGAGATGAGTTGAGGAGCCGGTACGAGCAGATCATGTTCCTTGACGCGGACGTGGCCAACAAGCATGGAGTGGAACAGCTGCTGTGGAAGTCTGTCTACTATCAGGTGGATAACCTTCATCTGTCCTTTTTATCTCAGTTTGTCATGTTGCTGATATGTTCTCGTTTCAAGCTGTACTAAGTTGAACCCCAAATAATATGGGTGTTACAGGGGTGAACATTTGGAGTGATTAACCAAAACCAAAACTAATTGGCATAGAGAGTTAAATTTTTGTTGAGACTAGTGTTTGTAGATTTCACATTCTATGACATCACAATGCTATAACCTCATTATAATACCACAGCCTTACAGCGTAAGCGGGAGTATATAGCGTTCATTCTGTCCGTCTGTCTGTCAGTCTGTCTGTCCGTCAATCAGGCAGTCACAAATCTTTGTCCGGAGCATATCTCCTAAACTATACATGCTGGCTTCAACAAACTTCATACACTTATCAACCATGATCCCTAGATGTGCCTTTTGAGGGTTAGACCAACAATTGATTTTTATTTTTTGCGGTTTCCATGGAAACATGACTGAACAGTGACTATCACAAAGTCATATTCCGAAGCATATCAGCTTAACTATATATGCTATCTTCACAAAACTTCATACACTAGTTTTATCAACCATGATACCTAGATGTGCCTTTTGAGGGTAAGACCAACAAATGATTTTTATTTTTTGCGGTTTCCATGGGAACATGACTAAAGCAGTGACAAAGTCTTTTGTCCGGAGTATATCTTCTAAACTACACATGCTATCTTCACCAAACTTCATACTCTTATCAACCATGATACCTAGATGTACCTTTTTTTAGAGTTAGACCAACAAATTATTTTTATTTTTAGCAGTTTCAAAGGAAACATAACTAAAAAAAATGACTCTATGACAAAGTGCTTTTTCCTCAGCATATCTCCTAAACTATACATGCTAGCTTCAACAAACTAATACACTTATGAACCATGATCCCTAGATGAGCCTTTTGAGGGTTGGACCAACAAAGGAAGCCAGGCTATAGTTTGAAGCGGGGGTATGTGAGCTATGCTCACTTCTTTACTTGTTTAAGATGCCTAATGGCAATTTTATGGTCAGAGATTCATTTGAAATACTGTGTAAGAATGATTTTGGATGAAAAAAAACATCTAACCCAAGTGTCATCTGATATCGAATACATCAACACAAGTTGAATAAAGTTGCAAATATCTGAGGCTTGCTGACAGGGCATTGTTCAAAATCTACTGTCAAATTTATATCTCCTAGGAGAAACCTCTTCTCCCACAATGGATTTCTCTTGTGGAACACAGTATTGGATGATAATTTTGATATATCAAGACACTGGGTGAGATTCTCCATGTGTTTCATTGTGTTACTTCCCAAAAATAAGGGCTTGGTAGGGGTGTAAATAGTTTGGAAGAGTTGCAAACAAAATGGCTAAATTTTTATGAAAACATTATTATAAGTTCATTTCAATCATATTGTTATGGCAATAGGGATTTATGCGAACCGAAGTTCATGACTGTAGCAAAAATAATATTCACAGTACAGAATGTTTTACCAGTGTGAGCTCACTTAGGTAAGCTAGGTAGTTGCAGGTGTTCAGAGCTGGGCATGTCTATTGACAAATTGTATAAATATGCATATTCAGGGATTATGTTGGTGGAAGAAGGTTTGTAGTTTGTATTTTGAATGTTTTTAGTTATTCTTTATGCGTTTATTGATCATCCCAAGTAGATATTTCTTAACAGTGTTTCCATGGTTACAGGTGATCGAGGTGTTCCGACGCCATCTAAACGATGATCAGGAAGATGATCTGAAGTCTCGACTCCATGACGTGCTGGACGAGGTATGTGCGCCGCTTGTGATTTTTTTGTTAATGGCCATATGAAGGTTTTTATGATTATTAATATTTCAGGAAAAGAATAATGTAAATTTGTTGTAGTTTTTATTGTTTTAGCAATTTTCCTATTTACCATGAAATTTTTCTCATTGATGCAACTCAATCATCTTTTAGCTGATGTGATGATATTTGTCTAAAATACAATCTTATGGACCCTTACCTGGGAATGTGCTCTCTGTAGCCATTGACAAGTTGCCAATAACTCCCCTAAAAATGCTCAGAAAGGCAGGCATGAACACACACAGAAACTTCAGGGATACTCTGACAGCAGGAATTATTTCTGATAAAAGTATTTACGACTCTTCATTCTCTGAACACAATGTCCTATTGGCTGTCTTTAGTATTTAATCTTGAAAGTTTACATTGTACTGCTGTGACCTTTTCTTGAATCTTTCAATCGTTGATCATATTATAATATTCTGTTACCTGTAACTTACACTTGTGGTTAATGGTGAAATAGTTTCTCACTTCCCAACACAGATTTCTTTCAGTGTCCATACACATGTAAATGTACACAGGCTGCCAAGTCCTGACTCTGCTAACTATGTAGCGCTCATCCTCTAAGTCTGTCGGAGCTTTCACGTAATAATTCCATCGCTGCATATTTTATCACTGAAACATTTTGTTGTCAAGACAATGTCTTTGCTCTTGTTAGTCTTACAAATTAAACAGAAGAAGCTTTACAATCTCTATGGTTAAATTGCTCAAAGGATTAATATTTTCGACTAGAAATGATTCAACTAGTAACCAACTCATGAGGCAGGGAGGCGGGAGGCGGTGTGTGTGAGCTCTACTAACTTCTGTCTGGTTTGTAAACCCTTAGTGATTTCCTGTGTCTTGTTTCCAAGGGTACGGAGTTCTTCCAGTCGCTGCTCCAGAAGCTACAGACCACCAACAGCTTCAACATCGACTCCTTCCTAGACCAGAGCCAGCCACCAGGAGACAACATGAGTCGCTCCGTCAAGCTTGCGCTCCTCAGCTCCCAGCGCTCCTTCATCTTCCTCGGTGACATCGCCCGGTACCGGGAACAAGCCAACGAGACAACCAACTATGGACGTGCGCGCAAGTGAGTCTGAGAGAAAGACAACCTATTTAATTAGGAAATAGATTTCATGATGTGATTGTTCTCTGTTTTGAAGGGTTCAATATTAAGATTGGAATAAATGCCAGAGTTTGTCGAAATTACAGCAAGACAACTTCTTTGACTTATATGAAAAGGTCATAAGCCTGCCCATATTTGTGCCTCTTGTTTGAGCTCACTAACAAAAGGTTTTTTTTGTCCCCCGCCGCAACGCGGAACGGGGGACTATGAATTCAGCGGCGTCTGTCCGTACGTCCGTACGTCCGGATTCTTGTTAACGCGATAACTCATGAAGCTTAGCACCTAGAGTGTTCATATTTGGTGACAGCTTTCAATGGAGGAAGACTCAGACGCCAGTCGACTTTGGTGACCTTGACGTCATTTTCAAGGTCACCACGACAAACTCGTGAAGCTTAGCACCTAGAGTGTTCATATTTGGTGACAGCTTTCAATGGAGGAAGACTCAGACGCCAGTCGACTTTGGTGACCTTGACGTCATTTTTAAGGTCACCATGACACTACGTCTCTCCGGATTCTTGTTAATGCGATAACTCATGAAGCTTAGCACCTACAGTGGTCACATTTGGTGACAGCTTTCAATGGAGGAAGACTCAGTCGCCAGTCGACTTTGGTGACCTTGACGTCATTTTCAAGGTCACCACGACAAACTCGTGAAGCTTAGCACCTAGAGTGTTCATATTTGATGACAGCTTTCAATGGAGGAAGACTCAGACGCCAGTCGACTTTGGTGACCTTGACGTCATTTTCAAGGTCACCACGACACCACGTATGTCCGGATTCTTGTTAACGCAATAACTCATGAAGCTTAGCACCTAGAGTGGTCAAATTTGGTGACAGCTTTCATTGGAGGAAGACTCAGACGCCAGTCGACTTTGGTGACCTTGAGGTCATTTTCAAGGTCACAACGACAAACTCGTGAAGCTTAGCACCTAGAGTGTTCATATTTGGTGACAGCTTTCAATGGAGGAAGACTCAGACGCCAGTCGACTTTAGTGACCTTGACGTCATTTTCAAGGTCACCACGACACTACGTACGCTAGGACTCTTGTTAACGCGATAACTTATGAAGCTTAGCACCTAGAGTGTTCATATTTGATGACAGCTTTCAATGGAGGAAGACTCAGACGCCAGTCGACTTTGGTGACCTTGACGTCATTTTTAAGGTCACCATGACACTACGTCTCTCCGGATTCTTGTTAATGAGATAACTCATGAAGCTTAGCACCTAGAGTGGTCATATTTGGTGACAGCTTTTGATGGAGGAAGACTCAGAAGACAGTCGACATTGGTGACCATGACGTCATTTTCAAGGTCACTACGACACTTTGACCAATTTCTAATACATTGTTAACGTGCACCTAGTGTTCATATTTGTTGACAGCCTTCAATGGCGGAAGACTCAGATGCCAGTCGACTTTGATGACCTTGACCTCATTTTCAAGGTCTTCACGACACTTTGACCACTGTGTAATACATTGTTAATGCGGTATCTCGTAAAGCTTACTCAGATGCCAGTCGACTTTGATGACCTTGACCTCATTTTCAATAATAATATTAATTATGCCAAATATCTCATAACGGCGGGGGACATTGCCATGTTAGTGGCAAACGCTTGTTGGTTTTTGTTTTCAAAATGAACTGTTCTAATAAAAATACTCAGGTTCCTCCGAAAGGCATAACATTGTAACATAAGCTATTTTGCAATATTTCAGCCTCTGTAAACACTGATGAATAAAAAACATATTTACATTTTGAATATCTAATAATAAAGAAGACTCAAAGTTCAATGTGCATATTCGAAAAAAGTGAGGCTTTCTGAAAGTGTATGAAATATAATTGAGGTTGTTTGAATGATAACATTTGAAAGAATGTCTCTGGTGGCACAACTAACTTTAATTGTATCCAATCATGTTTCTAAATTTCTAGTGCTGCTGTTGAGCTACCTCTGTTTGTAGAGAATCAACTTAGTTACGAGAATAAAGTTTTATTTAATTGCTTTCAAAAATATATTAGTGAAAATAGCATATTAGTGTTGTTTGTCAGTTCATATGGCAATATGGATGTATGAATGTGTTTGGCGCACCTTTAGAATCCCTCACCATAAAATTCTCGTGATGAAAGTTTATAAAAGCACGCGCCTGCAGCGCCTTATATATAAGAGAAGCACACACCAGCGGACTGATCTCTGTAAGGAGACATTTTAGACGAAAATAGAGGTAATTTTTTTGTCTATCAGCAAAAGTTTGATTTAAAACTGTCTGAAAGACGATAGTTTTAAACAAGAATTTTAATATTACTTAAAAATATCCATCCGATCTTTGGCAAACGAGGGAAAATCCTGATGACGTATCTGATCGCTGATTGGTCAATTCTTACCTCACGTGAAGAATGTTTCCAAATAAGTAAGAGGCTACTTGGGGAAAATCTCATGACAGAAAGGGTGATGTTTTTGTTTACGTTAAGTTTTTGTAATTTTCCGTTTATGATGCTGCGTATATTGGTTACATTAGTGTTTTAACGACTAAGTGTCATTATATCTGTAAGGAATTATTTTGTGTAACACTTTTTGAATGAGCATATTCATTTTTAAACAAAACTTGGAAGGATTCACAGGAAAGACCTAGCCTAAGTGAAAATGTCAATGCTTTCATTAACTTCCATGGTAAATGAAACTAAATTCGCACGCTACTAAATGCATTTAAGATATTGTTAAATCACTTATATATATATAGATAATTTTCATTGAAACTTACCTTGTAGTAAATTTTATTATAAGATCTAATCATACTTTTTTTTTTGGTTGCTTTGAAAATTTACACCCCGGGCCGATTCACTATTCAAGATGAAGCTAGGCTTACATTACTACATCATTTAACATTACCCTTGAAACAAAAATGCATCTAATCAAAGGGATGAGAATATCATGATGTGTCCAGGGGTTAACTCGTAACCTATTGTCAGTAATCAAAACTAGATGCAACGCAAATCAAACACCAAATCACTCGGTCACGTAAGAAAATAAATATAGCAATTCTTACACAAAATGACCGACATCAACCTAAAATGACAGTACTATTTAACCTCTGTTAATTGCATCATCTAAGAGGGGATCCAAGGGTTAAATAACATCGTCAAAATGTATCCAAGGCAAAGCCTCCATCAGACGCCCAGAAAAAAACAACATGTTGTGGAAATCGAAGAGAACCTTCACCTACTGACACAAAAGTAACAATATTTCTTGAAATCATGACTGTGACAATCCCTGAACAATAATACTAACCACAAGATACGATGTTAGCGTGGGGCCTAGTGCGAAATAAGATCAACAATTTGTACCCAAAGGGCTAAAATTTTCAAAACCGTCAATCGGGCAGGAGTCACAGTAAACGTAAATGGCGTCAAGTCTAACACCTCTCGCTTCAATGACCAATAGCGTCTGCGCATGTCTGGTTAGAAAAGTGTTCTCGAATGAAATAAAACATTCTTTTCACAAGAGGTAAATTTGGTGAGGGAATCTAAAGTTAAGCCATGTGTTTTGTGCCAAAGAAGAAATTTTTTATCCCATCAGCACTTCTTGAGTGATCTTTTAAGTGTCACTTTAGCAGAAACTGCAAAATTGGAAAGTTCACAATGGCTGAAACGATGTGGAACAATTTCTCATGTTTATCAACATCAAGGAGCAAGACCTGTTCATTATGTAATGGTGCTATTTTTGTGTCTTGGATAATCTTGCATTGGACTGTTGTCTTTCTTTCAGTTGGTACCTGAAAGCCCAGCAGATAGCTCCAAAGAATGGACGTCCCTACAATCAGCTGGCAATTCTTGCCATGTACACGGTATGTGGCTTACATGAGTCTGTTTCAATAGTGCTGCCTAGCTTTATTGATTGTGTTTCAAACATTACCACAATGGCGGGAACATTTTTTTTAAAAAAATGAAATTTTCAGAATTAGCCCTTTTGAGATATGCAGATTTTTTTCTGCTGTTTTACAGATTTAAAGACGGTTTTATGATTATGAATTTTTGAATGGTTTGTAACAGTATATAAGTAAGTTTTGAATTCTAGGCCCTTTGTATTGTATGGCAATGTTAGATAACACTCAACATCTATTTAGCAGTGTTTCAGATCAAAGAAACCACCCGTCCGTTAAAGTGCTGTTTTTGAATGGAATCTGAAACAACAATGGTATTCTTATAGCCTTAGCAGCATGTCTGATAGATCTTTATATGGTATTCATTGCACTGGATTTCCACTTCCTCAATTAAAGATCAAACCATTTGACCAGTGCCCTGTCCCTGTAAGAGTTAAGGACATATCAGTTTATTGCAAAATAAAAGATGATTAAGACTTTTCTGTTTGTGACATCAGAGAAGGAAGCTAGACGCTGTGTACTACTACATGCGGAGTCTGGCCGCCAGCAACCCCTTCCTCACTGCCCGCGAGAGTCTTATGTCCGTGTTTGAAGATGTCAGGAAAAAGGTGAGTTCCTGTCTGAGTTATCCCAAAATTTCAGAGGCAAGTGGCAGTGTTACGCATCTTTATACTTTCCTTTCATCCCATGTTAAAGTTGTCTCCATAGAGGTCAGTCCGCAGCTTCTTTCTCTACAGTACACAAGTTAGTGTTTCTTTCTGCTGCCATGATGCACTACACATAATGACTTTGTGCTAACCAATTAAAACCTTTTAGAGGAGATCGTTAATTGTAGCACGGCATTGCAGAAGCGCAGAGTGTAAGTCAACCATAAAGTTTGTTATATATGGAAGTTTAACACTACCACACACCTATTCATTTTTTTTTATTAGTAGTTTTATGTGTGAATTTAGCATAGAAAAATGTCCCCTGTCAAACCGGCAAAATATGACAAAAGTTTGAATATAATAATAACAATGAAATTCATAATAAATAAAGAGTTATAAGTTGAAATATGTAGAGGATATCAATCTGCCCTTGACAAATACCATGTTATCTCATCGAGTGAGATTTAAAAGCAGTTTCTTCACAACCACAAGTGAAATATCAACTTTTCTACCTCAATAAATGAGATAATTATGGTATCTGTCAAGGGAAAGCAGATATTCTATTCATTAAATGACTTTATTCTTTTACCTGTTGAAATTGACCTTTGACTATACTGTGCCAAAAGAAAGCCAGTAACAGTGACGTCATGCAATGGTTGTGATGACGTCAGGAGAGTGACGATAAAGGTTTTCACTACTTTTGCCAGATAGAGGGTTTATTTCACTGATAGAATAGTCATGAAATAAAGATTAATACTTTTAGAAGATTTTTAGTTTGTGTTTAGACATCGATCTTGCGTCATTTTATTTACGTCTAACTCTCTAAGGCTGAAGCGAGTGAAACAAAGCGAGTGACCGAACGTGAGAAGGTGAGGAGGCTGAAGCAGAAGCGGCACAGGGAGGGACCCCGTGTTGAGATCTGGGTGTCACATGACGGGCGCAGTGTGGAGGACGAGGTGGATGAAACAAAGGAGGAGGATCTGTCAGCGCTGTCTGCTATAGAGGTCAGTTATAATGAGGTCAAGAGGTGACGTCAAGAATAAAGGCAAATTCTCCTAAGATAACTTTGCATGTTTTACTACTGCATGATGGAATTTCCAACTAGGATCAACCATGTCACATTTTGCTGATTAAGTAAAGGTTGCCAAGTGAGTTGGAGGTGTGGATGAATTGGAACACCTAGGCACGTGTGAATTATGATCCTGAGACCGAAGCCTGGTTAAATCGCACGTGCCTAGGTGTTTCAATTCATGCAAGCCGACAACGAGGTTGACTTAACATTCAAACATTAAAATCAAGCGGCTACGGCATCACAGTTACATCACAAAATTTTCAGTTTAAGCAGTCTTGTAGAGTATTACTGTAGAGCATTGTTTTGGATTTACGCATATATCTGTTAAATGTAACAATTTTGTCTAACACTTATGAAAAGTAAGAATAAACTTTCAACAACAGCTTTAGCTAGCTTTTATTTTGAAGCATTTTAATTTTACATTTGATATTTAAGCCATGCGTAGGTAAGTGGTAAGTAATGCCACGTAACTTGCATATGAATTTGGAGATTCGCCACCCTAATCCTATAGACAGAAACTTTAATTTATATTTCAAAGTTTCAATCTTTTGAAAACATATGGATACAATTACAAAACAATTACAAACTCGGGACGCGAAATAACAGAATGTCACAAATTAAAAAAATAGATATAACTATTTTATTTGATATATCTATTGTTGTCTAAGTCTTTAATCATTGTTTACTCAAACTTCATATATTGTCAACTTCATGTCTAATATACAGGTGAACAAGCGCTTCGTCCTCAGTTTTCTCAACATCCATGGGAAGTTATTCACCAAGATTGGGTGAGTTGATGTTTACACTACCTTTGATGTTATATCTAGATAGGAACTTAATTCTTTATCTTTCTATTTTCATTAATCGCTAACTTATAGATAAAATACTTTATTCTACAGCAGATACTCATTATGAATTAATTTGATAAGTAAAAATCCTGAAATTAATGACACTTTTCCGGTCATGTATTTTGTTTACTAGTTTCATTAATTTGCATTTTGACTTGATATTTGACTGAAAGAAGTTTAATGACAAACCTACAATCAGAGTAGGGTCACTTTTGAATACATTTATGCATATTGGTGAAATAATATTTCTGCTCAATTAATCATGTTTTTGTGATATGAAATGAGCAGACTGTGTGGTTATGATAGAATGTCATGTCTATGTTCAGCATGGAGACATTCCCTGAGAGCTGCTGTCTGATGCTGCGGGAGTTTGAGGCATTGTTACAGCACGCACCGGTTGTCATCAGCAGCAACCGTCTTCTCCAGCTTATGGCCATAAACATGTTTGCAGTGGAGAACACCGCTCTCAAAGGTATGTATGTTAGTTTGTCCATCTGTTCTTCATGACATTTTTGTTGATTAGTGCCTAATCCTCAATCATAAGTGAATTGATTGATTTTGTAAAGTGCTAGGATTAATCATTATTAAATCGAAAATTCTTTGAAGAACCATTCCTTTTGAAGGGTCTTAAAAAGAATGTCACCATTCTGACTAATGCTTCTCTTGTTTCATTCTTGTCAACATGAACATTTTCTACCTAATTTGTTGAAAAATGCTACTTAACTTGACAGAATAACAACACAGTTTGCCTGAATGAATGCTAACACAGATTCACAACACAGTTTGCCTGAATGATTGCTAACACAGAATCACAACACAGTTTGCCTGAATGATTGCTAACACAGAATCACAACACAGTTTCACTTAATGAATGCCGACACAGAATCACAACACAGTTTCAGTGAATGAATGCCGACACAGAATCACAACACAGTTTCAGTGAATGAATGCTTTCACAGAATCACAACACAGTTTCAGTGAATGAATGCTGACACAGAATCACAACACAGTTTCAGTGAATGAATGCCGACACAGAATCACAACACAGTTTCAGTGAATGAATGCTTTCACAGAATCACAACACAGTTTCAGTGAATGAATGCTGACACAGAATCACAACACAGTTTCAGTGAATGAATGCTTTCACAGAATCACAACACAGTTTCAGTGAATGAATGCTGACACAGAATCACAACACAGTTTCAGTGAATGAATGCCGACACAGAATCACAACACAGTTTCACTGAATGAATGCTTTCACAGAATCACAACACAGTTTCACTGAATGAATGCTTTCACAGAATCACAACACAGTTTCACTTAATGAATGCTGACACAGAATCACAACACAGTTTCAGTGAATGAATGCCGACACAGAATCACAACACAGTTTCAGTGAATGAATGCTGACACAGAATCACAACACAGTTTCACTTAATGAATGCCGACACAGAATCACAACACAGTTTCAGTGAATGAATGCCGACACAGAATCACAACACAGTTTCACTTAATGAATGCTTTCACAGAATCACAACACAGTTTCAGTGAATGAATGCTGACACAGAATCACAACACAGTTTCACTGAATGAATGCTTTCACAGAATCACAACACAGTTTCACTGAATGAATGCTTTCACAGAATCACAACACAGTTTCACTGAATGAATGCTTTCACAGAATCACAACACAGTTTCACTGAATGAATGCTTTCACAGAATCACAACACAGTTTCACTGAATGAATGCTTACAAAGAATCACACCTGTGTTCTAGACGAGAGCCTTGGGGAAACGTGTCGCTCATTGCTCCAGGAGCACGCAGTTCAGCTCGGCCTTGACATGTTTGGCCTGCTGGTAACTCACTGCTCCGACCTCTTGACCTCTCACCTCTGCTCGGCTGACTACCCTGCCCAGCTGCTCAACGAGGACCTTCACCAGCTCGTCCCCGGGGTCAAGTCTTGGTCTGATTGGATGATGTGTCACCCTCACCTCTGGAATCCCCCGCCCACTCTGAGACCCCCTGACCTAGGGTAGGTTCACTTGTACTCATTTTTCATACAGTTGACCCATTATTATCCTCCGCCACAATGTTTGCACTTAGTTTGAGGGTGTCTTCCAAATTTGGTAATCCTTTTCTCAGAAACCATTGAAAAGAAGTTGGCGTGTGACATCAGGAAATCAATACCTTGGTGGAGTTTGAAAATGACAAGTTTGTAATTATTTTTTCCTTGGCTATTGCCGTTCTTGTGTGTTTTGCACATAGTGTGGTGTACCTTGTAAGGGGATAGCATTTCACAGAAACTATTTAAGAGAGGATTTCCAAATTTGGTGTGTGGCAACAGGGTATCAATACTTTGCTGGAGTTTCAAAATAAGAAGTTATTGTTAATGTTTTGTTATATTAACCCTTAAGATGCGGGTCCCGGAATATTCCGGGATGAAATTAGCTTTGCCCGCAAGTCCTCTTAGCGGGATGCGAGTAGCACACTCTATTTTTCTCACGCTAACTAATTATGACCGCGGGTCTCGGTAGCGGGTCCCGGAAATTTATTGCCTAGCAGTAGTCTCAGTTCAACGCTTGTATTTTCGTTCCGGCTGCCGCTAAGCAACCGTGTTTTGTTTCGTTGGTGTTCTAAATAATGCGCGAACATGCTCCGAAAGTTATGAGAGTATTGATAATGTTTATCGTACCGAAAATAAACGTTAAAATCACTCAATTTTTCCCCACTCCCCGCCGCACGTGCTAATAGCCTGTGGGCACTTTCTACCCTCTCGCACGAGCTTACCGACCCGCGCATGCTATCGTTTACTGAGACGCGTGCATTTTGACCCTATGCACGCCTTCCTATCGCACGCCCTATGCTCTGAACCCTTGGGCGTATTACAATACCGGTTGGATCTTTTGAAAGAGCAGAAAATTGTCTTCAATTCAATATAAAATACATAACTACGCCACCTGAAATGAAGATACAGCATGTGCCGCAAAAAAGGTGATTTTTACATATTTTTAGTTTTACACCATTTTGTCACACCAATCTTCACATGATGTGGTCAACTTATTTTGACAATTTTTATATTATAAGATAGAGAGAAAGATTGTCTTTCATTCCATGTAAAATTTGTACATGCGCAAAAATAAATAAAGACACAGCAAGCGCCGCACAAAAAGCTAATTTCTCTATTCAAATCATGTAAACTGAACGGCGATTTTGACATGTGCCTTTATTTCGTTTATATCTTCTCAACAGCTAGGCGTATTTTGAAATTGATTACCTCGTGATAAAGAGGAAATAATTGTCTTCGATTTGATGTAAAAAAGTTATATGCAGTATATAAAATAAAGATACAGCAAGTGCCGCAAAATTGCGACTTTTCTTTATTCTTTGTGTTTTTACCATTTTCTCGCACTTTATATCACATAAAGTTCTCGGGACATTTTGAAATTTCATATATCAAAATATAGAGAAAAGGATGATCTTTATTTCCATATAAGATTTGTATGTAAACGAAAATCAGTAAATACCCGACGAGCATTGCGCAAACAGGCAATTTCTCTATTCATATCTTGTTAACCGAGAAGCGATTTTTTCAACTGCTTTTTACACTTCCTATCCATTTAACGGCAGAGCGCATTATCAACATTTTTATATCACAATAAAGAGAAAAGGATCGTCTTCAATTCTATGTAAAATTTGCAAATTACAATGAAACAATAAAGGAGCGGTAAGTGATGTCGCAATCATCAAAATCTGTTTTCAAATACCTGAGGGTACAATCTTTGCAAACTATATATATTCCAAACCAAGCGGTACATATTTATCATTTTCATATCAACGTAAAGAGGAAATAAATACCTTCATTTTCATGTGTAATTTGCCCATATTTGCATCAAAATAAAACGTGTGGAAATTATGCGACAAATGTCGCGGTAAGGCGATTATCAAAGACTTTATTCACTAGCTATACCCACGTTACGTTGGTAATAACTTCTAATTACAGTGCAAAAGATTGTTATGATTTATTTTTTCGTAAAGAAGAATAAATTGCCTTCAATTCCATATATAATTTGCATGTATACAAAGCGAATAACTTGAATTATAAAATTGGAAATAAAGACAATTTCTGTTAAGTGTGAGTGTATTTTTCAGCGGGGATACCCCGCCTGCACGCGCTGAGCGCGTGCGTTTGCCCGGGGCTACTAGCTTAGTAATATTACTGTGGGGGTCAGAACGTTATCGGGATTTATCACTACCATGCTTTCGTTATTTATATCTTTCGTTTAGGATGGCGTATCGTAATAAAATTTATCGTGAAATATAGAGCAAGAAATTAGCTTCAATTCCGTATATAATTTGCATGTGTGCACTCAGTGATTAAATGATTTTATAATGTTTGAAATGAAGACAATTTTTAAAATTTAGTAAAATTCGTTCCAGACATATTATAAAAATAATTTTTATATCGATGTGAAAAGGAACAATTCATCTTTAGTTTCGTTTTGATTTCGCGCATGCGCTCTTGGAATTTATTGAGTTATGGCGCCCGAATTGAAAACAAGTTTACTTCGGTTGTAGAAACCGTTCCAGGGGTGATAGAAATTTCATTCAAAGTGTCAAGTAAGTATCATCCATTTATAACACGGGATTCGCCGACTAGCTTTGTATAAAACGACGATAACGTCCGTATTCCGCCATGTAAACACGCCATATGTTGTTAAAACGGTCGCATCTGGCGGCGCTGGAAAATTCGGCCACAGGGGCTAATTGCGTTATTACCGTAGCGAGGCGAGTGCTGGAAAATTCAGCCACGGGGGCAAAACTGGTCAAAATAATATTCAGCAACGGAAGGGTTAATCTGACTAAGGGCAACTAGGAAAAGGTTGTTGGGTAAGGTGTAGTCCAGCATATAACTAGACGTCTACGCACATACCAAGGTGTGCTTCAACGTCTAGCCGGCGAGTGAATTTTCTTTGACGCACTCTAGTCACGACCGAGAGGCGAAACGGGTTTAGATCAAAATGAGAATGAAATCTTGATCTTTCAATTACTTTATGTGTTTGGGTTGCTAAAACTAATATTCACCTTTGATTTGGGACACTGACCTTCACTTTATTAGTCTCAGGTTATTACTTACGAGTTTTGAAACCTAGCTACCCCCTTATTTACTTTTAGTTAGCGGCCATTTTAATATGCTAATTAACTGTTTTTTAAAAAGCGGATTCCGATTAAAACGGACCGTGATTAACCTAACGTTTACTACTTGATGGGGGAATCACACTTTCAGCAGTTGTAGACAATGACATTCGTGTTTCATAAAAAAAAACCTTATAAAAACATCTGCAGATATACTTCATAGATGATATTATCAATACATCTATTTGGAAATAGTTTCAAATTATTTGAAATAAATACATTTATAGACGACAATATTTTATGATTTCTGACCTCGTGGAATGAAATTTATGAATCACTCTCTTGAATATTATCTGAACATATGTATCTGCGATACGTTTATTCCCCTTTCCTATTTCTTGCGTGACGTAAATTATTCGTAAAGAGACTAAAGAGAGCATACAAACCTAATTTTTACTGTCACGTGCATACGGCCGATCCTCTTGCCAACAACTAATGAAAAAGAAAGCGTCTGTGATCTGAAGTGACCGACGACGTCGGCGAAAAATGTGCGCTAGCATAGCAATCAACAAAGAAATAAAATTATTCCGCTTTCAAAATTGCGAAGAACCCGTTTCCAGGAGATTTAATCATATAGTCTGGAGCTTAAATAGTTATTGGATTCCTACGGTTTTCATACACGTCGTCTCCATGTTTGTTTCCCAACGCTTTGGAACGTTATCTACTTTTGCATGGTCAGGTGGCAGGTTTTCATGATCAAGTTCGTTCTCTGAGGTTGTTATACAGTCAATGAAGGATGGATGTGAAGGTTGATCCAATATATTAAATTTATCTCAACATGTTTGATCGGTCATTGTCATTTGAAACTACTTCGAACCATTGTTCAGTATTTAAGATCCTCATTTCAGAGGCCGCCGTAAGAGTTTTGAATAAATCTTTATCGGGTTGTACATGAAACAAAAATTCCTTTTGACGATCGACGAAATAAGAGTATGTTTAATATCTTCACCTGTCTCGAAAACAAAGTCCATGTAGTCAAAGATAGTCATAAACGGAACTCGAAGGCCCGTAATTATTACAGCTACTTTTGAGTGGGTTGAAATTATCATGTGTATTTGCGATAAGTTTAAAAAAGAATTATACTTTTTTTGGACATAATAGAATAGAAATTAAGTGGTGCATGACCATACAATAGCAAATTTATTCAATAAATACATAAATCATCAGGTACATAAATATCATCACTGACTCTCCATATACGGTCCGTTGAGAAGACAGTTTATATATTATATCTTCCACAGATTTAATTTTGAGTTGATAAAATAATCCTTTTTTTCAACTCGAAATGTAAGGTTGTTAAAATACTACTGACAAAGAAAACAACCGGATTCATGTGATCGTATTCACATTTTTATCTCCCAAATGGAAATGAAACGATGCAAGTAAATCTCATATACGATACTCTAAATTTTACTTACCAATGTAAGTGCTCTTTAATTGTTTAATTTTACAATAGTAAAATTTCCACCTCACCTGCGTCAATATTATCAAAAGTAACTAAAGAAAGATACGCTAATTACGTACAAATGTTTTGTTGTATTATCACAGATGAACATATCGATGGCCATCATGAATAGAAATATTGTTTTACAGAAATTATTTCTATTTCGTCTGATTTAACATTATTAAAATTCGATAATTTGTTCTATGATACTAAGGAAGCATGAATGTCAACATCCTCGCAAAAATGACGATATTTAAAAGCTCGTCACTTTCCCCAAAGCATTTGGCCAGAATTCGTTTTAATGCCATTCCGCATTTTTGAGCAACCGCTGTAAATAGGGCGAAAAGAGGGGGTCGTTCGCTTTCAAAGCTTGTAAGTAATAAAGTAAGATGATTTTAATGTAAGTAAGTGTCCCAAATTGAAGATAAATGTTCGTTTTAGCCACCCATCAACGTGTTTCGAACTCAAAATAAATTTTCATTCTCGTTTTAGACTGTAACCCTCAATAATCGTTCCGCCGAAAATCCGGGCGGAACGTGCGTCAAAGAAAATGCGTTCGACTGATAAACTCGATGTAGGCCCTGGCCGGAATACGAGTTTATCTAGATGAACTAGGTAAGGTGAGAACTGATTTCGCGGGGGATGTTGATGACCATGTGTTCTTTTTATTTATAGATATTAACTACAAATCTACAAAATCTATTCTTTTTTGACAACACAAGGTCATATTCAGTCTGTGATTATAACTCCACCCACAAGATCTTTATAAGAAGTTATCAAGGGAGGTCTATGATTTGATATGTCTAAATCTTGGTCATTGATAATAGAACTTCTAAAAGGTTCCTGTGTTTTTGAAAATAAATTTAATGACACAAACAAATATCATTCAGAGTCTTTTTTGGTGGAGGTCAAGATCCGTAAAACTTGTTGAACATGTCACATGACCGGTCTTGAAGGGTCATACACTTGGTACTTCCGGGCAAATCCGCCAGCATGGTTACTGATCAATCACAATTTAACAAATTGAACTTGAGGGTTATAAAGACAAATAATTCATGTTGCAGATTGGAGATCGATGTGTGGAAGGGGATGGGGGACCTGTGTAACGTACTCACCGGACTGGACACCTCTCACGTCAAGATCTACCGCGACAAGCGGGACAGTCAGTCTTTGTTTCTACCTTGTGTGACATCAGAAAGTTAATACAAGCAAGATAATATGGATAACAACTTCTTTTTTTAATTTCTCATGATGTGTCTGTGTTACTTCTCGGCCCTTTCTCAGGTGACTTAAAACCCGTGACATTCATTGGAAAAAGGGGCAACAAGTAGCCCAGAAATGTTGTGAGAAGACAAATAAGAAGTGGTTATCCATAAGTTTTGTCTTTTATCTCATCAATTTCTAAATGTCTTTGATGAATTTCATCATTAAGATTGTCATTAAAAGATATTAGAAAAAGTTCTCTAAAGTACTTTAACATCATGATTTTACAAACTCCAGCTGGTAGGAATCATAAGGTTATACAAGAGCAGTCCTACAGTCAAGTCACTTGTTGGGTTAGATGAATCAGGTCATTATGTATTTTATATGTGCAGGCTGTGATGCCATTGTGCTTGGCGAGGACTCAATGATGGCCGGCTTCATACCGATGCTGAGTGCACTGGTGGAGAGCTGTTATGTGCACACAACCACAGACAAGGTGTCAACAATGTCTTCTTCCTCTCTTCTGTTTGCCTTTATGTGACTGTTCTTTTAGATTGAGCGTGAGATATTTTGAATGGTGTATATTTAGTTTTGCTGTTAACTCCTTCTCCCTTTCAAGCCAATATATCTGCCTGCGATGTATGATTTTTTTTATGGATTGAGTTAAGTGATGGTTGTCATAATCATCACCTTCAATCGATGTGTGGTATTTATTTGATAGGTCATTGTTATTTTAATTTAATGAATATGAATCAAAATTTAGACAAAACTGAATTAGTTCAAGATTTATTTTGAATTATCTTAGCTATAAAATGATGTGCAATATCACAAAGTCATCCTTTTGAACTTTTGAATAAAGTTTGCATAGTTTTGTGAGCTTGTAAACCAGGGTACTAGAGTGAAGACCTGAGACGGGGCATTCAGACCGACTTCAGATCTAAATGTTCAGAACATCTTAATATCCAAGCTTTACTGAAATATTTAAAGGTGTCTTTTTTATTTTTTGAAATGCTTTAAATGCTTATCACAAATCATTCTCAGAAAGATTTAGTTTTTATTTCATCATGATATTCAAACTCCGCCGATTTTTAACTAAAATCTTATCTAATTAATCTTGTTTCTTTGCTTCAGAGACATGAAATCTTAATGCATAAGCAAATTAAGTTCCTTGAATCAGATACTTTGTGTTAATGTATGGCTCTCCACAATCTCATTACACTAAGAATAAGAGTCATGTTTTTTCCCTACAAATGAAGCTACACAGGGTTGTCCAAGTCTTCCTGTACAAATCTGTTCTTACTCTGATCTCTTCCAGGAAGTAGCCAAAGACTGTCTTCGTCTAGAGAAACTGCGTCTCTTCGGCGAGTATTTGTGTGGCATTGAGCCACCCATGCTGTCTTACAATGTCGAGACCAAGCGGTACTTCTCCGTTACCGTGGCAACCAATGTCGGGGAGGAGACAAACAGAAAGAGGAGCAACTCCTCCGAGGTATAGAGCGATATTGAACTTATCTCATTTTTAGGATGGAATACAAGGGTTACTTGTTAATAGTTAAAATTCATCTAACAATTGACTGTTGGTAATGTTATAAGACTTGGTTGTAATTGATTGTTCTTACAGTAATAGGTAATAGAGGGTAATGATACAAAGATACCTTAGTAGCCACTTCTGTTTAAGTACTAAGTAACAACTGATTGTGCCTAATGTTAAATTGCTGGGTTAAACTTGTATGTTGCCATTTTATGTAATTAAGTAAAAGTAAAATGTTGCCAGTGTTAACAGATCTGACTGTTAATTGACACACTTCTGTCAATTGTAACCATGGTTTTGAACTATACCTCCAGCTGGAGGTATATGTAGTTTCTAATTGTCCTTTGTCAGTACCCAATCACTTATCTCTCTTGTAAATTCCCTCTGTCAGTCTGACGACGTGATCGTAGAGAGCGAGGAGGAAGCTGATGTGGAGAGCGGAGGAGAGGACCACGTCCGTCAACTGAAGGCACGTAAACATGAGTTGCAGAGAAAGAAGGCGGAGATGAGAAGACAGCAGGAGAATGTCCAGGTACGACTCTGTTGTCTGTCTATAGGTGTGACTGTTGTCTGTCTATAGGTACGACTCTGTTGTCTGTCTATAGGTACGACTCTGTTGTCTGTCTATAGGTACGACTCTGTTGTCTGTCTATAGATACGACTCTGTTGTCTGTCTATAGATACGACTCTGTTGTCAATCTGTAGGTACAACTCTGTGGTCTGTCTGTACATACGACTCTGTTGTCAATCTGTAGGTACAACTCTGTGGTCTGTCTGTAGGTACAACTCTGTGGTCTGTCTATAGGTACGACTCTGTTGTCTATCTATAGGTACGACTCTGTGGTCTGTCTATAGGTACGACTCTGTGGTCTGTCTATAGGTACGACTCTGTTGTCTGTCTATAGATACGACTCTGTGGTCTATCTATAGGTACGACTCTGTGGTCTGTCTGTAGATACAACTCTGTGGTCTGTCTGTAGGTAAAACTCTCTGGTCTGTCTATAGGTACGACTCTGTTGTCTGTCTATAGGTCCGACTCTGTTGTCTATCTATAGGTACGACTCTGTGGTCTGTCTATAGGTACGACTCTGTGGTCTGTCTATAGGTACGACTCTGTGGTCTGTCTATAGGTACGACTCTGTGGTCTATCTATAGGTACGACTGTTGTCTATCTATAGGGACAACTCTGTGGTCTGTCTGTAGGTACGACTCTGTGGTCTGTCTATAGGTACGATTCTGTTGTCTGTCTATAGGTACGACTATGTTGTTTGTCTATATGTACGACTCTGTTGTCTGTCTATATGTACGACTCTGTTGTCTGTCTATAGGGACAACTCTGTGGTCTGTCTGTAGATAACTCTGTGGTCTGTCTATAGGTCCGACTCTGTTGTTTGTCTATAGGTCCGACTCTGTTGTCTGTCTATAGGTACGACTATGTTGTTTGTCTATATGTAAAACTCTGTTGTCTGTCTATAGGTCCGACTCTGTGGTCTGTCTATAGGTACGACTCTGTTGTCTGTCTATAGATACAACTCTGTGGTCTATCTATAGGTACGACTCTGTTGTCTGTCTATAGGGACAACTCTGTGGTCTGTCTGTAGATACAACTCTGTGGTCTGTCTATAGGTCCGACTCTGTTGTCTGTCTATAGGTACGACTCTGTTGTTTGTCTATATGTAAAACTCTGTTGTCTGTCTGTAGATACAACTCTGTGGTCTGTCTATAGGTCCGACTCTGTTGTCTGTCTATAGGTACGACTCTGTTGTTTGTCTATATGTAAAACTCTGTTGTCTGTCTATAGGTCCGACTCTGCCGCTCATGGGTGTATTGCATTAGTCATTACATGGATTTAGCAATTACTGGCAAGTGAAATGAAACGTAAGACATGAGCTGCTAAGCCTTTTTTTAGTTTTTATTAGTATCATTAATTCCATCTACCTGTCTTCTCCAAGAATCTACCAATAGTCCTCAAATGCAAGTCTGAGTTATTGATGTTCTCATTGCACAGGCAATTCTAGACGAAAATCGACATCGGCGGATCGAGCTAGAAATCCACCCTATTTTCCTAATTCCTGACACAAACTGTTTCATCGATCACTTGCCAGCCCTGAAGAGGATCCTGTACAGTGCACGGTTCACCTTGGTTGTCCCCCTTGTTGGTGAGTCTCCATCCATCTCTCTTCTCACTGAACATTATGTGACACTTCATGTCAGACATTGCATTTGGGTACTCAGTTTTGATTTTCAGAAGAGAACATTAAGTGAAAGATTTGTAATTATACCCCCGCCTTACAGCATAAGCGGGGGTATATAGCGTTCATTCTGTCCGTCCGTCTGTCTGTCTCTCTCTCTGTCTTTCCGTCTGTCCGTCCGTCACAAATCTTTGTCCGGAGCATATCTCCTAAACTATACATGCTATCTTTACCAAACTTCATACACTTATCAACCATGATCCCTTCATTTGCCTTTTGAGGGTTGGATCATCAAAAGATTTATATTTTTTTCGGTTTCCATGGAAACATGACTAAAACAGTGAATCTATGACCAAGTCCTTTGTCCGGAGCATATCTCCTAAACTATACATGCTATCTTCACCAAACTGCATACACTTATCAACCATGATCCCTAGTTATACCCCCGCCTTACAGCGTAAGCGGGGGTATATAGCGTTCATTCTGTCCGTCCATCTGTCCGTCTGTCTGTCCGTCCGTCACAAATCTTTGTCCGGAGCATATCTCCTAAACTATACATGCTAGCTTCACCAAACTTCATACACTTATCAACCAAGATCCCTGGATGTGCCTTTTGAGGGTTATACCAACAAAAGATTTTTATTTTTTGCGGTTTCCATGTAAACATGACTAAAACAGTGACTCTTTGACCAAGTCCTTTGTCTGGAGCATTTCTCCTAAACTATACATGCTATCTTCATCAAACTTCATACAATTATAAACCATGATCCCTAGATGTGCCTTTTGAGGGTTAGACCAACAAAAGATTTTTATTTTTTGCGGTTTCCATGGAAACATGACTAAAACAGTGACTCCACGACCAAGTCCTTTGTCCAGAGCATTTCTCCTAAACTATACATGCTATCCTCACCAAACTTCATACACTTATAAACCATGATCCCTAGATGTGCCTTTTGAGGGTAAGACCAACAAATGATTTTTATTTTTTGCGATTTCCATGGAAACATGACTTAAACAGTGATAAAGTCCTTTGTAAGATAAGATAAGATAAGATAAGATAAGACTTTATTATCCCGAAGGAAATTTTGGTTACATCGTAAAAAAACAAGCAAACAAGACATTTGATCACAATACAACACAATGTAACGAGTGCTAGGAATCTAAAATAAATAGATAATGTACAGAGTATATCTTCATAACTATACATGCTATCTTTACCAAACTTCATCCACTTATCAACCATGATCCCTTGATGTGCCTTTTGAGGGTTGGATCAACAAAAGATTTATATTTTTTGAGGTTTCCATGGAAACATGACTAAAACAGTGAAACTATGACCAAGTCATTTGTCCTGAGCATATTTCCTAAACCGTATATATGTTATCTTCACCAAACTTCATACACTTATAAACCATGATCCATTGGGCTGCCTTTTGAGGGTAAGACCAAAAAATTATTTTTATTTTTTTGCTGTTTACATGGAAACGTTACTAAAACAATGACTAGCTGAAAAAGTGCCTTTTCCTGAGTATATCTCCTAAACCATACATGCTAGCTTCAACAAACTTAATACACTTATCAACAATGATCCCCAAGTGAGCTTTTTGAGGGTTAGACCAACAAAGAAAGCCAGACTATAGTTTGAAGCGGGGGTATGTGAGCTGTGCTCACTTCTCCACTTGTTTTAGCTGCGCTTTTTTTAAAGCTTTTTCAACTTTTCAAGTGACTCTAAGAATCTGAAATCTTGGGTACTGACACTTTGTCTAGTGAGGATTATAATTTTTGGATTTTGTCACGCCCTTAAAACCTATTTGGGTAAATCTTTTTTCCCCAGAAGGAAAAGGCCTTGAAATATTTTGTGCACAGACACATCGCCTACATACCATTTTTCATCATTTTCGCTTGAAAGACAAAGCACTTGTAGAAAACTTAAATGTTATACTCCCTAGCCAGGTCATAAATTCCTATAGTAACTTAAAGTAACGACCATTTCTCGGTTATCAAAAGTTATCATTCAAAAAGCTGCAGGAAAGCTAAACTTTATTCAATTGTAAACTCTGCACTTTGAGTCTTCTTTGCTGTTGCAATTGCCTCATTAAGTGACTGCATCACCGATAGGGCACGGTGACAATAAATATATGATATCAATACTTGCAGTGTTTTTATCGGCTGAAATATTGCGAGATATCTTATGTTGCAATATTTTGCCGCTAGGGTAACCTGCTGGAAGCTCTAGAAGAGGTTATTATACTATTTTATGACTGAGCTACTCTATGGGAATAGAATCCTTAAATGCCATCCTAATGATTAACTCTACAGCCTAATGAGCTACAGAGCCCATGTCTCTTATTTTACTACTACAAGTGGCTATTACTTAAATTATTATAATGTCTTTCTGTTGATTTAACATTCACTGGTAATAACACCCCTCATGATGAACTTTGACATTTACCTTTAAAGAGGAAACGTAACGCATAATTTTGATTATTACAAATTATTATCTGTATTCGCTTAACTTATAAGAATCAATGGGGCCAAAAAATGAGAAAATATACGCTTTAATTTGACTACTAGGAGACCTTTTATACCCCTTTTTTGGATAACCGCCTAATGAGACTGGCGAACACTTAGACAAAATCATGGAAGAATGACTCAAAACCACGCCCAGTTTGTGACGTGCTAGTCGTCAGCTGAAACTCTAGCCCTTTGATTTTCTCAGTGTTTATAATCTTTGAGCTTCTTACGTTCCAACCGCAAGGTCTCAAAGATAAGATCGTGGGCTGAAACTCTCCCCCATGTTCTCTTTATTTCAGCATTTATTTTAGTATTTTCAGTATTTTATTTAAGCTTATTCAACAGCAAAATAGAGGCAATAGCATGACTGAAAGAATTCCTAAATACGATATGTAACTGCTTCATAATATCAACTTTTGTCGTCAGATCCATTCGGATTGGACTGTGACAATCCTTGGACACGGTTTTCTTGGGTGGGTTTATATCAAAAAGGTTAAGAACTTGGTCGGTGAGAGATCCACCACTATGGGATAACACGTAGTGTTATATCATGTATTTATTGATATGAAGTTCTAAATTGTCTCGAAAAAATTAAAATTTTTGTAATAAACGGGAGACAATGTAAAAAATGTTTAAATGTTTACTGTAGAAAATTTTTTTTTCTTTCACTTCACTTTCATGACAACTTAGTTCTTACTGGATGATTCGTTTGTATTAAACTAACATATATTATATTGTTATCTAGTATAACATTTCAAACCGTGTTGCAATATCTTGAATAATATTGAACAATCAATGACATGAAAACATACCTGACGCAAGCATTAGAAACGTCCTATGTAATCCTAAAGAATGGTACCCGTTATTCACGATGTATTTTTTAGCTCATCAGGTCTGAAAGACCCGATGGGCTTATGGCATGGCATGGCGTCCGGCGTCCGTCCATCCGCCTGTCCGTAAACTTTTCACTTTTTCGACTTCTTCTCCAGAACCAATGACTCTAGAGAGCTGAAATTTTATGTGCATACTCCTTGGCAAATGGGGATTCTAAATTGTAGATTTCGTGACCCCATGACCCCAAATGGGGTCACAAGGGTCAAAACCTTAAAAATCTATTTTAATCTTCTTCTCCAGTTCCAAAAGGTCCAGAGAGCTGAAAAGTTGTGTGTAGACTTCTTGGCCAATGGGGATTCTAAATTGTAGATTTTGTGACCCCATGACCCCAAATGAGGTCAGAGGGGTCAAAACATGAAAAACCTATTTTCATCTTCTTCTCCAGTTCCAAAAGGTCCAGAGAGCTGAATAGTTGTATGTAGACTCCTTGGGCACTGGAGATTCTAAATTGTAGGTTTGGTGACCCCATGACCCCAAATGGGGTCACAGGGGTCAAAACCTGAAAAACCTATGGTTCAAAATGACACGATGCCGTGAAGAGTTATGCCATTATGACAAGACATAGATTCCGCTTGGCGGGTCCAAGGCGTGAAAATTCAAAAGGTAAAATTAGAAACCATTAAATCAAGAATTGAAATTGAATGCGATAGGATTACATAATGGACACCTGTGTGTCATAAAAGAATATGACTGTTCAACCAGTCTGATTGTTGTGACAACATTTGGCAGACGCCGTAATTGATGTACACATGCTATGGGATAGTGTGCATAGCATCATATATTAAAACACTGTCTTTTGCTTGGAACAATACAATTAATTAAAGATAAATTTAACAACAATTTATCAGAGGCTGGAGTTGTTTTGATGACGTTAGATATGTTTAAACAGTTGTTAACCCTTAAGATGCGGGTCCCGGGCCTGTCCGGGTTGAAATTTGTTTGACCGCATGTCCTCTGGGCGAGATGCGACATCCAAACTCTATTTTTCTCACGCTAGCTCATTAACGCCGAGGTTCACAGTAGCGAAGGACGGGCAATTGTTGCACGGCAGTAGTGTCAGTTCAACGCTAGTACTTTCCGTCTGTGTGTCGCTAAGCTACCGAATTTTGTTTCGTTGGTGTTCTAAATAATGCGCGTACATGTTCCGAAAATTATGCAACGATTGATAACGTTTATCGTACCGAAAATAAGCTTTAAAATCACTCAATTTTCCCCCACTCCCCGCCGCACGTGCTAATAGCCTGTGGGCACTTTCTACCCTCTCGCACGAGCTTACCGCCCCGCCCGTGCTATCGTTTGCTTACAAGCCTGCACTCACACCAAACGTACAACCTTATATCGCACGCCCTATGCTCTGAACCCTTGGGCGGATTTCAATACCGGTTGGATCATTTGAAAGAGCAGAAAATTGTCTTCAATTCAATATAAAATACGTAACTACGCTACCTGAATTGAAGATACAGCATGTGCCGCAAAAAAGGTGATTTTTACATATTTTTAGTTTTACACCATTTTGTCACACCAATTTTTACATGATGTGCTCAACGTATTTTGACAATTTTTATATCAAAAGACAGAGAGAAAGATTGTCTTTCTTTCCATGTAAAATGTGTACATGCGCGATAATAAATAAAGACACAGCAAGCGCCGCACAAAAAGCTAATTTCTCGATTCAAATCATGTAAACTGAACGGCGATTTTGACATGTGCCTTTCTTTCGCTCATATCTTCTCAACAGCTAGGCGTATTTTGAAATTGATTACATCGTGATAAAGAAGGAATAATTGTCTTCGATTTGATATAAAAAAATTATATACACCATATAGAATAAAGATACAGCAAGTTCCGCAAAATTGTGACTTTTGCTTATTCTTTACGTTTTTACCATTTTCTCGCACTTTATATCACATAAAGTTCTCGGTAAATTTTGCAATTTCATATATCAAAATATAGAGAAAAGGATAATCTTTATTGCCATGTAAAATTGGTATGTACAAGAAAATCAGAAAGGACCCGGCGCGCATCGCACAAACAGGCAATTCCTCTATTCATATTTTGTTTACCGAGAAGCGATTTATTTTCAACTGCTTTTTACACTTCCTATCTATTTAACGGCAGAGCGCATTATCGACATTTTTATATCACAATAAAGAGGAAAGGATCGTCTTCAATTCTATATAAAATTTGCAAATTACAATTAGACAATAAAGGAGCGGTTAGTGATGTCGCAATTATCAAAATCTGTTCTAAAATACCCGAGGGTACCATCTTTGCAAACTTTATATATTCCAAACCAAGTGGTACATATTTATTATTTTCATATCATCGTAAAGCAGAAAGAAATACCTTCATTTTCATGTGTAATTTGCCCATATTTGCATCAAAATAAAACGTGTGGAAACGATGCGACATATGTTGCGGTAAGGCGATTATCAAAGAATTTATTACTAGCTATACCCACGTTTCGTTGGTAATAACTTCTAATTACAGTGCAAAAGATTGTTATGATTTATTTCTTCGTAAAGAAGAATAAATTGCCTTCAATTCCATATATAATTTGCATGTATACAAAGCGAATAACATGATATATAAAGTTGGAAATAAAGACAATTTATATTGTGTGTGAGTGTATGTTTCAACGGGGATACCCCGCCTGCACGCGCTGAGCGCGTGCGTTTGCCCGGGGCTATTAGCTTAGTAATATTACTGTGGGGGTCAGAGCGTTATCGGGATTTATCACTACCCTGTTTTCGTAATTTATATCTTTCGTTTAGGATGGCGTATCGTAATAAAATTTATCGTGAAATATAGAGCAAAAAATTAGCTTCAATTCCGTATATAATTTGCATGTGTGCACTCAGTGATTAAATGATTTTATAATGTTTGAAATGAAGACAATTTTTAAAATTTTATAAAATTCGTTCTAAACATATTATAAAAATAATTTTTATATCGATGTGAAGAGGAACTATTCATCTTTAGTTTCGTTTTGATTTCGCGCATGCGCTCTTGGAATTTATTGAGTTACGGCGCCCGAATTGAAAACAAGTTTACTTCAGTTGTAGAAACCGTTCCAGGGGTGATAGAAATTCATTCAAAGTGTCAAGTAAGTATCATCCATTTGTAACACGGGATTCGCCGACTAGCTTTGTATAAAACGACGATAATGTCCGTATTTCGCCATGTAAACACGCCATACGTTGTTAAAACGGTCGCATCTGGCGGCGCTGGAAAATTCGGCCACAGGGGCTAATTGCGCTATAACGGTAGCGAGGCGAGTGCTGGAAAATTCAGCCACGGGGGCAAAACTGGTCAAAATAATATTCAGCAACGTAAGAGTTAAGACTGTGAGATTTCTTGGGTTTTTTTCATAAAGGATGTTATACTTCCGCCAACTAGCACATCACGTGGCAGGACACGCCTCAGTGACCACGGGCCAGTTCAGTTCTGTTCACTGGTGCTAATTAACTGGTGATTCGAAAAAGCCGTATTAAAGTGGTTTATCGGCCGATATCGAAAATTTAAATTCAAGTTAGTGGCAAATTAGAATACATATTTTATGAATCACGAAAGTTGCCATGGGTCATTTCAGTAGATCTTTAAGCTAATCAGAAAAGATGTCTAAATTCACCTTAGCCTTTTTGAGACTCAAAACGTCCTTAATCCATTTTGCGGTGCACGGAGTTCAGCTTCATTTGGAAAGGCGCTATCGACAAAATTTAGCATCTCAATGATTAATCTGATTGCTGAGGTGTATTAATGGATTTTAATGATTAATTCATATAAATAAATGGTATTGTATAGTTTCTATGCATCAATGACTACACATGCTTGTAAGGTGTTCACTGGACCAATCATGTGTAATGATTTTTTATTTTAACCGAAGATTACAGACTAAAGGGAAAATGTTGCTTATTCATAGAGCAAATATTATTTTATACAGTCAAAGTACCAACACTTGTTTTTAAAAAGTAATCCAAAATCATCGGAAAACTGGACTCTAGTTTGTATGGTTTCATTGCGTCGGAAATGAAGCCGGGCATCGCTTTCCCAGTTTTAAAGCCAACGTGATTGGTTTATCAAAGTTCTTTCTCTTGCTCAGGAAAGTTCAAGAAGACAACCTCTCATAGACTCATACATCCCACTGTTAGATTGACTGTATGAACGTAACGTAGATCTGAATATATTTAGATTGCATACCAATAAGTTGCCATGCAATCCAAGGGCAGATAACTATGAACCCTCTCACTATGTTTGCAGTGATCAATGAGCTAGATGGCCTAGGGAGAGGAAGTCGGGAGGGACAGTATGAGAGTGCTGATCACGCAGGTGTGGTCAAGTCTCGCTCCCAGCAGGCGGTCTCATTCCTGGAGGAGGAGTTCGAGAAGAAGAACTCACACCTGCGGGCACAGACATCCAAGGGGTCCGTCATGGAGACAATTTCCTTCCGCAGCGAGGAGACGGATGCGACTGTGAGTAGCTACACAGGTGGCCTGTGGCTCAGTACTCAATTTACTAAAGTAACGTCAGTTTGATGTTTAAGAGTGATATTACAGTTACATTACCACAGATATTTATGAATGACAGTGTTGTTTATCTTGTTCATATGATATGCCAATGGGGAGTCTGAGTGGCTAGCTAATGATTTTTTAATTGTGTTTAGGTAGCCAGAATGTCTTACAGCAATCTAGTTAAAAGAAGCTGTGATGATAAACATTGGTCATTTCATACAAGGGATGGCTGATCCACAATAACATGATGATTCACATCTAAATATTGCTAAAATCTGATTTTGTAATGAACAGTGTTGGCTCAAGGGCGCGTTTTTGCGTTTTTGACGCACATATATTGATATAGGACGCAAGATGTATGTAAACAAGCGTTCTCTCGGACGCAGCATGTCACTGCTCATCAAACAAACAAACCACTCACATCTTCCGTTTGAAAACAAAACAGAAACCGGTATTAGAATTCCCTTTCTAACTCACGATAACTATTAGTTTTTGAAAACATTAAATAGGCTATTATTCATATTTTAAATGTCACAATGGGATTTTTGAAGGTAGGTTGAATTATGAAATATTATTTCTAAAGGACTAACATCAATCTGTTGAGGAACCAGGAGTGGGAATTTCCGGTCTATTTATAGATTGATGAACCAAACAAGAAAATTACTTGTCATTTCAATATCAAAGGCAAAATCGTGATTAAATATTGCTATGAATGTTCAAGAAATATGCTGAAGATGATGAATATCTTCATACTTACATAAAATTTAACCATCAGTACATTACTGTTAAAAAGAATTCAGTTAATACATGACAAAGTCGGCAAATCAACTGTGACAATCTACTGATGGGAACATCCACTTGTTTAAAGGGGAGACAGGTGTAAAAACTTCTGCTCAAAATATTTGTACATTTATTCAAATCAAGGTAACTTATCTAAAGTAATGTCGATAAAGAATATCATGAACATAATCAAATATTCTAAATTAAATTCAAGACATTTTGAGTCATTTAAAACATTAATTAATTATAACTGTCAACCCATATTCTGTAACTCTTCTAGCACGGTTTTCATGGAATTAGGACAAGGCATTTCCTGTCGAAGTTGTGGATGGATACAGCTTGGTAACTGCTTCATATTTAGTTACAGAATTGATGTTATTTTAAGACATTCTAAAATCATAATAGATCAAAATAGCAATGTGTGTACTTTGAGAAATTGATAATGAAAATATAAAAAATTATATATATCTGCACTTTGTATTACAGGTAAAAGAATGTGCCAATATTTACCCATTATGTGGTGGGATATTTAGGTAACTTTATAATATATAAGTTTATGTGGTAAACAATATATGTCAGATCAACAGTTCAAATCAAAACTTTTAAAATCATGCCTTGATAAATCTAAAAGAAAAGTTACATTGAAAATTTTTTTAATAGGATTATTCAATTCATTTTCATAGAAACACTTAAAATAATTTTGTTTATGATTAACCTTATCATAAACTTGTCATCACTATTATATTTTTCAAACAAACAGGTTTATTAAGAATTATCTCTGGACATGTCAAGAACTCAAGACTAGGCTGAAAATAATGCAATTGACTGTTGATGGTTTAAATATTATTAAATTTCACGGGCTAGTTGAATTGTTTGTGGGCTAGTGACATTTTAAAGAGGAGAAGTAACGCATGAATTTGATTATTACAAATTAGTATCTGTATTCGCTTCACTTATATCAATCAATAGAGCCAAAAAAATTGAAAATATACGCTTTAATTCGACTACTAGGAGACTTTTTATACCCCTGTTTTGGATACCCGCCTAACGAGACTGGCGAACGCTTGCACAAAATCACCGAAGCATGACTCGAAGCCACGCCCAGTGTGACGTGCTAGTGGGCAGCTGAAAGCCCAGCCCTTTGATTTTCTCTGTATTTTTAAGCTAATTCAACAGCAAAATAGAGGCAATAGCATGACCGAAAGAATTCCAAAATACGATATATAACGGCTTCATGATATCAACTTTCCCTCTCAGTCGTCAAATCCATCTTAATTAGAGACTGTGACAATCCTTGGACGCGGTTTTCTTGGGTGGGTTTATATCAAAAAGGTAAAGAACTTGGTCGGTGAAGGATCCAATTACAATGGGATATCACGTAGTGTTACAACATGTATTTATCGATATGGAGTTATAAATTGTCTCGAAAAAATGAAGGTTTTTGTAAAAAAACGGGAGACATTGTGGAAACTTTTTTAATGACTATAGGACAAATAATTTTGTTTCACTTCACTTTCATGACAACTTAGTACATATTGGAATATTCGTTTGTATTTAACTAACACATATCATATTCTTATCTAGTATAACATCTCACACCGTGTTGCAATATCTCTGTCTTTGAATTTTACATTAAATGACATGAAAACATACCTGACGCAAGCGTTAGAAACATCCTATGTAATCCTAAGGAATGTTGGGTCCCGTTATTCACGATGTACTTTGTTAAATGTGTGTCATCGTCCTTAGAGGTGCATGAGCCAAATCTCCTTTTTTTAATTTATTGGTTGAATATATATTCTACAAGTTCATTGGTTCAAAATGACTGGACGCCGTGACAATAAACTAAGTACCAGTCAAATGCCAAGAGTTACGCCATTATGACAGGACATATATTCCGCTTGGCGGGTCCAAGGCGTTAAAATTCAAAAGGTATAATTAGAGACCATTAAATCAAGAATTGAAATTGAATGCGATAGGATTACATAACGGCCACCTGTGTTATAAAAAAACAAACAAACTAGTTAAACCAATTTGATTGTTGTGAAAACATTTGGCAGACATCGTAATTGATGAACAACTTAAATTCAAGGTTAACCTTAGTGACTTGTGCAACGGGACCCAGGAAATTATCTTTGGATGTACATTTATGATGTATGACCTACAAATGTGATAGGATTTGACTTCCACTTAGCTATTCTTACGACGATATCAACAATAATGTCTCACTCACCATACACTACATGCCTACATTACATTTAGAAAATTATGTGAACGCCAAAATACATAAAAATATGGATGTCATATTCAAATAATCCATGGTCAATAATACATTCAATTTTATTTTCATTATTTCTGTTGACTGAAAAAATATATAAATATAATGGAGAATTGTTTTTTAAAATAATCAGTCCAATGCAATTTAGCATTAATAGTAAATTCAGAGTTTTGTTGTAATATCATAAAAATTAAATTGAAAATGCCAAAATAAATTAAAACCAGTCGATGTTGTTCAATCTGTCTCGGTTTTGATTGCTTGTCGTCTCTTCTGTTTCTGTGCCACTCGAACTGTCATTTGGCTCATATAAGTAAGGAAAAGTATCGTCCCCGTCAATTGAAATTAGCGTTTCTGAACATGATGAGGCACATTCCATAGATAATGATATCTCGCTTTCTAAATAGCTGGTGGACATTATGCGTTAATACTTAATAAAGGTTATATATTTATGGGAATAAGGATGCCGGTGCATCCCTCAATATAATGTCCAATAAGTGAGCATAGTTCATGTAAGGAATACTTCCGGGATATCACGCGTTAGCGCAATCTTATAACTATGACAACATGGCGCAGGGTCGTGACTTTGAAAAACATTCCGTAGGAAAGTGCACACAGCATCGTATTTAATCAGGGTCTTGCGCTTGCAGAAATAGAAATATCCAGACAATGAACTAAACAATAGATTCCTTTAAGGTTTGAGTTGTTTGGATAACGTTTAGTAGGTAAAACCGACAGTTAAACTGTGAGATTTACTATCGGCTAGAGTTGTTTTACATAATGAGCGAATGATGATATGCCAACTAGCACGTCACGAAAGATTCACGCTTCAGTGACCATAGGGCCTTTCAGGTTCTGCTCGCCGGTCGTAATTAGGCAATTAAATTACAAAGCCGTAATTGTTGTTTAGCGGCCGATTTCAGAAATTTAAAGTCGAGACCACGTCAAATTGTAATCCCTTTTAACGAATTCCGAAATCGACCATAGGGCATTTCACCCGATCTTTAAAGTTACTAGCCCGAAGGGCTTGTGGTAGATTTTGGTTAGTTTCTAGCCCTGCAGTTACTGTGTTGTTGGTGTATTTTCTCATGTCTCTAACATGGACTCCTATAAAGTATTTTGGACCCCAACTTTTCTTGTGGAAAAATTCGACCTAGAGCCAGCACTGAATGAAGGTGCATGAGAATTGCTAAGCCTTCAGACTATCCTGCAATTGGAAGTGGTGTTCCGTAGATGAAATAGAGAATACTAAACGACGTTCAGTTTAATAACATATTTATGAAACGAGTGGATGGTATTCGTATTTAACGAGCGAAAGCGAGTTAAATACCAATACTATCCACGAGTTTCATTAATATGTTATTAAACTGGACGAAGTTTAGTATTTTATTTATTACACTCTTAAAATTAATAATATAAAATGAAAATCATGTTTACTCTCAATTCTCGTAGTTGTGCGTAGGAATACAATTCTTACAATCGACGCATAACGTCATTAGACTGCATTGGAGAAATAGGCCAAGAGTAAGTCCGTTTATAATAGCTTTAATTTTGAACAATTCAAATGGAAGACACTCACTCGTGTTTTGGTCACTACGCACACAAATTGGCGAGTTAACAAAACATAACACCAGTCACTGAATTACTTAAATGAACGTTACTGAGTTGTGTGAATGAATGTCACGTGATCGTGACGTCATTGGAATGTGAGTTTTGAAGCGCGATTCATTTAGTTTGAGTTAGTGTCAGTGGGAGGAACACTGTCCTTGTTGTTGCCGATGAAGTTAACATTGATGAGACAGTTGCTAACGGAATCACCGGAGATTGAGTTGATTGATCGAAATTTGGAAGCACTGACGCTGACAAGAACCTACTGAAATCGGCAGGGATGACTTTGCCCGATCTACTGACGAAAGCCCGCTTGACCCGGATTCGGAGGACATGTTTACATTTGAAGAAGATGGACGTTGATTAATGATAATAGTGCTGATATTTCTGTGCTGTTTCTTGGACAACTGAGAATAATTATCTATGCTTTGGATATTTTTGTGACCACTAATTTGCATGATTTGATTGTTATCGCTATTTTGATTTACATCATCACGCGATAACTTGTCATGTGACTACAGGAAAATAGTTCCGGATGCGATCGCTTTCACGTGCAATGTTTCACAACAGTGTTGAATAACATGTCATTGTTTCACAACTGTAGTATCTCCAACGAGAGTGTAATAAATAAGCATAGACATTTTCAGGATAGTTTGCTAGTTTAACTAGATGTTCTGCAAGGTACTTTCAGTAACGCAGTAGCCAGTTTAGCTTGAAGGCTAATATGTAGCACTGATGCACGGTTGCAGGGAAACAACGATGACCTGATCCTGTCCTGCTGCCTCCATTACTGCAAGGACAAGGCTCGCGACTACATGAACAAGAGCAGAGGTCAGTCACTCAGTCTCTTCACTATTACATCAAATGGTGCCAACTTCATAAGCACAGGATTTGTTTCAGTCAAGCCAGTCTCATATCAATATCAATGTGTCAGTCGTGTTAGGACAAGATTAGTTCTTGTTTAAGATTGCAGACTGTAAACTGTATTTGAAGCTGATTGATTCTTTTGGTACCAATATGAAACATGCTCCTAACTTGTTATAAGGAAATGAATAGGTTTGTTATTTCCTTTTAAATGAAACTTCTAATTGTTTGAGATCTTGTAACTTGATTCAATGTTCATTGTTCATTTTTGCAGATGCACCAGTGCGTCTCTACCGCGATGTTGTTCTACTGACGGACGACCGAAACCTGAGGCTGAAGGCTCACACGTCGAACGTTCCTGTCAAAGATGTCTTATCTTTCAAGAAGTGGAGCAACATCACTTGATCTCCGGAGGTTTAGCTGGTCTAAATCTTCTCTCTGCATCTTGTTTGCAAGTCTTGACCTGACCTTCGACACTACATATGACCTGGCCTGGCCTTTTACGGGGCCACATTGCCAGCCAAACAGTGATCCTCCCTTGCTTGCTGTGTGTTAAGGTTCACTAGAGATACAGATGCCTGCATGGTTTCCGCCACCAGTTCGATCCAAGAAGATCCCCAGCTGACGTAGAGTTGAGAAACGCCCTCATGTTTGTCCAGGTGTGATAGATCCTCGTGGTGCTAGCGACACCAAACGCTTGTTCCAGGCTTGGAGATGAAGAATAATGCTTTCCAGATGCTACAAGTTCATGGTTACTGTTTGAAGATGAAGAGTATTGCTTTCAAGGCGGCATGTTCCAAGTTTAATGATGAGGATGATTCTGTTCCTTTGATGGCTTATTGCATGTTTGAGGATTGAATATATAGTTCCCTAAGTTAGTTGTTCCAAGTTCAAAGATCTCTGATTTCGTTCATAAGGGAGCCAGTCATACGCATGTGCTGAAAAAGTTTGCAGACGGATAGTCGACACTATTGGAGAGAATAACATGATAGATCTAGTAAAAGTATTTGGTAGATATATGAACTGAAAGAAATATTTGTTTGTCCACTGGGAGGTTGAAGGATGACAGAGATTATTGCTAAGGTCTACTAGCAGATGCCTCTGTGGCCTTGAATGAAGAAAGATGACAGAGATTATTGCCAAGGTCTACTAGCAGATGCTTCTATGGCCTTGAGTGGAGAAAGATGATAGAGATTATTGCTAAGGTCTACTAGCAGATGCTTCTGTGGCCTTGAGTGAAGAAAGATGATAGAGATTATTGCTAAGGTCTTTTAGCAGAGGCTGCTGTGGCCTTGAGTGGAGAAAGATGATAGAGATTATTGCTAAGGTCTACTAGCAGAGGCTGCTGTGGCTTTGACTGAAGGAGGAGGATAAGGTTATTGCTAAGGTCTACTCAATAGATTTCTTAAAAGTTATTTCTTATATGTATGTTAACAAATAAAGATTGCCAGATGATTTAATATAAGCTAAAATATATCTAAGTGGATTGACACCCAGGTTGGAAAGTGGACAAATACTACTAGTCAGTCAAGAGGACAATTGACAAAGTATTGTGAGATAGATGGGTTGAGAGATGACCGAAGAATTGGTTCCAATCAGACGAATGAACGAAATATGATGAAATTTGAGCCATCTGATTCAAGTCACATGCCATTTGTTAGATATGAAACGAGTATTCACCATTGAAGTTATAATTTTTGTCATGTTGTGTTTCTGTGCAATTTTTGTGCAATGTGTTGAACTCTGTGATTACCTGGACACATTGACTTGGCAGATGTTGGTGTTTGAGGAAGTCCAGCATAGAAAATTTGGAGGAAGTGAATCACTAGAACATTTGTATATATCATATTATGTAAAGAATGTCTTGGAATCAGTAGTGAGGGTTACTGCTCTGATCACAGAATTCCACACATCCCAACAACTGTTGACTGTACATGCTGCCAAGCTTCAAGCTTTGATAACCTTTTAATTGTCAGTCCTGAAATGGTTTTGAGTTTCACGATTCAAACAAGTATTTATTCCTTGTAACAGTTTAAGCATTCATATATGTTTTAAAATAGGGTCTGTTGACTTCCTTTTTAAAATGCTGGAGAGAACATTGGCCTCAACTGTTTTTTGTTTGACTTGTTTTCAGTTCGTTTCAAAGCTGAACTTAAGTCAGAATCAAATAAATACAGTATATAAGGAAGAAAGAAAGGGTAATGATGCAGCCTGATGTAATCATCAGTTCTTCCAGATGGTTCTGTCAAAACATGCTCTTTTAAGGAATGAAAAGCTGTGAAGTTTCCGATTTCATTCAGATTGTGAGGATTAAGTTATTTTCTGATGTGATAAACAGACGGAGTACTTGGAAGTTTCTCTGTTGACTGAAATAGGCTTTAAAACTCAGATTGTTTGGAAGTCAGTTATAGTCCAGTGTGGACACATGCAGATAGACAGACAGGAAGTGAAGGGAACTAGGGAGTTGCTCTGGTGCCTCCCAGCATCGAGTAGGAATCTCAACAGACGTCCTACCCACTCGAGCTCACCTTACGTCACCAACTGGATGGTCTGCCATGGCTGACATATGAAGATGTTACTAAATATTTGACACTCTGTTTTACACGTTTATAAGTCATAATCTCTCTCTCTTCAGTTTTCCAATTCATCATTTTGTCCCAGATGGAGAGTTGATGTAAATGCTTGAGATTGCAGCTTTCTAGAGTGCTACTGAGAGACTCTACATATCTCATCAATTTGAAGTGTTACAGTTAAACTAACATAGACCACCTTCATCAGCCTGTCAGTTACAGCTGCCTGACAGATTTATTAACATGACAGGCAGCATTAGCGTCCACAAACGGTTGACTTCTATGTATATACAGACCACTGTTGGAGGTAAATGAGTAGATCTGAACAGCGACAGTCAGGTATGAAGGAATATATAGAGTGACGCACTGGCGTTCTTTCTTGTCGTTTAATATAGCACAAAATTTGGTAATTTATTCACTCCGAATTAATACATGTATAATAGTTTATTGTTTTTATAATGTTCCAAACTTGTATAAAAGTCTCCAACAAAAATCAACTTTTCAATGTTATAAAAATTTATTGAATTACAACTTCTTTAGACATTTGGTTTTTAAGTTAAACATTTGAAATTCCTCAGTGCAATTTTCTTCATAATGAAATGTTATTCATCACATGAATACTTTTTTTGTCAGAGTACCCTGACATTAGACTTGATTAATCCACAGTTTGTGAAGCAATTAGACAGGTGGGTAGATGAAATGGATAAAACGCAACTCATTAACTTTGTAATGGTTCCATATATACAAGATGTGAACCCACCACTCTTATTTCTATCCTTTCAAAATGTAAAAGAGTTGGTCATTATTGATTGACACCTTGGTATGGGTTTTAGACAGGAAAGCAATTGTTCATTGTTTCACTTTTGAATGTCACAACTACAAAGTATTGAGACGTCATGTTCAGCTGCATTATACCAGTTTAATATTGCTGTTACATATTATCTGCAACAGGCAAATAATAATTTCATGCATCAAGTGTGTGACACTGTTGGTCTTTAATGCAGAACACCTTGATACAGGTTTTAGTTAGTTAAAGCTATTGTTCAATGTTTTTACTTCCGATTGTGCCATAAGGAGTTGTCTGTACAATGGTCTGACCTCTGTGCAGTCATTTTTAAGGGCAGCGTTCTCACCTGTAGACTCTTGTACCCGAGTTATGAACTAATCATTGAATGAATGACTGACTGATTAACTGAGTGACATTGGAGATGTTGAATAAATATGTTTCCATGGTTACCACTTGTTTTTCCTCTTGTTTGAAAGAAATAGAATAATTAAGGCATATCACTGACAAATTTAAAAAATAGAGCCATGGGCTCTGTAGCTCATCAGACTTTTGATAGAAATAGGTGTTTGGGTTTAGACCATGGGGTCATGGGCAGTGTAGGAAAGATAGCCTGTCCCAACGTCCGAGTTACAATCAAATAAAAAAGGCCCATTGCCCATTTGGGGTCAAGGGGTCACCGAACCTACAATTCAGAATCCCCATTTGCCAAGGAGTATGCACATAAAATTTCAGCTCTCTAGAGTCATTGGTTCTGGAGAAGAAGTCGAAAAAGTGAAAAGTTTACGGACGCCATGCCATGCCATAAGCCCATCGGGTCTTTCAGACCTGATGAGCTAAAAAATTAAACTTAATGTAACTATGGGAATAAAACATAGTACACTAGTAACCCTGATGTTACTTTTCATGGAGTTAAAAAGCCATTTCCGACAAATAGCTGAAAACATGGCTCAAAAAGGCAAAATACCATGCCTCACTTCCCAACCTACCACACAAGCTCAGAATATACGTCCTTCAGCATTACACCAGAACTTATTTCACATGATTATCTCTCACTTATGAGTTGTGCTACAGGCATGAAACTTGGCTTGAGAGCTGATTGCCACCTCAACATGGTTACAATGACTCATTTCAAATTTCACCTTATTTTTGAGAGCAGGACAGTGAATTTGACAAATTTTATTTTTCATCAAAGATTATATTCCAATATGTCAACTCCAACTAAAATACCTACCATAAAAAATAGTCTTTGGTAAATGGACTTCAATTTTTGTGAGGGTAGCTTTTTAGTTGTTTCAAATTTTATTGATCATAAACTTAAAGCAGGTAACTGTTTCACAAATGAGATACGCTTTGTGCTTATATTACATCTGAGGAGATTGCATATCAGTCAAAAGTTAACAAATGACAATGTACAAGGTATATGATTCTCCTCTAATGGGAATTTATGAATGTTACCACGGGACAAAAAATGACACAAAAAAGTTCACCATTACGAACATTTTCAAACATCTGTAATTGTTATGAAAACATTGAAGCTGTGCTAAAAACCTTTATGCAACGTACATGCAACTTACATGCAACATACATGAATGAGCTGTCTGATCCATTAGAGTAGTGGTTGCTCATAGAACACCTTAAGGTTAAAGTCTTCCATTCCATATACAAAATGAAATACTGATTTTGGAATGTTAAATCTTCTAGGGGGTTATTTTGAGCAAACGAGGTATTGCTGAAAAATAAAATAAATCCTAGGTTCCTCATGCGCGGCGGACAGAATGATGTAACCCTCGGCCAAGGCCGAGTTATAATAACAAGGCATTAAAATTGCTAAGGTTTAGTACAATGTACATAATGCAGTTAAACAAATGACAAAAATGAAAATTCACAAATAATGGTGAAAATGTTTAATATTTCCTCATAAAAAGTCAAATGTATGGCTCTGCAAATTACATCTCATTTCAACTATTCTCTATTGTATTACTGTCATAACAACAATATTGTATTCCTCGGGAATGTCATGAGTTGGTATGGTAATCATTTTGTTCTGGATAGATTACAGAACAACTACAACAACTACAGTCCATGAACCACAGGTGTAGCATGTCATTCCTACATATACTACGCTTCCATTCTATCAAAATCATAAGCTTTAGGTTCATGCTTGATTATTTCTTGCTCTGGAGGAGTGTTGGGCTGGCAATCTACCCGATCAGGCAAGTGAGGCAAAGTCTTCAGAGATGTGGCATCTATTACCGTGTGAAGTTTCAGATGTCTTTGCATGCTTCCCCAGACTGCAAAAGCTTTATGACAAACACCACAAGTGAAAGGCTTCTCTCCAGTGTGAATTCTCATGTGTACCCGCAAACTTCCCCTCTCGGAGAAATCCCTATGACATTCTGTGCACCTGTACGGTTTCTCTCCAGTATGAGTCCTCATGTGCTTCAGGAGACTGTTGGAGACTATGAAGGTTTTATCACACTCTGTGCACTTGAACGGTCGCTCTCCTGTGTGATATCTCATGTGCGACTTGAGACTACTCGACTGCGTGAATGTTTTATCACACACATCACACTTGTAAAGTTTCTCTCCAGTGTGGATTCTCTTGTGTGTTGATAGGGAACTGGACTCCTTAAAGGTCTTCCCACATTGTGAGCAAATATAGGGTCTCTCTCCTGTGTGGATTCTCATGTGTTTCTGAAGATCTCCGGCTTTCACACAGGTCTTGCCACACTCGCTACACTCGAAGGGCTTAACTCCAGAATGAATCTGCATGTGTCGGTGAAGGTTACTCGAATCTACAAACGATTTGCCGCATTCACTGCAGATGTAGAATTTCTCACCTGTGTGAATTCGGACATGTTTCTGTAGACGCCGAGACTCTGAAAAAGATTTTCCACACTCAGTACAACTAAACAGCTTCTCCCCGGAGTCTCTGTGGGTCTTCATGTGGGTCTTGAGGGTGCTTGATTGTGCGAATGACCTCCCACACTGACGGCAGATGTAGGGCCTCTCTCCGGTGTGGGTCCGCATATGTACCTGCAAATCACCCAACCGCGCGCACGTCTTGTCACACTGACTGCACTGAAAGGGTTTCTCTCCTGTGTGAATCACCATGTGTTGCTGCAGGCCGCCAGAGTTCCGGAAAGTTTTATCACAGATGCTACACCTGATCAGCTTTTCTCCACTGTGTATTGTGGAGTGCCTCCTGAGATTGCCAGCTTGAGAGAAGGACCGACCACACTGAGTACACGTGTGCTGCTTCTCCCCTGTGTGGGTCCTGATGTGTGAGTTCAGTGTGCTTGAGTAAGCGAAAGATCGACCGCACTCACTGCAGGTGTACGGCCTCTCCCCAGTGTGAATTATCTTGTGTTTCTGAAGCGTGCCTGAATCAGTGAAACTTTTACCACACTCACTACATCCAAATGGCTTCTCTCCTGTGTGCGTCCTCATATGTATCTGGAGTGATCTTGAATATGGGTAACTTTTACCGCACATGCCGCATTCAAACAAAGACATTGTGGTCTGATGAAGAATTGTAGGGATGATGTAGGCAACACAAACTGCAGTTGGAACTTTACATCTTACAGCTGATCTAAAACAAAAAGTAGATTAAGAATTCTCATCTTTTATAATAAAAGATAATTAGAAATACATGAATGTCCTGTGTCACAATGACGTCAGGAGACAATCAGAAAATAACCTTTTATTCATGGATTGACAAAAGTGATCTTGTTCTGGCTAACAACTTCTACATACACAATAAATCTGACTCAGCTATTGCTTACACATTAATGAAATGAGAGGCACTATTTTTGAGAGACATTAGTTCATACAGTTATAAAGGTATTTTTCTCTTAGTTTCAATCTCATGTTGAAATCGAATGAAACTGCCCCTCGTTCTTCAGTGTTTCTGCTCCATAGATAGCACATCAGGTTATTTTTTCATTCTAGCTGCAGAACTGTAGCTACATAATCTCCCCCAGTATGAGTCAGTTAGCTTCTAGATATCAGAGAGCCTACTTTTCCATTTCCGTCAATGACAAGGACAAGTCTCATATATTTTTGATATTTTACACTTATTGTTTTGATTAATGTACAGTGAAAGGTTGCAGATAAGGTATTGGGGCATGAGCCTTGTGGAGCAATACTCAGATCCATCAGAAATAAAGAGATCAAGGTACGAGTGATTGGTTTGATTTGATCACAATGTGTTTGTAGGTAGTTAAGGTTTCTAATGCACATCTCCCAGTGTCAGAGAAAACTCGATCTTGATATCGTCATCTAAAACTCGTAGATATGTGCCCTTACTTGTGTGTTGTTTGAATATTCGTTGAAATGACCTCAGATGCCTGCTGGGTAGTTGCTGTCAGAGAAACTAAACAACAGCTAACAGTTGACATTTTTTTCCTTTTTCCCCCCATACGAACTTCAATTTAAAATAGTTTGACTAGGGCCTGTTGAGCTGTTTGTCTTACCAGGAAAGAGTAAAAATTATTTTTCTACGATTTTGAGATTTTGGTCCGATCTGTCTAGTGATTATCGATAGGTGGGTAGTTCGAGTGCAATGTTAATCAAAGGCTTCACTTGTAGTGGATAATTTTGAATATGTTTAAACAATATAATTCCACCAAGGACAATATCATAGGCCGATGATAATATAGGAAACGTTAAACGTTTTTATCATGTTCGACATTTGCTTGCAGGGGCAACAGCACGTCTGAACAGATTACGAATATTTCCAACCTAGACACATTGAGGATTGATAGTGAAGACAAGCTTAATTACCTATTATTTCATTTCCACTCACCTGAGCTGTATATATGTTCTTATTTTGAGACAAATTGGTTACTACAGAATTTTTATCTAAAGGGACGCAACTCGAAAAACTCTGTTACGAGCGCATCTGAGCTATGCGTAACCTCGAGAAACGAAATGCACAAAAAGTATAGTTCAGGCCTTAGCACTAAGATAGTTGTAAGTACCATGCATTAACATTGGTTTAAGACTATCTAAGTGCTAAGAGAGCTTCGAAAATCTAGGCCTGAACTGAAAAACGGATTTCATTTGCAACTGTGCAATTTCCGGGATTTAGTGTTAATATCCACCTGGCAATTTAGTTTAAACCGACGGCGTTATAATACATAATCATTATGTTCTGGCGAACTTTTTCCATGTCGTGTCTATAAATTCGCATCGTCCATCTTCCTACGTAAACTAAACTATCGCCAGTCTCGTTAGACTGGACGGTTCGAGACTGGCGATAGTTAAGCTTTGCTTAGGAAGATGGTATCGTAAGGAAATGGATTTCAGCACAGACGAAGGCAAAAACCAACTCTTCTTCCCGCTGTTCTACCAGGGGGATTTTCAGTGTCTATTTTTATCACAATTACATACACAATGGTGGAACGTTGAACGGCTATTCTGCATTACATGCCCTATTTTGAACGCATAACATCCAAAATGGCGGAAAAAAACGCGACACCAACAGTGAGTAGTAAATATTTTTTGCTTATATTCGTAAAACTACTGAACTATTTCTTGATTTTAGATTATTTATGAATGCATAAGTGATTCATGTCTTTGTATTTCGTGTCGTTTCTTAAGATCACCTTTATATTTGTGATTCGGATAGATAATTTTGTTACAGGTTACAACAAAAGTTCTTGTTAGTTTTCTGTTTCAGTATGCATTAACAAGAACTTTAATCATTTGGTAACATTTTATGCTGACGAATGTCCTATAATGTTTTACGGATAATTTGCACTATGAAATGTGTAATTTGGATGGATATTACTGTAAATGTGAATGTTTTAAGACAGGTACCCTCACTTACCAATTGAGCGCATTACTTTCAGCCCCTTGAACGCAATCCATGTTCTTCCCGAAATCGTTTTGAACGCATAACATTGATGAAAAAAGAAGAAAATCAATGGATTTGTTCATCTTTAACGTCGAAAATTAAATTTATTCACATTTCAGATGGAACTAATAATAACAAGTGGTGTAACTGAGGCAAGCGTGATGGATTTGAGTATATCGACTATTTTAAACCAATTGCCATAGGCCCATTCTACGCCTCACAAGATGACGAAAGACAGTAGATTGCTATGTTCCTACTGCGGCAAGGAGTACGGATCAGCAGTGGGTCTGAAACAGCATCAACGACTGAAGCATGGCCTTGAGAAAAGCGCAACTTACAAATGCTACATTTGCAATAAAATTTTCATTAACAAGAACAATTGTACAGGCCCATGAATGCCCATTCTGGCACAAAGCCTTTTGAGTGCAAAGAATGTAAAATGTCATTCATTTACAGGAACAAGTGCCTTGTTCATGAAAGGAAGTGCCTCATTAGCTGTAAAACAAAGTGTGACAAGTGCGTCAAGTATTTCAAGAATGCGCGCATAGTTAAGGAGCACACAAGGAGCATCCATATGAAGGAAAGATCACAACTTTCCCTCTCAGTCGTCAAATCCATCTTGATTGGACTGTGACAATTCTTGGGCGCAGTTTTCTTCGGTGGGTTTATATAAAAAAGGTTAAGAACTTAGTCGGTGAGAGATCCATTTCTATGGGATATCACGTAGTTTACAACATGTATTTATCGATATGAAGTTCTAAATTGTCTCGAAAAATGAAGGTGTTTGTAATAAACGGGAGAGAATTATATCTTAAGAATAAAGTTTTGTTTTGTTCACGATCAATATTTGTAGAAATTTTGTAGATTAACTTGAATTGCCGGTTTTGGTTGTGTATATCAACTGGCCCAACGACCGGACAGTTTTGACCTAACTTCGGACATTACCACTCACTGTTCTCGTATATATCACAGTTTTAATATATTCCTCGAAATGGTTCCTATTATCGTCAAACAAACATAATGTCGTTTATGTACATTAATAAAACATTTATTTCGCACATATTAATTAGTGTCTTAATAATATGCGACCTTCTTTCCGATGATAAACTTCTCTGTAACTCCCGAAAGCTAGAATTAGATGGCTGTTAGATATGTCTTTTTGATATACTAGGTTTTACTTTCTTATTCACATTTGGACTGCCAAAACAAATCAGAGTTTGATTATAAAGTAGTTTATCTTGTAAAACGAATATAACATGTGATCTTTTGGCCCTTCTTACATTCCCTGAATTTTGAGTAAACATTTACATGAAAACAAATATTGTTCAATTCAAATAATTGGTTGATTAACCTATCCGAAAAAGTAAGTCGAAGATATGTCAAATAATAAAATGTATCGAAAGAAATAAGACAGGTTGAAAAGAAAACAATTGTAACAAATCAATTGCCGATATTTCAAGTTCCGTCAGCCAATAATATAAATTGTTCCAAGTTCAGGCGACCTCTGTGGTGTCCGAACCTCCGTCACTTTGCCTACACACTTACCGACCCTACCCTGCTACTACAAGTGAGAAGACGAGGAGTTTTATGAATAATCAACTCATTTATTGTTTTTACTGTAGCAACGTTTCCATATTGACCCTGATCGAAAGCAGTACGAGGATCAACATAAAAACGTTGCTACTGCCTATAATAACTAAGTTGATGATTTATAAGGCTTCATGTCCTCTTGATATTTCGCAACTTAAATGACAATTTCCCCATTTATTGCATTACTAGTTTTTCCGTTTTCTTTTAATTCATTTGGCATACAGTTGTTTCCCATTTTCTGGTTGAGTAGACAACGCCTAATTTAAGAACAGATTGGCCATCTTATGCAGTGACTGATTGCGTTTTCAAAGCTTGAACTGGTGGCACGACAATAAACACATTTGAAATCTTGACTGTTTTGTTGCTTTACCATCTGAAATATAGAAAATATCAATATTTTGTTAGATGTAATTCACATACCGTTCAATGTGGGATGCGCTCAATAGCCTAAATGACCAGGGCGTGTTATGCGTACAATTATAAAAAAACACCGACTCAATTATAATGTCAATATCTTCTATCAAGCACTGATTTGAAAGCTGATATTTTGATAAACTGTCAATAAGGTTTTATATTTTGTATAAAACTTTGCTTTGACTGGGTTGTGTTAGTTACAATTGCATAATTTGTCACGGAACACGAATAAGAAGTTATTTCCTGAACAAAACTGACTTTATATAAGTATTACATCTTTATAACACATGAGATTTGCTTATGCGTTGATTAATAACTATAGTAATGCATGTTACACTTAAATATAGACAACTGTACTTCAAAATGTACCTGTTTGTGTGATATTTCTGTTTTTCATAAGACAGTCAAGAAACGAAGGCGCCATTTTTTATGTTATGCGTTCAAAATAGGGCATGTAATGCAGAATAGCCGTTCAACGTTCCACCACTGTGACATAGGTCATTTGAGATAGCAGCGTCATTTCCCAACCTGTCACAACAGTTTAAATGGTTGAAATACATGTTAATAGGCACCCTTTAACTGTTACATTTTAAAATCGCTTTGGACAAATTGAAACACCAGATGACTCAACTGTTTACCATTGGCCTTACACAGCATGTGAACACCTAGAGGTGGCCACACTGTAGATTTAGTCATAAGTAAAGAAAAATAAGAACTAGTAACTTCAATTCTTGTCTCGGACAATGGGACAATGATTCGTCCGACCATAAATCTCTGGTACGACTGCTTTCACACTTCACCATATAAGCTTTCTTCCATAATTTGTTATATCTATCGTTAGGGAAGCATACCTCTTAAATCTATAAAGTTAATCAGCACAAATGTTGAAACTCACTGCGATATTTCCATTGTTGTGACACACGAGGCGGCCTCTAAGACAAGCTCTCCATTACTTATGTCATGATGTAAAGTTCTGCCTGAGGAGATGCAAATGGTAACAGGCACCTGAGTACCATGTATTTGGGTGTAAATATTACTTTTGCTACAAGCCTACTATGCTACCTTCATATGGCATCAGTATGTGAATAAACTCCTTATCAAACCGGTTAGCGCGTTCGGCCTCGGATCAGAAGGTCCGTGGTTCGAATCCCGCCAGGGGCTCGGCAACTTTGTCTACAGTAGAGAACTGTTCCACACGCAGTAAGGTTTGGGTGCAATACTACACTGAAATTCAGCGCAGTACCACCCATGGTTCGCTAGTTCCAGCCGATGCTCGCAGGTTTCACCGCAATGCATAGCCACAATGGTGTTGCGGGCTTTCTCCCTGCAATAATACTAGCAGCAGCGATATAAGTGAAATAATCTTGAAAGCGGCGTTAAACACCAACTCACCTCACCTCACCTTATCAAACCCAAGCAGCCTCTTGACCGAGTGAACCCTGCTACAAATCAATCGTGAAAAACTATATAAACTAACATTTTGAAGCTAAGCTATAATATTCCTACTAATAGAATATATTTGACATTTTTTATAGAAACATAATGAATCTTGATAATCCCTACTTTGTTGTATGGTCGTCCCCGCGCGCATGGAATTTCTTTAAGTTTTGACTCAAATTCATTAGTTATATAAATCATCATTGCGAAACTAAGATATAATAATCCTACTCTATTAGTTGTTGGTATAAGCAATATGAATTCTTCCTGAAACGTTACACAAGTTGAATGTCGTTGATCTGCACACTCCCGTATGGCCGTCACAAATAGGAATTTCTTTCAGTATTGACTCGGACCCGAGCACGCGAAATTCTTACATTAACACAAGAAGTCATGTAATACTTGTTCATTCCAGACATGATACACTGTCACAACTAGGGTTAAATCTAATTATTTTGGGTGGAAACGGAGCCTAAAGTAAGGCTACATTTATTGGTTGTGGCTACGCTGCGTGCACGTGCAGAGTGTGCGCTATGACACGAGAGAGGAGCATGTGCGTCTAGACAGTTGGCGACAGAGTTTTGAGCTGACTGGATGTTGAGATAATCACAGGTCGAATGGACGTGAGTACTGAATTTAGTTAATTTTGTACGAATAATAATGTACATGTAGTGGTATTATTGTCAAGACTTCCTATCAATTTCATGTATTATTATCGTCAAAACCTCCTATCATTTTCTTGTATTATTGCTGAAACTTTCTATAAATTAAAACTACTCATCTTTGTTTTGAGTGTTACTGTTGCTATTGCCTGGTGTCCCTCTGTGGTGTTTGGGTTTCCATGGTTTCCTTCCATCTTGCCCTTGACTTTGCCTTGCTTCCTGGTACTGCTCTGCGAGTCCTGCCATATCGTCTGCTGTTTTAGGAGCACGTTCCCTTAAAAACAATGACAAGTTATAATCAGAAGAGTTCAAAATTTGCTCTTTAAGCAACAAATCAACCAGTCCTTCGTAGCTATTCAAAGTGTCACTCAATTGGATCCAACGGGTTAGATAATTCCTTAGTCTCTGAAGAAATTGACCATATGATTCCCCTGGTTCTGTCTTGGACGTGCGAAACTTACGTCTAAACCCATCTTCAGTCAAGTCGTATCTTTTCAGAAGGGCTGCTTTCACCAGATCGTAGTTATTAGCCTGTTCTGTGGTGAGTCTCGCATACACCTCGAGTGCTCTACCCTTTAACAAAACTGCAAGATGTGTAGACCAATCATTTTTATGTAACCCTTGTGTCTCTACAACACGTTCGAACCTTCTGAGATACGCATCCATATCCTCCTTCCCATCCTCAAAATATGGCATTTTTATTTTAGGCCTTGTTACATGAGTTGTGTCAGGAATCTTTACTTTCTCCCCTTCTAGCACAGCTTTGTTATATTCCAACTTAGCTTTCTCAATAGCAATAGTTTCTAACCTTTCTTTGTGTTCCATTTCACGCTTCTGGCGTTCCATGTCCCGTTCCCTCTGTCGTTCCTCACGATCAATCCTGGCCTGTTCTCTCCATGCTGCTACTTGTTCAGTCACAAACTTCTTAAGTTCGACACCCTCCAATCAAATGGCCTCCCCGCTTGCGATGAACTTGTCCACATCCATATTCTGAAGATTTGCAGAATACATGAGTTACAATGTATTATGAGAATGACTGTTCTAAATTGTACTCACCTTTAAATGAGAGCCTCAGTCAATCACGGAAACTGAACTTTCGTACCACTTACCAGGTGAGCTCTGTCATGAGGTAAACCAGCACTGTATGACCTTTATATATTACCTGGATTCTCCACCATTAAATGTAAAGGGGACTCCGTGCATACACAGAGAGATGTGCCTGGAGTATGTGCTATGGTCATTGAAGGTGAGACGGAGGTAATTGATATTCATACAGAGTCTCATATTGAACCACCTTCATTACAGCAAACGGAAACTTACCAAGACGTCCACGTCGCACCAGAATTGCAGCAGGATCGGAAACAGTGTATCCAGGGCATCTTGCAGGAATTCACCGATGTAAATTTTCATGTATATTATACATCTCTGGTAGAATTTTGTGGATTGTGTATAACGGGTAGTGAAGTAATGAGTAATTTCACGGAGCCTGTTCTGTTGCGGCGCTAAGGCTATTATTTTAACAGCCGTTCTAGTACGTTTTGTACGCATTATTAACTTATTACAGCTATCTCCCTGGGCCGACGTCGACGCCAGTCCGACACTGATATAGGGCCGTTCTGATGTGGCTGGGTTACAGAAGCTGCTAGGGCACTTCACCGTTGTATCCGCTGTATCGTCCTTGGTGCTGTACTGGAGCGTTCTACAAAAAGGCCACGTTTGGGAGCAGTATGTGGACAGCTGACGTAACGGACGAGTGAGTGAGTGAGTTATTGTTTAACGCCACTTGAGCAATATTTCAGCCATTAGCGGCGTGCGTAACGGACGACGTAGCAGTCCTGGAACTGTGACGTCATGAGACGTCACCTGTGCCGGTGGTAAGGTACAGGAGTGGAGGGCATGAGGTTTGTGTGTGCCCTGCGCTGTGTGGTGGTCTATCCTGGGAGACCACAGTTATGTAATCCCTTATGACTGGGATTTATCGTCCGAGTGTCGTGGACGATGGATTGAGGGGCCTAAAGATATAGGCCTGTATGCAGAAAGTCGGTGGATGGGACTTGCACGATATCGTATCCTGTGTTGAGAGCAACATAGTGGACTCTATTAATCATTCCAAGTAGTACGACTTGGCTCCTCGTGTTGGCGAGCAACACATTTTGACACTCATATCCTAGACCACACGGGTCTAATTAACTGTTTACTCTGTGTTTATGTGGTAGTTAAATGTTGTCTTAGTGTATTTATGTATTAAGTTGGTGTATATCTGTATCTGCAATAAGTGTGGGGTGGAGAGTTGTGTGGTCGGTTTGCTGGATCAGGTTTGTTTGAGGAGAGTGGTATAGCTGGAAGTGGGTGTGAGTGCCTTGAGTAGATGAGTGTTGGAGGTGGTATTGTGAGTCTGTGTGGAACATAGGTGAGTTGAAGTGTTTATTTTATGTTTGAATGTTTCTGTACAGTGCGGGATTGTATTGATTTGATGGAGTAATAAACTTTAAAACAGACACGTGTTTTGTTGTGAGCTATGACTTGAGATAACCCATGCTTGTGTGACATACACATAAACGTAAACTTTTGAATATACGGTACATTTTGGCTTTGCTTTCTTGGTGATCTTACTTCAAACATCAAAGACAAACAGGAAGAAATTACAGTATAGCAACAGTGATCTCCTTTAGTCGAGTCCTCAAGTCCGAAAAAGTTAACTCGAGTTACACATCCAAGTCCTATCGAATGACGTGTTTCAGTCTGCATTCCAATCCCGATACCGTACCGAGACTGCTCGGCTAATAATTTCGGCAAAACGAATTTCTCAAATCATTCAACGATCAGAAGCTTGCTGACCTTTTATCCGTTTTCGACACTTGACCATTCAATTATGATGTCACTGCTAGAACACAGTAGGAATAACTAGATTGGTATTATCCTGGTTCGAGTCAGACCTGACAGGTCGCTAAATGAGTGTTCGGGTCGAGGGTGTATCATCAGATTGGTATGTCTTAATGTACGATGTGCAAAAGGGATTTGTAACTGGACCAGTACTCCATCTATAACCTACCCATAGCAACGTCACTCGTGACAGTGGCATACACTGCCATTTTTATCCTGGCAACAGCTGTTGTAAGTTCCGTTGCTTACGGTAACATTACTTAGGGATGTCACTCGCATGGCACGAGGTACACCTTCAAATAATTACTACAATTACTTTTTCACAAGTTTTATTATAAAAACATTAAAAGCAAATGTTAATCACGTTGCCCTTCTTAGATTTGTAATTAATAACAATACATGGAGTTCTCTAGTACAGACTCTTATTAGATAAACTTTCCTTATACTGAATGATACATATTTACCACGCGGCTCCCTCTTTGGTTCCTTCCTAGCCTACGGATCGGCCGGTCGGCGGGATTGCCCGACCCTGGTGGACTTCTAGATGGTTCCTACTTCTTCTACGCTTTCCAGAGTGAACTAACTTTCCAAGCTTCTAACCTTGCCTTTTATCATTTCGACCAGCCCATTATTTGGTAGAGGTGATTTTCGTTTCTACTGTTACTAAATTGTGGAATCGCTGTCAAATTTACTAAGCCATGTCAACTGGTCAATTAAAAGGCAGCTGACCGATAACGTTTTGAATACGTGACTAAAGTCACTCAAAAACCCGACTATCTGTCTCCAGAAAACACTTCAAGCCGGTACAGATGTCTTTCTCAACAGATAATTGTTCCCTTTATGGCCAAATAGCACGAATTATCAGAATTATCAGATAATTCCAGGATGACTGGAACATTGGAGTAGTTTTTATTTGATGTGTTTTCATGAACATCAACATTGTTATCAAAGAAAGCGGAACTTGGAAAGGCATTACACTATTTCATTTTCTAAATTATTTGTTATCGTTTTCCTAATATCCCCATATAACACAACCAGTTCTACGTCTGTGCTAAACCATCTATTAGCAGATAATGCCAGATCACATTTGTATCATGTGTACAGACCCCTTACTCAATCGATGTGTGCACATTTCTTAAACTAAACTAAGATAAATACTTGGTGCAATACAACGGTTGGAATACAAGCAAAGGACAAACGGAATCATATTCAAATAGACAAAACTATCTGCTACTCGCCATTTCAAGTAAGCTCGATCAGCCACAATGCATATCAGAAATATCAGTAACATAAGAACATATTTGAATACAATTAAGCTATGTTTGGTCAACTCTGGACTTTGAGATTTTCTGCAAATCGATTCACATTCATCATCACACCTTCAAGTGCAAAATAAGGCTGCAAGACCCATCAGAGGACGAGAAAGCTCCACCACGTCAGTCCTGTATTCAAGCACAAGCACAAGCACTAGCTTCCGGTTTCCAGTACAAAGTCCTCACCCGTACCCGTCAGCCCACTCGTCATCTGAGATCTGCTTTTATTCAAAGACTGATCTTGCCTCAAACCAAGACTAGACTTGTAGAAAGATCAGTTTCAGTTGATACAACAAAACTACGGAACTCTGCCCCCTGGACTAAGGCTCTCAGCAACAAACAGGATTTTATAAAAAAAAAAAGAACTTGTCTATACAGCTTGAAGATAGGCACTGTATAAATTCATATTATGATTAAATCATTTATTTCCTTTATTAGGCTTTATGTTAAATATACAACAGTAAATATATCAACACATCAAACAAAAGTTGATGTAAGTCAATGTAAAGGGACTTTGGAACTTCAATAATACAATTAACTATTAGGGTAGACTGTTCAATCTCAAGGCATTAAAAGCTAATGATAAAAAAACAATTCTCTAAACCTATTGTGATATAAAGTGGATGTTTGTCAGATAATCAAATTTTGATATTATAAGTAATTAAAATAGTTAAGTCTAAATCAGATCTAGCTAGGCAGTAAATACATAGATATAAAATATAATGTCTTTTTAATGTACTCGTTGACACAATGTACAGACTTAAAATAGCTTCAGTATAGAATTATTCATCAAATTCTGCCTACAAATTGTTACTTATCTGGGAAAACAATATCCGAATCAACCCTCTTTCGGCTTTGAGACAGATATTGTTTATTTCCTTTAGGCACATACCATTAGTACACAGATTTGCGATAATTAGTCGCACAGAGAATAAACATGGCAATACGTTTAATCAATTCCTTGTTAGAACTGGACAGCAATAGGTTAAATTTATCTATTATACCTCTATCAAATTTGTAAGAATATCATTGGTCAGTCGACATCACGTGATTGAAAAATATATCCGTACACTGACCCCGGCTATCGGTGAGGTCAGTTTTGTGACAGAAAATTGTGACACTGACCTGAGATATATACTCGTCACGTGATTTGTCACATGATTGCATCTGTCACGTGACGCTTTGTTTTGATCCTCCTCCTTTTTCAAGTTTGAACAAAATATCACATTTACTAACACAGTCTATTAATCTATTAATATAAAACACAAGCATAACAAATCTAAGGAAAAAAGGATTTCGGTATAATAAAACACGTAATCACTCATGGTGAGGTCATTATGTGAAATACAAGGACTCTCAAAGCTGACTCCCTCGGCGGTCTGATCTGACCTCGGCCTGCAGCCTTGGTCAGGTCAGACCGCCAGACCGTCTCGGGAGTCAGGTCTCGAATCCTTGTATTTCACATAATTACCTCACCATGAGTGATTAAGTGCATAATATTGAAGGGTTAACAAAGTTCTTATAAGGTATAAACTGGTTTCGAAGATGATATTCATTTTCAATATTACTACTCTTACATATTGTGCATATCCTTTGATTCCTAGGAACATTATAATACCTTCCCGTTTCAATGTTCAAATTATGAGAACTACAGAGGAAACTTGCCAAAACTGTTCAAAATTTATCAAGATTAAGTGATAACAAATATGGCTCAATGGTGAAAACAGTCTTTAATTGGGAATACACAAACATCTTGGAACTATTTAACAGAACGGCATGCCAGTTCTGATTATAAATAGCTCTAGCCTAAAAACCACTTTAAGCTTCCCATATAAAGCCAAAACAATAGGTATAGAGCAAATATTTTAATCTTAGATGCCCAGTTAGTCTTATCCCGTGAAGCTTCCAGATACAACATATTATAGCATTTCCAAGGGAACCGAGAATTTGGCATATTCAAAAGGCTACACCAACATGCCAAACAACGTTTCGGCTTTGTCATAGAGACTTAGAAAGTTTGGAAAACCAATTTTGGTATTGAGATCCGACAGTCACAATTTAGAAAAGACAAGAAAAATGGCTGGCAACCCACGAACTCTACATACAGATTTCGCAATTTCAAAGATAATGCTTGATATTATAAGAAGAAATAATAACCCCATAAACGCAATTATTTTACATGTAAAAGAATGTATTTTCAAGAAAAGTCTAAAAACAATTACAAATTTTGATTAAAAACAAATAGTACCACGATACAACAAACTGTATTTATATAGTTTCTTTTGGGAATGCATTATTTGTTAAGTTTTGGTCATCTCGACACTGATAATTAAGTTTCATAAGTTCTTACATAAACATAATTATAATATGATGAATTACTGCATTTATAAATTAATATGCTTTAATTATCTTCATAATTTTTAGTATCAATTTTATTATGATTGCTGAAGGGAAACGTTCTTGAACAAGTCATCAAATGATTTCTATATTTTCTAAAGTTTTAGGAACGAGAATGAGAAATCGATGTAATGGCTGGTAATGCTCACGTATTTTCGCGCTGAAATTGGGTATTTAAGAGTATATTTTAGCGCATGTACTCACTGTAGCTTTAAACCATGGATTTTTTTATTTGATGCTATTTTTATAATCCTTTATAATTTACTTAAAATCAATAATAAAGTCACTCAGGGACTTAAAGAAATTGTCGATTGTGCACAAAATAAGGAAATCATGATTCTTGTAAACGGCTGAACTGGAAATGTGTGCAGCTTTTGAATATACTATACTATTAACCGAGAATAAAGTATGGAACTTCTTTATTTCAAAGAATAGATGTTACTTCGTCGTATTTCTGTACACAGTTTTAGCATTCGTGCAGCATTTACAAAATGGTTGCCGTTTTGGTCCTCAGATTGTATACAAAAATTAAATTTACCAGTATCGTACGTAGTTCATGCGGATTTTATAAAACGTTGCTTTGAATCCTTCTGGTCTGTTGGTAACAACTTTAAAACTTGAACATTTACTTATTTTCAAAACCACTTAAACTGTAGATACCTTAGCGCTGACCGGTAGTATTGTAGAGAGACTCCGTAACTGAGCAAATAATCTGTCCCCAGTATCTGTTCACAGTACGAATCTTACTTTTTCAAGATCTTGGGATGTTCAGTCTCACCAAATTGTTCTCCAATAACTGCATTTTTGGAACAAAAAGTAGACTTCTCTATATCTAATATTCAGTGAAATGTTTTTGTAAAAACTATATCTCTATTCTGTCATACCTGTAATACTTTCATCGACGTTCAGGCATTTATTCCAGCATTATTACTTAATCTCTGTCAGAAGATGATAAAACCATTCATATGCATTGGATAGAATAAGAGGAAATTCTGTAACTTCATGTTTTATTTATCCATCATCAATATAAAAACATACTGAATCTTACAACTTATCAATAGAGTATAGTATTTACAGCGAGTCTTTGGATTCATTGGTTATGAAAGCGCTGTAACTCGTACGTGTAGATGAAATTGCTCTTCCACTAATTGCTCTTTTGCTCTTCTGCTTAATATTCAATCTCTCGAAATACGTCTCAATAAAACATCAACAGTCTCATGACAATTTGTAAAACAATGTTTTGAAAACGCTCTGTCACCAATGTCTTAAATGATATAATGAGTTTTGTCACTGGTCGTGTATGGTCTCTCCTCAGTGTAACCTAGCTGCCATATGAGATGATAGTTTTTTAAAGCATCAAGCCACAGTGGTTACACTCGCATCAAGCATGAACTTTCTTGTGTCTCTCTAATTCATCAGATCTGTTGAATTTTCTACCACATTTATTACACATATGTGCTTTCTCAGCCATGTGAGTTCGCATGTGTTTCACTAAGTAGTCATGATTAGCAAATTCCTTGTCACACTTCCCACAGATGTATGCTTTCTTTTTGACATGGATTAGCATGTGCGTTTTTAGTCTATCGGCTCGTTTAAATGCTTGGCAACATTTACTACATTTATGGGGCCTTTCCCCAATATGAACTTTCATGTGCGTTTGCAATTGACAGGACTGGATAAAGTTTTTATCACAAACACTACACTTGTATGGCCTTTCTTTCGTGTGAATTCTCATATGTGACCTCATATTTCCCAACTGTGAGAAAGTTTTAGTGCACACACTACAGCTAAATGGTTTCTCTCCAGTGTGAACTTTCATGTGTGTTTTCAGCTTACTTGCCTTAGGAAACGCTTTACTGCACTCAGTGCAGCGGTGTGGTGTGTCTCCAGTGTGTACTTTCATGTGCTTACGCAGTTCACTTGACAATTGAAAGGTCTCGCAACACAAGTCACACTTGAAGCGTCTTTCCCGAGTGTGAGTTTTCATGTGCCTAAGCAGCTTGTTTGAGTGTTTAAAAGTCTTCTCACACCGACTACACGCATGCGGTCTATCCCCGGTGTGAACCCTCGTGTGCTCTCGCAGGTGCTGAGGCTGTGTGAATGATTTACCGCAAACACTACACACAAACGGTCTCTCTCCCGTGTGGGTCCTCATGTGTATCTGCAGATTGGCAGATTGTGTGAATGTTTTGTCACATTCACTACACTTGTATGGTCTCTCTCCAGTATGTATTCTCATGTGTATCTGCAGATTACTTGGACATGTAAACACTTTGTCACATATACAACATGAATGTTCCTTTCCGCTATGAACTTTCTTGTGCACCAGCAGGGTACTTTGCTCCGTAAATTGCTTACTCCACACACGGCACGTGTAAACATTCTCTTCAGTATGGACGGTCAAGTGTCTCTGAAGGCAAGTCGACTGCGTGATATCTGCTGATCTTGGCGCGCCATCCATCTCACTCATCTTACACCAGCCCTAGGTCTTTTTAGAAATCAACTCACTCGACCTTTCTCAAGATAACCAATCTGAACCGATTTGGTACTGTTCCCTTAAAAAGAAATATGTCAACATAGCTTTCAGAATGCAAGAATACAAAATATATCGATATTCATTATATACAGTTAACAGAAAGGGATATTAAATGGTACCATTTAAAAACAAACGATCGGTCCCCTATTATTTGTTACATACATATTTATAACAATAAAACAATATTCTTATGATCCATTTCAGTACACTTTCAGAAAGGTACGATGATCCCTTTTTTAGTGTTGTTCAAGGAACAGCTGTTTAGAGTCCAAATCCAACTTGTTTCTAAAGAAACAGATCTAGAGTTTATACAATACGCTTAAAATATAAAAAGGCAAAAGTTTCGGAATGACATGATAGAGAGTCTCTCTCTCTCTCTCTCTCACTCTCTCTCTCATTTGCCACCTAGCTACGCTCATAATTGTGTAGTCTTTTTATCCTATTTTGTTAACTCATTATCTCATTTACATCATTATCTCCTTCAGAACCTTCTTGTGTCGTCTATTTCATTAGCCATAGTAAGTAAGGGCTTATGTGTAACCATATAGGCCTATTTGGCGTTCCTAATTTATCTTATATTTCATAACTTAAATTCCCTTAACATTCAATCAAATTATATAACATTACGTTATACATTTCAACAAAAACATTTCCATGATTAACATATCAATTACATCCTACTCTGCCAAACAATAAACATGTTGAATGTATACTTAGTTGTTGGTTCTCTGTTTTAATTTCGTATTGAATGTCAATAGGTGATTTAACATCATACTCGGTTGATAAGTTTGGTAGGTAGGCCTAATTATTTATCCATTTTATCCACTAAGAAAGTGTTGAGAACTCCGCTAGACCTTTCACTTACCACACGAACGAGTTTGTATTGGTTACGAATTGCCCTTATTCCCTTAGCCAGACATGTCTCTTACATTGTTTAGAGTCTTTTGGCACCATCTTTTAAAACTGTTTTATCTTAACATTTGATTTCTTCAAACAATCCTTTGCAAAATTATGCCACAATGTTAGTACTATTAGGCCTACTGACTTAGTGTTTCCCTGCTGCCTTCTCACCTGTTTCTCTACCAAGCATTCGTTGGTCGTTCGCGAACACACTAACACCCGGACTAACTCAAGAATGGGACGTGTCGAAAACAGCTTGGTACAAAATGGGAAGGTTAGTGTTTGACAAAAACGGCTGATGCCATAATGGGTATCCACATCTTCTTGTAAACTTTTGAAATCACTGCTAAGTGATTTTGGAAGTTCATCTTTTTGTACACTAGTGGGCATTCTCTCACTACGAAGTAGGGCAAAACATAAATCTCTGCGCTTGTGAATTTATGAAATTGTGACATGAGCTGCATCTGTGTGGAGAGAATTCCAGTGGATGATGTTAGTAAAAAAAATCACGCCATGATTTAAAAAGATTTCCACAGAATTTACTAGTTTTTGATAACAGCAACCCCAGTTATGTATGATTGTTGGATATTTACATTAACCTACGCTACACCCTTTATGATAACAGCAATTCCAGTTATGTATGGTTGTTGAATACTTACATTAACCTACGCTACACTCTTTATGATAACAGCAACCCAAGTTATGTATGACTGTTGGATACTTACATTAACCTACGCTACACCTTTTATGATAACAGCAACCCCAGTTATGTATGATTGTTGAATACTTACAAATATTAACCTACGCTACACTCTTTATGATAACAGCAACCCCAGTCATGTATGATTGTTGAATACCTACATTAACCTACACCACTCCCTTTATGATAACAGCAAGCCCAGTTATGTATGACTGTTAAATACTTACATTAACCTACGCTACACCCTTTAGGATAACAGAAACCCCAGTTATGTATGACTGTTGAATACTTACATTAACCTACGCTACTCCCTTTATGATAACAGCAACACCGGTTATGTATGACTGTTGAATACTTACATTAACCTAAACTACACCCTTTATGATAACAGCAACCCCAGTTATGTATGGTTGTTGAATACTTACATTAACCTACGCTACACCCTTTAGGATAACAGCAACCCCAGTTATGTATGACTGTTGACTACTAACATTAACCTGCACCACTCCCTTCATGATAACAGCAACCCCAGTTATGTATGATTGTTGAATAATTACATTAACCTACGCGACTCCCTTTATAACAGCAACCCAAGTTATGTATGACTGTTGAATACTTACATTAACCTACGTTACACCATTATGATAACAGCAAGCCCAGTTATGTATGACTGTTAAATACCTACATTAACCTACACCACTCCCTTTATGATAACAGCAAGCCCAGTTATGTATGACTGTTGAATACTTACATTAACCTACGCTACATCCTTTAGGATAACAGCAACCCCAGTTATGTATGACTGTTGAATACTTGCATTAACCTACGCTACTCCCTTTATGATAACAGCAACACCGGTTATGTATGACTGTTGAATACTTACATTAACCTAAACTACACCCTTTATGATAACAGCAAGCCCAGTTATGTATGGTTGTTGAATAGTTACTTTAACCTACGCCACACCCTTTATGATAACAGCAACCCCAGTTATGTATGATTGTTGAATATTTACATTAACCTACGCTACTCCCTTTATGATAACAGCAACCCCAGTTATGTATGATTGTTGATTAATTACATTAACCTACACCACTCCCTTCATGATAACAGCAACCCCAGTTATGTATGATTGTTGAATAATTACATTAACCTACGCTACTCCCTTTATTACAGCAACCCCAGTTATGTATGGTTGTTGAATACTAACATTAACCTACACTACACCCTTTAGGATAACAGCAACCCCGGTTATGTATGACTGTTGAATACTTACATTAACCTACGTTACACCCTTTAGAATAACTGCAACCCCAGTTATGTATGATTGTTGAATACTTACATTAACCTACGCTACTCCCTTTATAACAGCAACCCCAGTTATGTATGGTTGTTGAATACTTACATTAACCTACACTACACACTTTATGATAACAGCAACCCCAGTTATGTATGATTGTTGAATACTTACATTAACCTACACCACTCTCTTTAGGATAACAGCAACCAAAGTTATGTATGATTGTTGAATATTTACATTAACCTACGCTACTCCCTTTATGATAACAGCAACCCCAGTTATGTATGACTGTTGAATACTTACATTAACCTACGCTACTCCCTTTATGATAACAGCAACACCGGTTATGTATGACTGTTGAATACTTACATTAACCTACGCTACTCCCTTTATCATAACAGCAACCCCAGTTATGTATGACTGTTGAATACTTACATTAACCTACGCTACTCCCTTCATGATAACAGCAACCCCAGTTATGTATGATTGATGAATAATTACATTAACCTACGCTACTCCCTTCATGATAACAGCAATCCCAGTTATGTATGATTGTTGACTACTTACATTAACCTACACCACTCCCTTCATGATAACAGCAACCCCAGTTATGTATGATTGTTGAATAATTACATTAACCTACACCACTCCCTTCATGATAACAGCAACCCCAGTTATGTATGATTGTTGAATAATTACATTAACCTACGCTACTCCCTTTATTACAGCAACCCCAGTTATGTATGGTTGTTGAATACTAACATTAACCTACGTTACACCCTTTAGGATAACAGCAACCCCGGTTATGTATGACTGTTGAATACTTACATTAACCTACGTTACACCCTTTAGAATAACTGCAACCCCAGTTATGTATGATTGTTGAATACTTACATTAACCTACGCTACTCCCTTTATAACAGCAACCCCAGTTATGTATGGTTGTTGAATACTTACATTAACCTACACTACACACTTTATGATAACAGCAACCCCAGTTATGTATGATTGTTGAATACTTACATTAACCTACACTACACACTTTATGATAACAGCAACCCAAATTATGTATGACTCTTGAATACTTACATTAACCTACGCTACTCCCTTTATAACAGCAACCCCAGTTATGTATGACTGTTGAATACTTACATTAACCTACGCTACTCCCTTTATGATAACAGCAACCCCAGTTATGTATGACTGTTGAATACTTACATTAACCTACGCTACTCCCTTTATGATAACAGCAACCCCAGTTATGTATGACTGTTGAATACTTACATTAACCTACGCTACTCCCTTTATGATAACAGCGACCCCAGTTATGTATGATTGTTGAATACTTACATTAACCTACACTACACACTTTATGATAACAGCAACCCAAATTATGTATGACTCTTGAATACTTACATTAACCTACGCTACTCCCTTTATAACAGCAACCCCAGTTATGTATGACTGTTGAATACTTACATTAACCTACGCTACTCCCTTTATGATAACAGCAACCCCAGTTATGTATGACTGTTGAATACTTACATTAACCTACGCTACTCCCTTTATGATAACAGCAACCCCAGTTATGTATGACTGTTGAATACTTACATTAACCTACGCTACTCCCTTTATGATAACAGCGACCCCAGTTATGTATGATTGTTGAATACTTACATTAACCTACGCTACTCCCTTTATAACAGCAACCCCAGTTATGTATGACTGTTGAATACTTACATTAACCTACGTTACACCCTTTAGGATAACAGCAACCCCAGTTATGTATGATTGTTGAATATTTACATTAACCTACGCTACTCCCTTTATGATAACAGCGACCCCAGTTATGTATGATTGTTGAATATTTACATTAACCTACACCACTCCCTTTATGCTAACAGCAACCCCGGTTATGTATGATTGTTGAATACTTACATTAACCTACGCTACTTCCTTTATAACAGCAACCCCAGTTATGTATGACTGTTGAATACTTACATTAACCTACGCTACTCCCTTTATGATAACAGCAACCCCAGTTATGTATGACTGTTGAATACTTACATTAACCTACGCTACTCCCTTTATCATAACAGCGACCCAAGTTATGTATGATTGTTGAATACTTACATTAACCTACGCTACTCCCTTTATAACAGCAACCCCAGTTATGTATGACTGTTGAATACTTACATTAACCTACGCTACTCCCTTTATGATAACAGCAACCCCAGTTATGTATGACTGTTGAATACTTACATTAACCTACGCTACTCCCTTTATGATAACAGCAACACCGGTTATGTATGACTGTTGAATACTTACATTAACCTAAACTACACCCTTTATGATAACAGCAGCCCCAGTTATGTATGATTGTTGAATACTTACATTAACCTACACCACTCCCTTTATGATAACAGCAAGCCCAGTTATGTATGACTGTTGAATAATTACATTAACCTATGCTACTCCCTTCATGATAACAGCAACCCCGGTTATGTATGGTTGTTGAATACTTACATTAACCTACACCACTCCCTTTATGATAACAGCAACCCCAGTTATTTATGATTGTTGAATACTTACATTAACCTACGCTAATCCCTTTATGATAACAGCAACCCCAGTTATGTATGATTGCTGACTACTAACATTAACCTACGCTACACCCTTTATGATAACAGCAACCCCAGTTATGTATGATTGTTGAATACCTACATTAACCTACGCAACTCCCTTTATGATAACAGCAACCCCGGTTATGTATGACTGTTGAATACTTACATTAACCTACGCAACTCCCTTTATGATAACAGCAACCCTAGTTATGTATGACTGTTGAATAATTACATTAACCTACGCTACTCCCTTCATGATAACAGCAACCCCGGTTATGTATGGTTGTTGAATACTTACATTAACCTACACCACTCCCTTTATGATAACAGCAACCCCAGTTATTTATGATTGTTGAATACTTACATTAACCTACGCTAATCCCTTTATGATAACAGCAACCCCAGTTATGTATGATTGCTGACTACTAACATTAACCTACGCTACACCCTTTATGATAACAGCAACCCCAGTTATGTATGATTGTTGAATACCTACATTAACCTACGCAACTCCCTTTATGATAACAGCAACCCCGGTTATGTATGACTGTTGAATACTTACATTAACCTAAACTACACCCTTTATGATAACAGCAAGCCCAGTTATGTATGATTGTTGACTACTTACATTAACCTACACCACTCCCTTTATGATAACAGCAACCCCAGTTATGTATGACTGTTGAATACTTACATTAACTTCCGTTACACCCTTTATGATAACAGCAACACCAGTTATGTATGATTGTTGAATACTTACATTAACCTACACTACACACTTTATGATAACAGCAACCCAAATTATGTATGATTGTTGAATACTTACATTAACCTGCACCACTCCCTTTATGAAAACAGCAACCCCAGTTATGTATGACTGTTGAATAATTACATTAACCTACGCTACTCCCTTTATAACAGCAACCCAAGTTATGTATGATTGTTGAATACTTACATTAACCTACGTTACATCCTTTAGGATAACAGCAACCCCAGTTATGTATGATTGTTGACTACTAACATTAACCTACACCACTCCCTTCATGATAACAGCAAGCCCAGTTATGTATGATTGTTGAATACTTACATTAACCTACGCTACTCCCTTTATGATAACAGCAACCCCGGTTATGTATGACTGTTGAATACTTACATTAACCTACGCTACTCCCTTTATGCTAACAGCAAGCCCAGTTATGTATGACTGTTGAATACTTACATTAACCTACACCACTCCCTTTATGATAACAGCAACCCCAGTTATGTATGACTGTTAAGAATTACATTAACCTACGCTACACTCTTTATGATAACAGCAACCCCGGTTATGTATGACTGTTGAATACTTACATTAACCTAAACTACACCCTTTATGATAACAGCAAGCCCAGTTATGTATGACTGTTGACTACTAACATTAACCTGCACCACTCCCTTTATGATAACAGCAACCCCAGTTATGTATGACTGTTGAATACTTACATTAACCTACGCTTACATTAACCCTACAGCACTCCCTCAGTATTCAGAGATTTCGCCAAGTCGTTTGCGATTGATGATCGATGAAGCGATTTCTCTTTCTCCATTTCAACATTCTGATAAATCTGAGGTTTCAAATCCTAATGAAAAGAAATGATTTCAGAATGATGTCGAGATATTCAAATTATTTATTGGTTTGCTAAAATTCCTCTTTAAAAAATGAATAACAAAATCATAATCAAATATATAATGATTTACTTTACATATTGTCACATGTTCTTCCTTGTTTTTCTCAAGATTATTCTATCTTGCCTGGACACCTGAACCACACCGCTACCCGCCCACTCTACCAAGTGGTAACAAACAAAACAGTCAAATTCCATGGTGTGCAGGCATTAATCAGTGTTCGAAATACCTGCCGTTATGACGTCCCTAGTTATGGCCCCACTCGAGCATGCTCAAGTTCAAGTTAATTTCATTAAAGTTTATTTTTGCTGAAATATAAATTACACGAGTTAAATCGACATGGTAGATAAGAAATAGAGTAGCCTCAACCATCAAGTGTTTTGCAATATAGTATAGTTTTGCCCTGACCTATTATTACCGTCAAACTACTCGGCCTTCGGCCTCGTAATATAACTATAACAATTCAGGGCAAGGCTATACTTTATTGCAAAACACATGATGGTTGAGGCTACTCTATTTCTTAATTATTAATAATATTAAATAAAGATGAATTGTAAAGTTTACTGAAAGGTACTCTTTTTATAACTTTTATAAAGTTTAATAGTGTTGCATACAAATGACGAGCATATGCTACATTCGACCAATTTTAACTTCCCCTCAACGCTCTAGTCTATTTGTATCAACTTGTGATAAGCCCAAGGATATGTTTTAAACACAAAACTTATCAAATAAGTTTTAGACATTCCTTTTATTGTTTTACTACTGTTTTGTTATAGAAATAGTATTCATATTCAGTTTTGAATTTGATAATAGTTACAGTTAAATATTCAAAATTTCAGTTGGCAGGCAGGTTTTGGTCAGGGCTGGCAAGCATTTGAGCTTACCAGCTGTGTGGTCTGGCATAAATTCTTCGTAGTTTCATACCCGCATTAAACTGTGATCAAGTTTGTATCAGGATGTGACAGTTGGTGTGAGAGCAACATGCTAGTTGGGGGTTAGTTGAAGGTGTAAATTCAAAAGGTAAATTCCTCTGGTTTCATTTCTATGTTTTGTTGTTATTCATTGTTCATACATTCATAGTTCATGTATTGTGATTCTAGTCAGTTAGCGTTCACTCGTGATGTAGTTAGGATGTTGTCAGTTTTAGTAAGTAAAAGGGTTCACTCTCACGAGGACAAATAAGATAATGAATTTGCAAAAATCCGATTCTTGTATTGAACACATATTTTCTACCTATAATATTTTTGTTTTCTTATTAACATTCTCGAGTGAAGTTTTGATTTTCCTGTTCATGTTGTTTTATCTGTATCCTATGTACACCTGATACTTTCGGACTAACATATTCTTTGATATATCGTTGACTTTACGACTTTACCTTTTAAAAAATGTACTGAATTTACATGATTTTTTATTAATGTGCAGGTTCCTCTTGTTCTCACATCTAGGAATAAATCTCTTGGACCAACATACAGTTTCAGTCCCGTCATTGCGTGGTGTCAGAAGAGGCATTCTAGTCGGACTGATCAAATCTCAACTGATGTCCTGACAAGCCTAACTCTCTTGAACCCAGGAACAATGTCAGTCCCTTTTTACACATACACACTCACTATAAAACCCTACATGAGAGACAAAATAGTTGACAACTAGTTCCTTGTAAACAAGATGGTGCTAGAATAGCATGTACACATAGTATCTCACTTCAGCTCTATTACAGCTTGCACAAGCAAACAATTCCAACCTAAAGTCAAGACTAAGTTAGTGACGATTCTTGATTTAAGTCTTGATATCATAGATTAGAAGTATGATCGCATAACTATTGCAAAAAGATCATATAACTAAGGTTTCTGTCACAAAATTGGTTCTTCAGTCGCATGATGCTAAGGTAAGATAATCAATGATTCTGTCACATAATCCATGTTCCTGTCACATGGTGCTAAGGTAAGATAATCAATGACTGTCACATAATCCATGTTCCTGTCACATGGTGCTAAGGTAAGATAATCAATGACTGTCACATAATCCATGTTCCTGTCACATGGTGCTAAGGTAAGATAATCAATGACTGTCACATAATCCATGTTCCTGTCACATGGTGCTAAGGTAAGATAATCAATGATTCTGTCACATAATCCATGTTCCTGTCACATGGTGCTAAGGTAAGATAATCAATGACTGTCACATAATCCATGTTCCTGTCACATGGTGCTTAGGTTCCATGATCAATGTTTCAGTCACATGATGCTAAAATCACATGATCAATGTTTTAGTCACATTATGCTGAAATCACATGATCAATGTTTCAGTCACATCATGCTGAAATCACATGATCAATGTTTCAGTCACATGATGCTGTAATCACATAGTCAATGTTTGTCACATGGCTGTCTTCCCCAGGTCACATGATCAGTGTCGGAGCCAGTAATCGATGGCTGTGGAGAAGAGAGCGAAACCAGCAGCACCGAGCAGACCGGCCTTCAACCCCGCTGAAACACAATATGTCAGTAATTCAGGAAAATGATACCACTTTTTTTTGTTTATTAACCCTTCCGTTGCTGAATATTATTTTGACCAGTTTTGCCCCCGTGGCTGAATTTTCCAGCACTCGCCTCGCTACGGTAATAACGCAATTAGCCCCTGTGGCTGAATTATTTCGCACCGCGAGTCGCGGCTGTTTTTTTGATAAATGGTGTATTCACATGGCGGATTACGGGTGAAACTGACCGTTCGATACAAAAGTAGCCCGCCAATCCCGTACACAAATGAACGATCTTTATCCGACACTTTGAATGAAATTTTTATCTTACCTAGAACGGTTTCTATTGCAATATGAAGATTGTCTTTATTTAGAGTTACGGAAAATCCTTAAATATAATCGCACAATTAATTTTTTTATATGGAATTGAAGATACATTATTCCTCTTCACGATGATATATATCTTTTTACAATGCGACCTCTAGTTAGATTTCTACAATTATCTAAAGATTGTCTTTATTTCCGGCTGAATAAAATCCCTAATACTTAGCGCGCATACATGTATTATATATGGAATTGTAGACAATTTATTCTTCTTTATGATGATAAAAGATTGTTAGAATATGTCACCCTGTTCAAAAGATATACGCCGCGAAAGATGGTTGGGGTACCCCGAGGATGCTCCGACATAACGGGATTTTTAGCCAGAACTAATTCTCCCTTGGGCAGTCTGGAATCGGTACGCTAATTAGTACCGTTATACCCCCGGGGCACCCCCGAGGCACCAGCATGCGAGTGCCAGTGTTCTAAGCACCAGCGTTGCTTCCTGCTGTACCGATCCTCTCGGCGCGTGCAGTCACACGCGGGCGAACATTCCGAGATAATAAAATCAATCATTCTATACGCACGCCGCATCGTTATTTCTTGCTGCGCATGTACAAATTATACATGGAAATAAAGATAAATCTTTCGTCCTTACGACTGTGAAAAAATAATGAAAAGGTGCCAACTGGTTCAAAAAATATGAAAAACGAAAGAGTGATACCCTCAACTACTTGAAAACAAATTTTGATAAGCGTTCTATTTGCGACACCAGTCGCATCATCCACCGCATCGTTATTATTGACTGCGCATATGCATATTATACATGGAATTAAAAACAATTCTATTCCCTTGAAATAGGTGAAAAAAATATAAAAAAGTAAAAAATAGTTCGGGAGATATGAACCGCGAAAGAGCGACACCCTCAACTACTTGAAAATAGATTTTGACAATCGTTTTATTTGCGACATTTGTCGCAGCACTCGCCGCACCATTTTTATTAATTGCGCACATGCATATTATACATGGAATTAAAGATCATTCTTTCCGCTTGAGAAAGGTGGAAAAAATTTAAAAAGTGCCAAATAGTTTGGGAGATATGAACCGTTAAAGAGGGGTACCCTCAGACATTTGGGGAAAAAAATTGATAATTGCGACATTTCTCGCATTATTTGCCGCTTCTTTATTATGTGTTGCGCACATACACATTTCATAATGAATCAAAGCCAGTTCTTTTCCCTTTACGATGATGTAAAAAGTATGAAGTTTCGCCACCCGATTCTAATAAAACAAATTGCGAAAGATCGGGGGTAGGTTCGTGATGCGGCTCGTATCGAACGTCCAGTGACAGCTCACATTGACTTTCTCTGTCTCTTTTACGACTTAAAAAAAGATTATTTTATTGACAATCAGTATTTTATATTACACTTATTCACCTTATTGATGTGAAGAATAAACTTTATAAGGAGAGTAACGCTCATCCACACTTCTGCTTCTTTCTTCTTTCTTCAATCTTCTTGATTATCCCCCTCATTTTCCTTCTCTGACATCAAACTGATATAAGCTTTAGTGCAATCTTGTGACGTGTGATAAATTCTGAAACATGGTGCTGCACATAGAGCCACATTACACTCGATACATTCGAAAGAAGATTCTTTGCCTACCCTTTTCTTCTTTCGAACTGGCTGATTTGTTTCTTCGAATTCCCTTCGACGAAGTTCTCTATTCGCTTTGGAGCAAACAACACACATGCGTGTGAGGTTTTTCTTCTTTTCAACAGGCTGAATCTTTGATGGAAAGTGACGACCATGGAGTCGCAAGACACTATCGTCGCTCGTGCTCGGCCGGCCGCGAGGACGTCTGCGCAGGGAGGGCACTTTTTCTGTTTTCAAAGGTTTGTCTTCTGAGAATTCTTTATAGATAATGTAAGAATTCAACATGGCAACGTTTAACACATGAAACCACACGCGCTTCCACCATTTAAGAGTTTTCATTTTGAACGGGGTGTACGACAGCATCTGGTCGGCCCGATCCACACCTCCCATATATTTGTTGTATTCGTGCACAATACGTGGTCTCGTATTTGCTTCCCCAGTCACTCGGTTCTTCTTTCCTGTCTCTACAATTTCGGCGTCTTCTACGGTTGACATGAGCAACACTGACTTCCTGTCCTCATACCGCAAAACGAGTAGGTCTTGATTGTGATAGACTGTCATATCCCCTTTCTTCTGATTCTTCTGTGCCTTCTTTAGCTTTTCAGGAATGCCTTTGCGATTTCCTCTCAAATTTCCCGTCGCACCAGTTCCCATTTCCCACAAGTTTATATACAATGCCACCGAGGAATAGAAATTGTCCATGAACACATGATACCCTTTCCCAGCATATTCCTTCACCAAGTCCATGACGAGATCATACGTTTTCCCACCAACAGAAACAGCTTCATTTGTTTTTCCAGTGTAGAGTTTGAACTTGCAAACATAACCATTTGTAGAGTCGCACAACATGTAGGCCTTTATCCCATACTTCTTCGGCTTGTCGGGATTATATACTTTGAAACTCAGATTGCCTTTCCAAGGCACCAACCCTTCGTCAACACAAATGTTTTGATGCGGCTTATAAACTCTGGAAAAACGATGCACGATGCGTTGGTACAGATAGCCAAGTTTATTCATTGGTGAAAAATGCGGAGTGTTTCGTCCCGGCATTTGGTTGTTATCATTCAAATGTAGATACGTTAGCAGCAGCCAGAACCTGTCGCGGGGCATGCACTTGGAAAAGAAGGGCGTCGACGTAACATCACTTGTTGACCAATACTCAGAAAAGTTTCTCTGTACAACCAGACACATTGCTTTTGTCATTGCAATGAATACTTTCATTTCTTCGGGCATTCGTATCATACCAGTGCCTCAACCGTGAACAGGGTTTCAGAACCTTATCATCGACCTGTTGCTGGAAGTATCTGTTGGTTTCTGCTGCCAATGATCCATAATCATCTTCATGAAAAAAACAGTCCGAAAACGTCTACAGGTTGCGGGTTATCAGGCAATTCTATAAACCGTCCTAATCCCGTTGCGCCAGTAAAATGCAATTCGACACGTCCACGTTGCCTCGGCCCCTCTTCCCAGCGATCCATAAAATTATCTTGGTCATCAAAATGTGTGTCCATTTCATTATATTGCTCGTCAAAGCCACTGAACTCTTCCTCTGTGGAAGTACCAGCCGTAGCAGTTTCACCCGTACCAGCTAATATGTCTCTTGCAATGTTTCTTATTTCTTGATCACTATCAATGTCACTTTCACTATCACTGTCACTGTCACTATCACTCTCATCAGTTGATTCCATATCAGAAGCTTCATCGGCATGGACCTCGTTGATGAAGTCGTCGTCGCTAGACCTTGACGGACCTTCCCAACTCCTGGTTCGCGGCCTCCTGGCCTTAGGCATCTTTCACATCAATCTGTAAATGATTGAAAATAATTTAGGCACACGCAAGATATAATAACATCAACACATGACCTGTTGTACAGAGAAATTCAATGTGAGCTTCATGGACATTCAATTGTTTGAAACAAATTTGCCGTTGCGCGCCTTTGGCGCCAGCGGTCATCAATAATCCGGACATTTTCTAATTGTCCTGGCGAAAGCCGGACATTTTGTTTCACGATTTGCAAAAATAACAAATCAGGACAAATTCTAACATTGCTGGACAATTTCTAACTTTCGGACAACTTTTCACAATCCAGCCGAACAAGTTCTAATGTCGCCGGACACTTTCTAACTTTTGGACGACTTTTCACAATCCCGCCGAAGGTGCCGATGGCACCGACGGCCGCCGACGTTGTATCAACATTATCAACCCTGATGCCGCCTTCTGACTCCTATGCAACGAGCCGGCGAGTCGCGAACAACTGCCTTCTACGTCAGGAAAGTTCTGATTGTCAGTTGTGGATTACAAAAGTTTTTCAACTCTTGACTTCTCTTCCGAGAATGATAGGTTCCACGGGCCTATCTGTCGGGACGGCCGTGGTCAACGAGCACCCGGCCCCTTGTCTTTAGTTCACTGGAAGGAACTCATGCCATCCCGACATATATAGCAAACTATTTAAAACATCGGAATGCTACCAAACGTTTTTTTCAAAAATGAGTTTCCTCGACCAACAAAAATTTGGCAGAAAAAAACACATACCTGCTGGCGGTGCCCGACGAAAGTCCGCTGAAATTTTTTTTCTCGAACACGAACATTTTTGTTGGACACATTTTCTCATGACCTGATGGCGGTGCCCGGCGAAAGATCCCCGACATATTGTGTCTCAACCACAAACATTTTCGTTGGACAACTTTGCCTTGACCTGATGGCGGTTCCCGACGGCATCCCCGACATACTGTGTCTCAACCACAACATTTTCGTTGGACAATTTTCCCATGAACTGATGGCGGTGCCCGACGCAAAAATCCCCTAACTCAAAAAAGACATCAATAACGCTATGAATGTAAATCCAAAAGGTTTTTTTCCATCAACTTTCATGGTTTATAAAACTCTATAATTGAACACTAAAGAAACAGGGTTTCCTTCATAATTTTTTTTACATTTATTTATAACATTTTAGCGGCGCTTGTTGAGTCTTTATTTCTATGAGCGCATAAACAAATTGTATATCAAATTGAAGAGAATTTTCTGCTCTTTACGCTGATACCAAACGTTGTTGAGCGCGCCACTTGGTTACAGAAATACGAAATGCGAAACTTGCCAAATTTGCGGCACTTCTTGTGCCTTTATTTTTGTGTGCGCATGTATGATCAATATATTGAAATGCAGAACAACGTTCCGTCTTTATTTAGACGTAATATTTATCAAAATCCGCCAAGTGGTATAGAAAATATCGAGTGCCAAAGAAAGGTACATGAAAATCGAACTTCAGATCACATGAAAAGAACCCTTTGTGCGGCGCTTGCTGCATCGTCGTTTGTTTTAGCGCATGTACATTTTATATATCACATTGTAGACAATTTATTCCTCTTGATAATGATATAAATGGTTTTGAAATGTGTCATTTGTACACGGGGATATGAAGTGCCAAAGTTTCCCTATTTGCGTCACTAACGGAATTGCGAAGTGCGAAAGTTATTTAGAACACCAACGAAACAAAACACGGTTGCTTAGCGACAGCCGGAATGAAAATACAAGTGTTGAACTGAGACTACTGCTAGGCAATAAATTTCCGGGCTCCGCTACCGAGACCCGCGGTCATAATTAGTTAGCGTGAGAAAAATAGAGTGTGCTACTCGCATCCCGCTAAGGGGACTTGCGGGCAAAGCTAATTTCATCCCGGAATATTCCGGGACCCGCATCTTAAAGGTTAATCAGGCACTTAATTGACCGAAAATGACTAGAAAATATCAGCTTGCTATCATTCACTCATAGTGGGGCGGTTAAGCAAGAAATTGTGCAATGATAAGAAAATTTAAGCAATGAAACTTTGCACATAGGTGGCTTGAACCTTACTGATTACTTTGGGATGTGGATCCACCTCAGCAGCTCCCCCTGGTAGCCGTTATGGCCATTTTGAAACTTTGCCCCTATTATACCTTTCGTTGACATTGTTTTATTGGTTGAAATACTGAGCTAGATTGCAGACACTTCAGTAGAAATCGGGGAGCTTACAATCATTTTGATATTGCTAATTATATCACTAATACTGCTTCAACTGCAGAATCAACCTGCTGCGGTATGTGTCATCAATACTGCAAGCCTAATTTAATTAATCTTATAATTAGATGGCCAAGATGAAGAGTTTGGTTTAGAGTGATGCAGCCTCGTTGATAAGTGAAATAAATAGCAATATTGGTATCATCTGAAACTTTTAGAATCACAGTCAATCAATTTATTACCTCTCATTCCAATGACTCCGCCCACTATCCCGCCAGACATTGTCCCGTTAATCAGCTCACTCTTCCCTCGATACTGAAATTTTAACATGAAGAGACAAATGCAAGGTCCGTAACAGAACTTATGTAGAGAAATAAATCAATCATTATTAATTAATGTTGTATTCAACGTTGCTGAAAGAATCATTTCAACATTAACTAGTCAGCAATGTGACAACAAAGTTGATAAAGTGGAGATATTTTACTGCAACCAGACAATCTCCAGGTGTAAATGTCCGCAAATAGTCAAATAAAAAATAGAGCCATGGTCATGGGCAGTGTAGGAAAGATAGCCTGTCCCAACGTCCGAGACAGGTAAATTTGTTAAAAGTTATTCACAATCAAATAAAAAAGGCCCATTGCCCATTTGGATTTTAAGGTTTTGACCCCTGTGACCCCATTTGGGGTCATGGGGTCACCAAACCTACAATTTAGAATCCCCGTTGGCCAAGGAGTCTACACACACCTTTTCAGCTCTCTAGACCTTTTGGAACTAGGGAAAAAGATGAAATTAGGTTTTTTAGGTTTTGACCCCTGTGACCCCATTTGGGGTCATGGGGTCACCAAACCTACAATTTAGAATCCCCTTTGGCCAAGGAGTCTACACACGCCTTTTCAGCTCTCTAGACCTTTTGGAACTGGAGAAGAAGATTAAAATAGGTTTTTCAGGTTTTGACCCCTGTGACCCCATTTGGGGTCATGGGGTCACGAAATCTACAATTTAGAATCCCCATTTGCCAAGGAGTCTACACACAACTATTCAGCTCTCTGGACCTTTTGGAACTGGAGAAGAAGATTAAAATAGATTTTTAAGGTTTTGACCCTTGTGACCCCATTTGGGGTCATGGGGTCACGAAATCTACAATTTAGAATCCCCATTTGCCAAGGAGTATGCACATAAAATTTCAGCTCTCTAGAGTCATTGGTTCTGGAGAAGAAGTCGAAAAAGTGAAAAGTTTACGGACGAATGGACTGACGGATGGACGGACGCCGGACGCCATGCCATGCCATAAGCCCATCGGGTCTTTCAGACCTGATGAGCTAAAAAGTGATATTTGAAACTTAACTGTATCCAGCAAGAAGACAGACTTGGGTCTGTAGAATTAAATGGTTCAAATAAAATGTAAACATGTAAAGTAGAAATCTAATTTAAGTTTCTGCAAATGTGTAATGTGTTTCTGAAACTGTCATATATTTCGCTTTAGAGATGATAAAGTGTTTTACGTGACACTCACAGACTCAACAATGCACTCAGTTCCAGCAAACATGCATCCGACCAGAGCGAAGTTCTTCCCGTATGACCATGACCTTGCCTTCATCTCCTTCAGCACCATGCGCGTTGTCGGGGTCTCCGTTGATATCGTCGACATCGGATCAACACCCGCGGTGAACAGTCCAAACGCTGCTCCCACTCCAAATCCTGGAGATTTATAACTTTGATATTGAATATTGTGTTGGAGACAATAAGATATGTCTCTAGACAGATAAAGAGAAATCATCAACTGTAAAACATTGAGGCTTAAACATCTTAAAATAACAGCTATTTGTGAAACATATATAACAAGTAAAGAAGTGAGCACAGCTCACATACCCCCGCTTCAAACTATAGTCTGGCTTTCTTTGTTGGTCTTACCCTCAAAAAGCTCACTTAGGGATCATGGTTGATAAGTGTATTAAGTTTGTTGAAGCTAGCATGTATAGTTTAGAAGATATGCTCAGGAAAAAGCACTTTGTCAGATAGTCATTGTTTTAGTAACGTTTCCATGTAAAACGCAAAAAATAAAAATAATTTTTTGGTCTTACCCTCAAGAGACGCACCAATATGGATAAGTGTATGAAGTTTGGTGATGATAGCATGTACGGTTTAGAAGATATACTCCGGACAAAGGACTTAGTCATAAATTCACTGTTTTAGTCATGTTTCCATGGAAAGCGCAAAAAAAATAAAAATCATTTGTTGGTCTAACCCTCAAAAGACACATCAATGGATCATGGTTGATAAGTGTATGAAGTTTGGCAAAGATAGCATGTATAGTTATGAAGATATACTCCGTACAAAGGACTTTGTCACTGTTTAAGTCATGTTTCCATGGAAACCGCAAAAAATAAAAATCATTTGTTGGTCTAACCCTCAAAATCACATCTAGGGATAATGTTTTATAAGTGTATGAAGTTTGATGAAGATAGCATGTATAGTTTAGGATAAATGCTCAGGACAAAGGACTTGGTCATAGAGTCACTGTTTTAGTCATGTTTCCATGGAAACCTCAAAAAATAAAAATCATTTGGTGGTCTAACCCTCAAAAGGCACATCTAGGGATCATGGTTGATAAGTGTATGAAGTTTGTTGAAGCTAGCATGTATAGTTTAGGAGATATGCTCCGGACAAAGGACTTGGTCATAGAGTCACTGTTTTAGTCATGTTTCCATGGAAACTGCAAAAAATAAAAATCATTTGTTGGTCTTACCCTCAAAAGGCACATCTAGGGATCATGGTTGATAAGTGTATGAAGTTTGGTGAAGATAGCATGTATAGTTTAGGAGATATGCTCCGGACAAAGGACTTGGTCATAGAGTCACTGTTTTAGTCATGTTTCCATGGAAACTGCAAAAAATAAAAATCATTTGTTGGTCTAACCCTAAAAAGGCACATCTAGGGATCATGGTTGATAAGTGTATGAAGTTTGGTAAAGCTAGCATGTATAGTTTAGGAGATATGCTCCGGACAAAGATTTGTGACGGACGGACAGACGGACGGACGGACAGACAGACGGACGGACAGACGGACAGACAGAATGAACGCTATATACCCCCGCCTACGCTGTAAGGCGGGGGTATAATAATAGTTTTCTCAAGGATGAACTCTGGCTTGAGGACATTGTTTAGATGACTGAGTATCAGAGGTCATGCCATGTGAAAGAGTTAGGTCAACTCTCTCTGGTTAAACCTTCTCGACCTGGTTCAGGAAAAACAAAACATTGCATGAAAGTAATCAACTTAACAAACTTTAATCATATATAATTTTAGTGAAGAAAATGGTGAGAAGATTGTAAGATATAGTTTGAATCTTTTTATCTCATGAAAGAGCTCAGGCATAATGATGACAGATACATAGAGGTTACAAAAACACCTTCCAAATAATACTATTTTGATTCAACGAGTTTATTATTAAAGTTTACATAACCACAAACATATATATCACTATTTTCTTTTGTATATATGAATGTCTGATTACAATATTGTATAGTGCTTCAAAGGTCGCTATTCAAATATGTTCATTTTGGTAATGAAAGCCGTTTTTGAATGTCACTTCTGATGGGTCGCTTAGATCCATCTGGCCACAAACCAGTGAATGCATGCCTGGTCACATGCCCTTTTTGTGACGTCATAAACAGAATCATTGCCTCGTGATCTATCGACTATCGTAACAATATTACAGAAAAAAAACCAATCATTAACAATTTTAAAATCATTTGACAGTGTAACACTATTAAAGATTTGAATAATTTGCCACTAACTTGAATTTAAATTTTCGAAATCGGCCTATTAACAACTTTAATACAGCTTTTTCCAATCAACAGCTAATTAGCACCAGTGAACAGAACTGAACTGGCCCGTGCTCACTGAGGTGTGTCCAGTCGCATGTGCTGCCGCGTGACGTGCTAGTCGTCGGAAGTATAACCTCCTTAATGAAAAAACAACAGGAAATTTCACATTCTAAACAACTGTTTAAACATATCTAAAGTCATCAAAGCAACTCAAACCTCCGATGAATTGATGTTAAATATATCTTTAATTATTTGTATTGTTCAAAGCTTAAGACAGACTATGTCTCATAGCATGTGTACATACATCAATTACGACGTCTGCCAAATGTTGTCACAACAATCAGACTGATTGGAATAGTCTTATTTTTTATGACACACAGGTGGCCGTTATATAACCCTATCGCATCCAATTTCAATTCTTGATTTAATTATCTCTAATTATACCTTTTGAATTTTAACACCTTGGACCAAGCAAACGGAATATATGTCCTGTCAGAATGGCGTAATCTTGGCATTCGACTGCTACTTAGTTTATTGTCACGGCGTCCAGTCATTTTGAACCAATGAACTTGTAGAATATATATTCAACCAATAAATTAAGAGAAGGAGATTTGGCTCATGCACTTCTACGGACGATGACACACATTTGAAAAAGTACATCGTGAATAATGGGTACCAACATTCTTTAGGATTACATAGGATGTTTCTAACGCTTGCGTCAGGTATGTTTTCATGTCATTGATTGTTAAATTCGAAGACAGAGATATTGCAAAACGGTGTGAGATGTTATACTAGCTAACAATATAATATACGTTAGTTAAATACAAACGAATCATCTACTATGTACTAAGTTGTCATAAAGTGAAGTGAAACAAAATTATTTTTTCTACAGTAAACATTAAAAAAGTTTTTACATTCTCTCCCGTTTATTACAAAAACCTTCATTTTTTTCGAGACTATAGAACTTCATATCAATAATAAATGTTGTAACACTACGTGATATCCCATAGTAATGGATCTCTCACCGACCAAGTTCTTAACCTTTTTTTATATAAACCCACCCAAGAAAACCGCGTCCAAGGATTGTCACAGTCCAATCAAAATGGATTTGACGACTAAGAGGGAAAGTTGATATCATGAAGCAGTTACATATCGTATTTTGGAATTCTTTCGGTCATGCTATTGCCTCTATTTTGCTGTTGAATTAGCTTAAAAATACAGAGAAAATCAAAGGGCTGGACTTTCAGCTGACAACTAGCACGTCACACACTGGGTGTGGCTTCGAGTCATGCTTCGGTGATTTTGTCTAAGCGTTCGCCAGGCTCATTAGGCGGTTATCCAAAACAGGATATAAAAGGTCTCCTAGTAGTCGAATCAAAGCGTATATTTTCTCATTTTCTGGCTCTATTGATTCTTATAAGTGAAGCGACTACAGATAATAATTTGTAATAATCACAATTATGCGTTACGTCTCCTCTTTAAGCATTTGGTGTAAAAAAGATATCCACATCAATGGTATTAAACAATTATTAAAGGCAGCATATCAGTTGAAATAATGTTTATTACGTCACACCCGCGCGAATTTTATGGCCCCTTGCCCAGGTGGATAATTGCGCTGTCTTAATGAAAGGCTCATTAAAGGTGTTTATTGGACAAATTTTAAAAAATTAAGCCAAGTTCTTATTTTGTTGAAAAATCCTTGAACGAAAATCGAGAAGTGATAAAGTCAAGGTTAGCAGTTGCTTAAGTATTAAGCGAGCGAAAGCAAGTTTGAAATGAAGTCATTGGAGAGAGTGATAAAGATATTATTAAATTTAAGGAAGTCTAGCATAGATACTGTTCCTGTCAAGATTATTCTTTCTACATGGCAAAGTCATAACATTAAATCCATTGTTTAATGTTCGATAAGATATGATAAAGTACATTCTACTTATACCAAAAATTTAGAACAATTAATGATAAAACACATTACAATCAATGAACAAAAAAATAATTACGCACCCACAACGCAACTTGCAACTGCTTTGAAAGTACAACTTTCAAACACCCTTGAGATGATGATTTCTTCCTTAGATTTCGGCATTTGTGGAATCGCGCCGAGGGGCAACATGACCCGCGATCTTTGTTTCTTTTCACCGATTAAGTTATCAAGAATCAAATTAAAGTTCTGAACATCTCTCATTTCAAGTGGGCGCACAGGTTTAGGCTGCTCTTGACTCTGCACATCTGGCGGCACCTGTTCTATGGGCGCAGCCATCTTGGGTTTTACAAAAACGAAACACTTGAAACGAAATAGGATCGTGGTATATACTCCCTCATTAGTTTAGCCTACTTGTAAACCTGCAGATTTCTAAAATGATATTCTTACCTTGACTTACATCTTGATAAACATGTCTATTTCTTTGGTGAAGAAAGGTAGGGGAGACCAGGGCAGTTTGGGACATGGGGTAGATTGAGACACCATAGATATCTGAAGAAGGAGAAATTCAAAAGAAGAAGAAAGAAACTGTCAATATCACATGAAGTGACATTATACACCATGTGACAAATGATGCTGATGGCTGAGAATGTGGTGCAGTTCACTCACTCGAAAGAAGTTATTAAAATGTCTATATTTGGAGTAGAATTTTAGCATCTTAGTAATTTTGATCTGATGTAAAGATGATTAACGGAAACTAGTTGATACATATTGTTCTGGAGAGTTCTGTCATTATGCTTAAATTACCTGACATACTATTTCAATTTGCCAATGTGGAGACATGTGACCCTTTTATTGGTCATCGGGGCAGTTTAGGACAGTACGTGCTAATGGGCCAGATTTGGACAGGGTCTCAATATGCACAGTACATGTTAACATTGTCCCGATGGCCGAATGGTAAGAAATCTATTTGAAGACCACACTCTTTGTTTTGTCTATATGAAATGCTAAAAATTCATAATAAGTAATAAATGATTATAATAAATCAGAAGTATTATTATCTTCTAACTGCTAACCTTGGACTCCTGCTGGTTCCAGAGGAACTGGCCACGTTACTGGATTAATGACCACAACAGTTTTCAGTGAGTGGCTTGACCACTCTGTTGACCACGCAAATTTTAGAGTTGACAACAACCAGATCCACGTACAATTATCGCATTGCAGCCAAAATCTAAAGCCTCTTGACAGAACGAGTACAGTACCTTGAATAAACCTAGTCATATGGAAATATCGGCTATTTCTGAAAATTATCCTTTTCATACTTATCAGTTCGTTCAATATGGTGACATATCTTGATTTATGGTCGAAAACTGGACAATGGGGCCCTCAAATAATATATTCGCCAGTGCGTGATTCTCACGGTTGTTTGCAGTCAAAAAAATATACTTTGGTGTAAAATGTTTTAAGTGACGGCTTTGAAGCCCCTGCAATTTAACGCGTCTTCACTTTCAGAAATGTTGTTCATCGGACGTTCCTCATTCGATATTTGTTTTATGCAAAACCCTCTCTTCATGGGGTAAAACATTTCATTCCTCAACTCCAACCGTCATAGGCAAAGTGTCATGTATCTAGAGAATACTGCATGTTGCTATTTGAGAGTGAACAGTTTTCAATCCTTTTAGTTAGAGAAGTGGATTCGCGTAGCTTCACTGAACTTGGTACGTTCGTTAAAGAAATTTATGTATTCATTTAAATATTCCTTTTTGAGTTTTTCAGTACCTATATATCTCTTTTTCATATTTTCGTGATCCTAAAAGAAATTCTTAAGTGCCTTTAAATCCTTTAAGTGTCTTTATTTTATAGACGTAAAATCGTTAAGTTTTAACAGACTTCTCCCGTAGACTTGGATGAGAATAACAGAAACTCAAATCAATCAATTGATCAATCAATCAATCAATCAATCAATGAAGATATGCCATTGTTGTTGATACCATCCAACTTTATAATGCATTTAACTGAGTCTTCGATTGAAACTAGGGTTTTCCTTGAACCTGACACTTAATCATAGTCTAAATGTAGTGCCACCGGATGGGAAAACCATGCCAACAGACCAACAATAGGTCACACACTGCTGTTTTTTAAAAGTGGACATTGTCCTCAGGTAGCGCACTAAACATGTTTTTTAAAAGAAGGCTATTTCCAAAAACACATGTTTCCCTTATCGGTAGGATCTTAATTCATTTCTTCTCAAATGCTTCGCGTCTTCACTAATAACTGACTTTAAATAGAGAGAATAAAGATTCAATGAGCTAATCTAAACATTTGTTTTACACTGTGAAATTTTATTAACACCGACGCCGTTGTTCGCGACACACTACCTTTCTTCATACGTAGCCTAATCACAGACCCTAAATCCGTTCAAGTCTACAAACTACATCAAGGAAACAAAAGCAACTCTTTCACTGAGACTTAATCATGGTACTAGGACGACGACTGAAATGTCATTACGGACTAGTCAGGTCCCGGGAATGAATCTCTTTACTCATGCAACTGGTCGATTACACCAAAGAGAAGCTGTCGCGTTGATTGATAGATAGCACTGACCAGTGGGCGGCTCTAACAGATTCAGCTCTACTCAAAGTGGTCAGTTGACTACAAGAAATGGATTGAGCGCCTTCTTTTGAGAAAGAAAATGAGAAAGATATTGAAAATACCGTAAATAGATATACTTTATTGTTATGAATTTTAACCTCATAGAAAAAACATATTGTTGTCATTGCATTATGATTTGAATAATCTGCCTTGTGGAAAGATTTATAAATGGATGATCCTAAGTTCCGATTAGCTAAAACATGGAGCCAATGGATTTGAAGCTCCTTATGTTGTAATATGTATTATCGTTATTATTCATCATCATGGGGACATATAATCATATGATAACACCTGTCTTTTGAGTATGTTCACCCGAGCCTTTTCCTTCTAGAGAAGATGAAAATAGTTTGTTTTAAGGCGTGACCCCTGTGACCTGAATGAGGCACAAACACTATAATTTATAATTCTTGTAAGCGGAAGAGGGGTCCTTAGGTCACCAAATCTATAAGTTATAATTCCTATTAACCATGGAGGATTCACACAACAATTTAGCTTTCAAGGCCTTTTGTTACTGGAGAAGAAGATAAAACAAGTTTGCCAATTCAATTCAAAGAGTGGCGAATAGGTTGGTCTAATGGCCGCGTGAAATCGTCAGTTATAGGTGCACGTGTATGATCGTTGTACTTGAGTGGCTAAGTCAATGGACAAGGGTAAAGTTGTATTCCTACACCCACTTTAGATAACGTGCTTTAAAATGATTAAGTCGCAAATATAGAATGGACAAGATGGCCAGGGTACCTATAGTACCTTTTATATAATATTATACGTAACAGCAACTCTTTGCCAAAGGTCCGCACACATTGTTAAATGATGACTTCTTAATCTTCCACCACGCATGGCCAAAACGTATTAGTATGAAAACTATTCACACTATTAAAATCTTTGAAGGGCATTTAGAATTGAAATACATATGGCACACAAGATTTTCTAGATAATATGCTCTTTATTGTGTAATTCACGAGGTATGAGTATGCGTACTCTTTCATCGGGGGGCAGTAACTCTCACCCTAACTGTTTTATTCTTCCTAGTGGTGCCTGATGCCAACCCTCTCTTTTTAATTCTGCTCGCTGATGCCTAACCCTTACCCTAACTGTTTTATTATTCCTGTGGTGCCTTACCCTAACTGTTTAATTATTCCTGCTATGCCTAAAGCTAACCCTGTTGTATTATTCTTGTGATGCCTAAAGCTAACCCTGTTGTATTCTTCCCGATGATGCCTAACTCTATCTGTATTATTCTGCCTGGTTAGGTTTAGGCATCACCTAACCCTAACCATGCCTTGTTCTTTCTGGTGATGGCTAATCCTAACCACTAACTTTTCTATTCTCCTGCTAATGCCTAACTCTAACTGTTTATTCTTCCTAGTGATGCCTAAAGCTAACCATGACTGTTTTATTCTTCCTGGTGATGCCTAAAGCTAACCATGACTGTTTTATTCTTCCTGGTGATGCCTAAAGCTAACCATGACTGTTTTATTCTTCCTGGTGATGCCTAAAGCTAACCATGACTGTTTTATTCTTCCTGGTGATGCCTAACCCTAACTCCAACTTTTTAATTCTTCCTAGTGATGCCTAACTCTTACCCTTATTATTTGATTCTTACTGGTGATGCCTAACTCTTACCCTTATTATTTGATTCTTACTGGTGATGCCTAACTCTTACCCTTATTATTTGATTCTTACTGGTGATGCTTAACTCTTACCCTTATTATTTGATTCTTACTGGTGATGCCTAACCCTTACCCTTATTATTTGATTCTTACTGGTGATGCCTAACTCTTACCCTTATTATTTGATTCTTACTGGTGATGCTTAACTCTTACCCTTATTATTTGATTCTTACTGGTGATGCCTAACTCTTACCCTTATTATTTGATTCATACTGGTGATGCCTAACTCTTACCCTTATTATTTGATTCTTACTGGTGATGCCTAACTCTTACCCTTATTATTTGATTCTTACTGGTGATGCTCAACTCTTACCCTTATTATTTGATTCTTACTGGTGATGCCTAACCCTTACCCTGCCTTATCTTTCCTGGTGATGCCCAACTCTGTTTTATTTTTCCTGATGATGTCTAACCCTTACCGTTTTATTCTGCCTGGTGATGCCTAAAGCTAACCCTTACCGTTTTAATCTGCCTGGTGATGCCTAAAGCTAACCCTTACCGTTTTAATCTGCCTGGTGATGCCTAAAGCTAACCCTTACCGTTTTAATCTGCCTGGTGATGCCTAAAGCTAACCCTTACCGTTTTAATCTGCCTGGTGATGCCTAACCCTGACTGTTTTATTCTTCCTGGTGATTCCTAAAGTTAACTCTGACTGTTTCATTCTTAATGGTGGTTCCTATTCCTAACTGTTTTATTCTTCCTGGTGATGCACCGCTTTCTACAGGTTAATTGTAAGAGCTAGATATGTGACAGGTATAGAGGGGATCGCGATCCGTTACAGGTAGAAAGGTGAAAAATATAGTGGGGATCGCTATCAACTGATGTCCTACTTTCTACAGGTTAATTGTTACAGGTAGATATGTGACAGGTATAGTAAGGTGATCTGTTACAGGGAGAAAGGTGATATGACTGCTAAACCATCAGCAGCAGATATGGAAGGATGAATTAGCATTGCTAACATGACAATAAAAATATTTTTTAGAATTTCCATTTATAGTGCTTTGACTAATTTCTTACATGTAGACCGATATTGTTTTGACAAGTTTATTGAACCCAATGTAAGTGTGATTGTCGGACCCCTCTGCTGGCTAGTGTCTGTTTACCTGAGGATTGATTCATATATAGAGATTATTATCCGAGGAAGTGCGTCAAATGACTTTTACGAAATGAGTGTGCATTTTTGTACTAGCCGAGCGAGAGCGAGGGTTATACATAAATTCGCACGAGTTTCGTAAAATTCATATGACACTTCCGAGGGTAATAAACTTTATTACCGATTCTATTCCATTTCAAACGCAAGGAAATATTCAGAAAACGGCCTCCTTCCCTTGCGACGGCCCACAACAGTGACGTCACGAACAATGGTTCTATGACGTCGCAAACGACAAAAAACGGTCACTCGCGCTGAAACAATCGTTGCTAGGCAAAAGTGATATGTGCACATGTGCTCATATTGAAAATATGTCACCGCTCATGAATAACCATATGGGTAATAAGCCTCTCTATTTACATGCAATGTAATATGTAATAGTATTGTGATTCAACCCACATATTTTCGATGATAATCCGAAATAAGCATCAATACTTATCTTCCTATCATTGTTTATTTCATATTTCTTAAACTCAAGCACAACCAGCATATTTATACTTTCGTCTTTTACTTGTGAGTTTCAAGTGGCTCTACTACAAGTAGTGAGTAATACACTACCATTCTAGTTATTTTGTTGTGAATCAACACTATACCATCTTCATGACCAAATATTGCTCCTGTTGTATCTCCTAAAGTAGTGAGCATTTAAACACCGGCTTTTAAAAGAGCTTGGTAAAATTCAGAAGTAATTGACAATGTTTGCAACAACAGATTGCTTGACAACATAAAAATAATTGGCTGAAATTGTCCATCACCAACCATTGTTTTCTTTCGGCAGTTCATTATGCATGAGTGGTTGCCGTACTTCTCAAATTTAAACTTCAGACTCAGAGTTTTACCGCTAACCACAATATGACCAATAAAATGAACATTTCAATCAGCTGATCTGTGAGAAAGAGCTTAAAAACATTGCTACAAATTGCGGAAAGTCTGAAGTTCTGACAATCCTGGTATTTACTACCAGATACTGCCATTGTGATTAAAGATTCTCCCACCTAAAAAAGTTTAATGTGTGAGGTCCATGTGACCCTCATTAAGAGCTCCAGGGTCAACATCCCCAAAACATTGTTAAAAGTATCACCCCCAGTCTGTCTTTATTAAAATGGGTGAAACCCCATCATAAGCAAAAGCCTCCCTTGAAAACTTCCTAGATAAACACCAATCTGATGTTACAACAAATGGAAGAATGAAGCCAAACACTGATATAGTGAAATTTCCTTTATTTCCTATTCAGCAGTTTGATTGCCTACCATTGTACAGCGGACACGGCTCCCTCTGCCCCTCATCTATCGCTTGTGTGTAAAACAATGGTAAGTCATCATTGTAAAATAATCACAATTCTTCAAAAACATTTCCAAAATATTGAAAACAATAGGACGGATAATTACATTTTCACAAACAAAAAAGATAGGAATAACGTTTATAGTACAGGAATATCACAATATAGATGTGAATGACATCATCATTCACCGACATTCTCGCTTCCATTCTTAAACAAAGATTATAAATAAACAAAATCATAACAAATACACTGTAGAGATTACATGCTTCTCTGGAGACATATCACATCTGTTGAGATGGCAATGTAAAACTTTGTCAGTACGCCCTCCTAACACGCTAAATGTCCTTGGTGAAAGGAATTAGAACAAAGGTGATGAAATGCAGCAGGCTGTAACTAGCGAGCTATTGAGGAGAGTTTAGTGATAGTTCTAAATGTGATCTAACATTGACTTTACACAGTACAGTAGGAGTCGTTAACATCACCCGCCAATTAACAGGTTCTTAAAATAACCCTTGAAAACATTTTTTGACAAGAAAGATAACCTATGTGCATTTCTGATTCAAATACTGAGGCAAGGTAATGCACATGTCTCCAGCTTGAGAAGAAGCCATTAAAGCTGACTAACTTGCTTCATTCAAACTTGTACATACATTCATGTACACAAACAGTACAACAGAACAGCAGTTTCTCTATGGCTAATTGAGTGACAAGGTCAATGGATGTACTTAGAGTGTGACACTTTTGATAAATCTGAGAGATTGACCTAAAGAGATTTTAAAAATCCTATTACTACTACTATCATGATTCTACTCTTTAGTTATCTAGATCAATAAGTTATAAACATCATGCTACAATCACCAGTTCAAAGTTTGCATAGCTTTGTATAGAAGAACACTGCAGACTCATCTCAAGAGGGAAAACAATTGGTACAGCTTCACCCACTCTCCATGTCATGTATCATTAAATCAACTGGGCAGAAGCACCTAAATGATTTATCAAGTCAAGTCTATCCTATTTCTGACGGTCACTCGCGTTTCTGACAAATAGAAAAAAAATTTGCAATAGATATCACAAATAGGTAGGCAGGTAACAAGAAGAGACATAAAGTGAGCAATCAATTGTTAGTTACAATCTTGTCTGGTAAAAGTTTGGCAACACTCATCCCACCAACAGTACAAATAAAAGAAAGAGCAATATGCACATATAAGCAGGATAGAACTGTGTCATTAATAAATAGTTTAAAGTTTCCGGTCCCATTGGCCGACAAAAAACCAAGCAAGAGACCATGTAATCCCTGGCTAAGAAATAAGCATTAGTTTAGTCAGCCCTTGGCTAGTAGAAAAAAAAATGGCTAGTGAAATTTACTGACTAGTAAAAATAAATTAAGGACCATCCAGGTATTCCATATTAAGATATTCTTTAGCTCATATGATGTTCCACATTGCCTTGAAAATAGGGGTGGTCGTTAACCTTTTTGTTCAGCATATGTCTTGATGCTTTCTTAGATTATTAGTCATAAGATAATTTTCAAGCCCTGCATGCTCTATGTCTAGAGCAATGAAAAAACTGTCCCTAGGTTTGGCACTGACAATCAGAGAACTGCCAGTCAAAGTTCATTAAAGGTCAACTGAGCATCACCTAACTGGACTAAAACTAGATTTGGTGTGGGATATACAAGTAGCAAAACAACATCAACTAGTTTGAGGAAATAATAAACTTTCATCTATTCTTTTGATGCAGACACTGCAATTTATAAATACAAAATAAGTTTGGCAATTTGGGAAATGGTAAGTGAGTAGATAATGAATACTGTTAATGGCTGATGATGGAGGTTGCTTCACCTGGATACTCACTTAAATTGGGTAACTGAAACTAGGGTGTCCAGATGTTTCATTCAACATACATGGCTTGGTTGAATTCCTTTGTAAGACATAACCAGGGTCAATCTCTATTACTGGCTAATTAAAGCTAATTTAATTTTTGCTGTTTAGCACAATAATCTATGGTTTGAGTGTATCTCCCTCTTTTGCACTATGTTGCAACCTTCATAAGATTCTGTCTGAACAGACTGATGAGGTCTGCTGCAGAATGTTTAGAGCCTGAGCAAAGAAAAGTTGGGGAAATGCTTCAAATCTTAAATTAGGCAATGATGGCACTTGTTTTGTCCTGCAGGTCAAGCTGAAAGCTTTTGTTAAACAAAACATCATCTAGTTATCAAATAATTTCTCAAATTTCCTTTCAGGCTGTAATCATATTGCCTTTACTTTTCTACTCTTTTTAGTAAAAAAATATAAAATTTTCCTTTTACATTTCAGATACTTGTCATGTTTTCTATTACCAATTGATAAAATATTCACACATATAAATGAAGGATGGTTTGTAAGTTGAATAGAAATAATGAAGTGTAGTGACTTTCAGACATCCTTATGATGCACATCTACCACTACACGTCTCAAACAGTTGAGCTGCACACCATTCAATCAGTAAGCTCAAAGATTAGGTCATTTTGATGGGAGTTACAGAACAAAACAAAATATACATATAAAACATAAATAAAAATTTGGGCCCTCATTCCTTTTGTAGCATAAAACTAAGCTTCTTATAAAATAGAAATAAAAACGAATAAAAACAGATAAGTACGCTAAGACATTGATGAGGACTTGACAAGCTGCTCTATAGACAGGACGGAAAGTTGAGAGCTAAATAGCTTTTAAACAACATATAACAGTCAGATGAATTCAAGTCCCCAGGATCCAAGAACAATTCAAAATAGTTTTTGCAGAGCACAAATATTTCCCTTGCGTCACAATTTATTTAATTCTTAAATCTTCATTATCATTGAATAAATAGGTGTACATACATAGATGGTGTACATACACAGAATGAATTTACCTCTTTCAAATTCATCATAAGAGATGCTGATCACTAAGCAATTGACTAAACTAAGATGTTTTGATGATCTGGGGGCCTGACCTACATGAAAGTAAATACAAATAATATTGTATATCACAACTGATAGGATAATAACCACTAAAGTCATCACATATCATGATTTGAAGATATGAATCAAAATATACTAATGACACATCACAGACTAATGGAAAATGAATGTCATAAATATCCTGTAATTACATAAAAAACTGATGATAATTCAATCAAGACGATTTTGCACCATATAGTGAGTCACACAGCATCCAACACACAGATATGATATATCCGATCATAATAGTCCTTCGGAACATTTTCAAATATGTGAGACAAGAGGAGGCGTGGCAGGTAGCCCGTTACTTGTACTCATTACTGCGAGCCTCAGGAACGTGTACAAGCCCTGGCTCACTTCGGGATACGCGGTCAACCGCCAGTGTTGTGATCTCGGGCGATGTCGACTCCTGGTGGCGACCCAGGTGGGTAGATGGGACAACTTGACGTACAACTACAGTGCTCTTGTCCTGGGAAGAGGTCCTCGATATAGGGGGCAGCACTGTCGTCTGTTTCCGCCGGTCTGTGATTGGTCTTGTTTCATCCTTCTGTACAAATGCAGTGATGTCGGGTGATGTTGAACGACTGGAGCCGCTGCTCTTGCCAGAATTAACGCGCAGTGGTCTCTGAACTGTTATGTCTGAGTGAAGACCACGGCGAGAGTTACGCCTCAGTTTTGTCTGGATCTCCTTGGGCGGGGCTGGAAGGTAGGCGGGCACCTTAGTGCGCCGGATGGACGGGTCAGAGCTGTCAGTGTCCACTTTTTCCTTGAGCTTCAGCTTGTGGTACTCTGTGGTCAGGTATGCAATGTTGTTGCATTTGGCTTCCAGCTCAGCCTTCAGAGTGTTCTGAGTCTGTGTGTTCGCTCTTATCACTTCCAAATATTTCTTCTTTTGTGACAAAATATCACTTTCTAAAGCTTTTATCCTCTTATCCTTCACATCCAGTTCCAAAAGAAGTTTGGAATTTTGGGATTTACATGTTGCCAACTCTGATTCATAAATGTTTCTTTTGCTGTCTGATTCTGAAAAATTAAGAATTTTGAACAAAAGAAGGCAAAAAGATTGCAGAACAAAATGAAGTTAATTTTCTTGAGAAATACACCTCTCTCCCCCTAGTCAATGATAATATCAACACTGCTCAGGGATGGAAAATTAAAAATTTACAATTGATGTGACAATTGATTGTTACAATATAGACTCTTCTTCAGGAACATCATAACGGACATCTCACCTTCATCTCCACTAGATCCACCCATTGTCAGCTGGAAAGTCAAATCTGAAAAACAATATACAAACAAGATGAGATTTCACCAATCAAAATCAAGTTACTGCTGAATATATACACCATTTTAACTGGACACACATTTTATAGTAATATTGTTAAATCACCTTATTCACTTGCATCGTATAATCTGCCAACACAAAAAAAGGGTGGTAATATACATATATTTTGGAAGACAGCTGCAAGATTAAAATTTTTTTAAGATTTGCTGGATGAGAGGACCATGAAGCACTGCTGCCGGATCGAAAGCCTGGTCCAAATATCTGAATAAGTGAGGCTCAGTTGGAAGAGCATCCGTCATCACCAGGGAAGCTTTGCATACCAAAAGAGAGTAAAGATTGGAGATGTTGCCTCCTGCCTTGCATTAAACAACATAATGATAGAACATAGCCTGAACCTGCAGAGCAATGTGACTGCTATATGCCAAGAGCACTAAACAAATTGTCAGAATTACAATGTTACTAGGAAAATAAAGAATTGTAAACAAAAAAACCTCACACAAAAACAAAAAATCTTGTGTCATGGTTTAGCACCCAACCCTGACAGTGACACTACTGTGTTATCAGTACAGAGATTTATCTTGCTGGTTTGCGTACCTGTGCATTTTTTCTGCAAAGTGTGTATCTCCTCGTGCAGGGCCTTCAGAGTGTTGGCGTGCTCCTGTTGCATGAACAGTATGGAGCTCTCCAGGTTCCGCTTGTGAACTGCCGCCTCGGTTGCCATCTTGGCTTTACCTGGTGAACAACAATCCACATGTTTACTTGATGTTCAGCTTTCCTTTGATACTAAAATTGTGATGTGTCTGCTACAGTTTAGGATTAAATCTAAAATTCCCACAACTGTCGCAGGTCGATGTCCTTGTTTTATTGCACTTTGCGCACCTTGTGCAACCTCAATCAGGGATCTACCTGGGCTCAAAAGGAGAGAGATAATTATCTCCCCTTACTAACAACAGTGAGATATTTTGAAATTGAGTGAGATTTTTGTTATCCATATTGAATGAGTTATGATTGCAAAATTGTATTTGAATTAGGAAATTGTTATAATATAAAATAATGATAAAGAGTCAACAACAACTCAAGTGTTGAATTAGGAATTGTGTTTTATCTCAGTAACCATTTTGATAATCTTAGATAACATATAACATAACTCCCTGGATTTAGGTTCGGATATTTTCAATAACATTTTCATTCTCGTCATATGAAGGAGGTCTCTATAGTCGTGGGTCTTATCATAATACACGTATATTTTCATTGAAATTATTACAATTTCACTTGTTGTTTTTTTTTGAAAATAACTGCACAATTATCCTCAAAAAATATGTGAAAGTTGAATTCTTTCAGGGGAGAATATATTTTCAGACATAAAAGGAAGGAAACTTTATTGCAATGTATTTTAACAGGTGTCCCCATTACTGGGGTAGTTTCTTAAAATAATTTAATTGATAAATTAAAATCTGAACTCTTTATATTTGGCGTAAAGGTTAATATTTAGATTTGGGTCTTACTTTTGTTGTAAATGGAATGTTATATTATGACACATGTGAAACCTTGGATGCATTTTCCATGTGCACATTTCTCACCATTGACTATCCACCGTTCATATAATTGAAAGTACAAGCCACACGGGCAATATTTTATGAAGAGAGAATAATTTTTTTAATATTCCTGGTCAGCACTGGAGACTGAAAATAAAGGGTTACCACAACAAATGAAATTTTGTTTCGTACGATCTTTGATATTTCAGATGTTGTTTGACATCTTTGACGATTATAAGTGTCAACTTTCTCACTAACTGTTTTGAAGAGTTATTCAGAAATATTGTTGGTAGATAAATTCTCAAGCAGACTCTTTTGCGGCATTTTGACAGCTCTACTTCAGGCACACAAAACTCCTTACACTGATCTACTCATTTGTATTACACTGCAGGCGACATTAAGATTTTGGACAACTGAGCTCCCTACAGTGAAGAATCGCAATGTTGAGAATTTCTTTACTTTACTTTCATACTTGTTTAGGCCTACTCACTTTTTTTCAATAAAAGTAACACATTTAAATATTTTTTTAAGAATCTGAAGATAAAAAAAAATTATACGCAGTATGAAATTTGAACCACCGAACCACTTGATTAAATGGTTAATTTGATTGAAATAATTCATTTCTGCAATGATAATAGTATCATCATGTATGCGATTCTTTTTGTGAGTGAAAGGTCGATGATAACATTAAACACATTTAGTAAAAAGTGATAGATTTAAAAAAAAGAAGAATATTTGAGAATGTCAAAGCATAATTCATCAGTAATTTCATATGTAAACAATGAGGGATGATGAAAACAACCTGACGGAAATTCCTTACCAGTTATCTTACAACAAACGCTTTGAGACGCTGAGTTGGTTAAGATCCACCCGAAACGTCATATACAATCTTCATCCTTGGAATGAATGGCATTAGACAATTTTACAATTCTTTTTCAATATCAATGTCTACCCATAACAACCCATCTTTGGACAGCCATTACCTTCGCGACGAGAGGAATGCCATTGCATGATGGGAAAACACACACTGCCATGTCTGTTTTGTTACCGAATGTTTTTTTTTTATTAATATGAACAATGAGAAAGTTCTATTGAAAAAAAAGAGCTTAAAAATTGAACTTCTTCTCATCTGACGATTACAAGCAAAAACTCGAAAATTCACGTTTAAGGTGTTTTTGTAATAAACTGTTTGCTACACAACTATCTATAACAAGAAAGACATAATCATAATATAATCCAACTATTATTATATAAGGATTATGAATACTAACAAAAATATATTAAAAGAAAACGTACACGTATATTATAGTCTGTTTATAATGGAATCCTGTTGTTTTTGGTTCAGATACTGCGTTCGAATGTGCAATAAATATTATTCTAAAGGTTATTAGCATTCCATAAAAAGAAACAAATATGGCGACCACAAGTGGAGGAAATGCGAATTCCAAATCTGGGTTTGTTGTGTGGGAATGGTTTAATGAAAACGGAAGATGGAGACCTTACGACTCGATTGTGACAAATCAAATAGAAAACCATTATGGAAAGATTTCTCGTGTCCAACTAGGGGCTGTCGACAGTACGTTACATATGTACGTTGTGGATTTTCCAAGCATGTGTCAAATCCGACAAGGGTCAGGTAAGTGTAATAATAACTGAAAGTCAGTGTTGTCGAATATGAATATGTGAAAGGTTTGTGCAAGGTGTAAGTTCGTTTGGCACTTTCATTGTTGCAAGGTGAAATAAAAGCATTTCTACTGGCTTTGACTACAGTGGTGCGTCTGGTAAGAAGGTTCACAAAAAATTTACACAAATGTTTCGATAAATTTTTACTGACGATTCAATACGTGTCTGAGTGTATTGATTCTATGGTTCCTGGTCAAAACTGGTAAAACCAAAACTTATTGTACCAAAATGGCACGGGTCAAAATGCATCAGTTACAAAATACCCTTAATTGAGTAACACATGAATATATATTGTAGGATTGTATCTGAATACGAATCTCTGTGTTCTTTTTGTGTAATAAAGCATGATCGTGTTGGAAAATACATGGTTTGAAGTTATATGTGTTGTTTAAGCCAAGCTACTTAGATCATGGACATGTGTAAACAACACGAGGTTGCGTTTCTTTTAACAAAGCTACTGAAATCTTTGACTAAAATAAATAATAAGAAGAAGTTGTGTTGTTTCAACAAATCTTTTGAGATAATTAACTCAATTGATCTGTCGTTATCAATTTCCCAAATATTAATGAGTTGTCACTTCTAAAAATAGGGAGTTCGCGTCGAGCGACCTACCTCTCTCTTCGATCCCATACAAAATGATTCGGCTACGGTTGTGACGTCACAACATACTTTCGACAATCTCCGTACTTTTACGTAAGAGTCGCGGGAAATTGACATGCATCCGACTATTAAAGCTCGCTTGAAAAATCCAATTCCCCTCTTCTAATATATTTTCAATATTTTCTGGGAATATCGTCTAACAGCATCAAGCCAAGAAGTATTAGTACGTCAAATTTTTCTCCATCAGATATTTACGGAAATATTAATTTCTAGCGATTTCATTAGTCAACTCTTTCAGTGTTGTTAATAGATTACCATATTGACATATTTTAATTACATCTCCTTAAAGCGTCGACAAGCATTCTTTTAATCCTGCACATACATTTATGTCAATATTTTACGTATTTTGCTTTTACTAAATATGATGCTTGAGGGCAGGATAAAAATATCTTACGTTTCCATATACATAAAGTCATTTCCGGTCATTATAAATGTAATGCCAACGACGGAGTGGACTTTAACAATTTGGAAAATGTAATATTTTTTCATCTTATGTTGACATGTGTGTAAACTTTATATCTTGAAAATGTTAAGTTCATTGTTTTTTGTCATTAAAGGCACTAGTGCACGCTTTTACGGTTTAAATTGGCTATTTTAAGGTTTAAGAGGACTTATGCATTCACTTAAGCTTTCTATCGATGCATTGAAATACTTAAAATTTTTTACAATTGACCTGCAATCAACAATGAAAAATTTTAGACAGCCGCTGTCGGCTTTGACATATAACAAATCTAAGGTTAGCTGTGCACAAAACGGAAAAATTAAAGACAGTTGAAAGCGGCTGAACTATTATTATGTGCAGCTGTTGAATTGAATTGAAACTCTGAACTGAGAAATAATCATGACATATGTTTTATGAAAGCATTATTGTAAATAAACCGATTTAATAACACAGCATTAGCATTGCTATTAGGTTGAACAAAGCGGCTGCGGTTTCCGCTTTTTTGGTTATAAGCAAAATCTTAATATTTCCAATATCGTAGTTCATGCGGATTTATTGTATTGTAACATGAAATACTTCCGGTCTTTAAAAATCAACTTTACTACCTGAATACGTAAATATTTGTTAAAGAACTTACGAGGTAGATTACTTGAGTGAGGATCTTGCATAATATGGAGAGATATGCAGTATCTGTGCATTCGTTGTGTTAACAAAATATTGGTGTGCACTAGTGAGTTTAACATTATATTTTCTGACTCAAACTCTTCAGTAAATAATTAGTAATGGTGTTTCCCGTGTCTATAAATAGATCGACGTTATTATTTTATTGTGCAAAGCACAAGTTGGTCGAAACGGCGAAACACATATATAATTTATTTGAAAGTCAAACTCGCTTTACTTTGAGTTTGATTCGTTTAAATATGGGCAGGTTACTTGATTATTCATATTGAGCGCGTCCATTGTACGTTGTTTTCATTCAAATACATTATGGTCAAGTTGATGGCTAATTACTTCCATAGAGCAAGGTGAGATAATTAGCATAACCCCATCTTATGACAACTGAATCTATTATAATTTCTCAGCCATCGACGGAACAAGGATCTTTTTAATTTGCATATGTACTGTGAATATGTTTTATATTAAATTAAAAACAACAACATCCTTTTTCGTTTTGCAGGTTTTGGTCACCTTTTTGTGTAAAGAAAATCATGGTTATTTCTTTATAGGAATTTCAATTGTTTATTTATAATATTTTAAGAAAAGAAGTTGTTTTTGTTTATAAATTTGTTATCACTAAAACCCTATTGGTCATCTAAGTTTTCAAATTATGATAGAATAATGTGAAATATCTGCTCTGTGATAAGATGTGATATTTGTAATAAAATAATATAATATATATATAATATAATATTTGTGATTGTGATGTGAAAAATGTATTCATTCTGTATTGTTGGATATGAAACCACAATTTGATAATTACAACATATTCTGTGATGTAAAATACATTATATTTATTCCATTGTGTGATATTTTAAGGAATTGAAACAAAACCTAGCAGTCGCTCAAGACGCATATTAATTGAAGCACCATAAAATGCAATATGGAATATTTCGTTTCGTAAGCACATTAACATTTATATTGAACGATCTATATTTAGGACTTCCGGAATCAACACGGCGGTAATTCAGCCATTTTGACAAAACACAATTTAAGTTGTTCGTGAGAGCAAAACTAAATGATTGATTTAAACGCTCATTTAATGTTTGCACACATATTAAGGTATGGAAATTATTTATAAATAATGATAAGCACTTAAAGCATACTAAAAAGTCTTTTCCTGGATGCTGCTGCAGCCATGTGCTCATCTTAAGTTGACAAAGAATAAATGACAACTGCTGACATTTAAGTGCTTAATTATCATAAACACCTTATCAACATGAAATTACCACAACTGCAGCGAAACATTTCTTTTGCAATATCAATCACTTCTTAATTAAAAATTCCTCTTGATACTGTTTAATCGAGGCTTTTCTTTTCTTGATGTAGACACGTGACAATATCCCATTCAATTTATCTTATTTCGTTTAACAAATTATATTAACCCTTCCGTTGCTGAATATTATTTTTACCAGTTTTGCCCCCGTGGCTGAATTTTCCAGCACTCGCCTCGCTACCGTTATAGCGCAATTAGCCCCAGTGGCCGAATTTTCCAGCGCCGCCAGATGCGACCGTTTTAACAACATATGGCGTGTTTACATGGCGAAATACGGACGTTATCGTCGTTTTAAACAAAGCTAGTCGGCGAATCCCGTGTTACAAATGGATAATACTTACTTGACACTTTGAATGAAGTTTCTATCACCCCTAGAACGGTTTCTACAACCGAAGTAAACTTGTTTTCAATTCGGGCGCCATAACTCAATAAATTCTAAGAGCGCATGCGCGAAATCAAAACGAAACTAAAGATGAATAGTTCCTCTTCACATCGATATAAAAATTATTTTTGAAATATGTCTAGAACGAATTTTACAAAATTTTAAAAATTGTCTTTATTTCAAACATTATAAAATCATTTAATCACTGAGTGCACATATGCAAATAATATACAGAATTGAAGCTAATTTCTTGCTCTATGTTTTACGATAAATTTTATTACGATACGCCATCCTTAACAAAAGATATGAATTACGAAAACAGGGTAGTGATACATCCCGATAACGTTCTGACCCCCACAGTAATATTACTAAGCAAATAGTCCCGGGCAAACGCATGCGCTCAGCGAGTGCAGGCAGGGTATCCCCGCTGAAACATACACTCACACACAATATAAATTGTCTTTATTTCGAACTTTATAAATCATGTTATTCGCTTTGTATACATGCAAATTATATATGGAATTGAAGGCAATTTATTCTTCTTTACGAAGAAATAAATCATAACAATCTTTTGCACTGTAATTAGAAGTTATTACCAACGAAACGTGGGTATAGCTAGTAATAAAGTCTTTGATAATCGCCTTACCGCAGCATATGTCGTATCGTTTCCACACGTTTTATTTTGATGCAAATATGGGCAAATTACACATGAAAATGAAGGTATTTATTTCTTCTTTACGATGATATGAAAATAATATATATGTACCACTTAGTTTGGAATATATAAAGTTTGCAAAGATGGTACCCTCAGGTATTTGAGAACAGATTTTGATAATTGCGACATCACTAACCGCTCCTTTATTGTCTAATTGTAATTTGCAAATTTTATATAGAATTGAAGACGATCCTTTGTCGGTAAACAAAATATGAATAGAGAAATTACCTGTTTGTGCGATGCGCGCCGGGTCCTTTCTGATTTTCTTGTAGATACCAATTTTATATGGCAATAAAGATCATCCTTTTCTCTATACTTTGATATATGAAATTTCAAAATTTACCGAGAAGTTTATGTGATATAAAGTGCGAGAAAATAGTAAAAACGTAAAGAATAAACAAAAGTCACAATTTTGCGGAACTTGCTGTATCTTTATTCTATATAGTGTATATAATATTTTTTATATCACATCGAAGAGAATTATTTCTTCTTTATCTGGAGGTAATCCATTTCAATATACGCCTAGCTGTTGAGAAGATATGAGCGAAAGAAAGGCACATGTAAAAATCGCGGTTCAGTTTACATGATTTAAATAGAAATATTAGCTTTTTGTGCGGCGCTTGCTGTGTCTTTATTTATTTTTGCGCATGTACAAATTTTACATGAAATGAAAGACAATCTTTTTCTCTATCTTTTGATATAAAAAATGTCAAAATACGTTGAGCACATCATGAGAAAATTGGTGTGACAAAACAGTGTAAAACTAAGAATATATAAAAATTACCTTTTTTGCGGCACATCATGCTGTATCTTTATTTCACGAGGCGCACATATGTATTTTACATCGAATTGAAGACAATTTTTTTCTCTTTCAAATGATCCCGATCCCACCTATATTGAAATCCGCCCAAGGGTTCAGAACATAGGGCGTGCGATAGGAAGGCGTGCATAGGGTCAAAATGCACGCGTCTCGGTAAACGATAGCACGCGCGGGTCGGTAAGCTCGTGCGAGAGGGTAGAAAGTGCCCACAGGCTATTAGCACATGCGGCAGGGAGTGGGGGGAAATTGAGTGATTTTAACGCTTATTTTCGGTATGATAAACATTATCAATGTTCGCATAACTTTCGGAACACGTTCGCGCATTATTTAGAACACCAAGGAAACAAAACACAGTAGCTTAGCGACAGCCGGAACGAAAATATAAGCGTTGAACTGAGACTAATGCTGGGCAATAAATTTCCGTCCTTTGCTACTGAGACCCGTGGCGATAATTAGTTAGCGTGAGAATAATAGAGTATGCTACAATATATCAGGATATTTATATCCTGAGGGTCCGCAATACATCGATGTATCGCCATTAGAGACAATATATCCCGATACTGTAAAAATAATTTGTTTCAAACGAATAACTATAAAAGCTGAAAAGGTTTTTCTTTTATTTCAGAGATAACAGTGATTAGAACAGAAACAGAAAGAAATTATATGATATTTCTGATATTTTATATGTATTTCACAGTCACTCTAATTTTGTAATGTCCCTTCATGTAATATCTATGACAATTTGGTATCTAAAGACTAACATTACTGTTCTATCTATAGTTCTTTCATAAACTGTAGAGAATCGGGATACGTATGGTATCGCAACCACTTTATCGTGATGATAATCGTCTCGCAGGTTCCTTGGCAATAATTCCATGATATATCGTCTCGCCTAATAAAATTAGAAGCGGGATATATCGTCTCGCCACTAAGGCCAGGATACACAGGTCTATTAAAGATAAAAGTATTTTTCAGATTATTAATATTGTAAGTTATTTGTTGTTAAATGTTAAATAGTTTAATCTGTAAACTTTGGTTTTTTTGCAATTTGAATGAAAAATATGTATCTCAAAAAATGTGTTAATACCCTTACAATTGTGCTACGTATCATATTGGAAGGGTTGTGTATCATGACACCCTTAGCCTTTGGGTAGTTCAACATGCTTATAGAGCCACTCCGGGATTTTCATAACATGATATTTACCTTTGATACAAACCTATGTCATAATTATGTGGTGATATAGAATCAAAACATCTGAACTTTTCATGTCCGAAAGACATATTTATGACACATACTGGTTTTCCATGAAAATCTAAAAACATCCTTATTTAGATGCACATAGTTGTAGATATAATGTCCAATATACATGGATACTAGTCATATAAACTAACAAAAACTATTAACTCCTAACTGCCCTACTGGCTGTTGTAGATAAATCTCCAAAATTACGTTTGACTATTTGACGCATGCCAATGTGTGGTTTTCAATCATAATTGCGACATTCTACCGTCATATTTGTCACTGTAAAAAACAATAAGCTTTAAAATGTGTCTTTTTGGTAACAGTCGATACTTTGAGGTCAAATTTCACCATTGATTAAGTTTGGCATGTGTGACTCCAACAACTCACGTAGTGGTTCTTTAAGGCTATTTTATCTCTAGCAGCTTCCTGGCAGATTTAATCAGGAAGGATTTTGCTGTCTAAGTCAATAAAAACATAACAACTAACTTCAAATGACATGGTTTGAAAGATAAATCCTTCTGCAATTATATCAAACGGTTTTCACATCTTAGAAAATTTTCTTTTTTTATTCAGCAACATTGGGATCTTCACTACCCCTCTGCTTTTTTAACAACATTGACAAGCGCCATCTTGGATCAGTGGTAGCAATGAATCCTATGCTGCTGAATAAAAAAAAAAATTTTCTAAGATGCAATGCGGATTGTATATATAGTAAACAAAGGTTTTAACTTTGAATACATGTATGTGTCAACTGTAGTTAGATATTTTGTTTCTGTTGACTTTAGAAGACAAAATCTTTCTCGATCAAAACCGCAGATAAAATAGGCTTCAGTGTCTAACTTGGGTTGCGCAGTTATCGCACTTAACTAAAGTTTAGATAATCTGAACTACTCTTTGGATGAATTGGTGGAGTGTCTGATTCCCACCTGGAGGTCTCATGTTAAAAACCTGCAGGAGGTAATCTCACACTAACTTCTGTTACATATGTGAACATGTTCAGGTTAAGTGCTATATGCTGAATTAAATGTCTTTCTTCCTCGACATCTTTGAGTAGGATGTACAAAAGTTATTTCATCCTTTGAAGTTTCATGATGGTTTTGATCAGGATGGACTTTTCCTTTCCAGTCAATAGAAACAAAACATCTAACTTAATCAATATACAGATTGGCTGGACTGCTTTTCTCCGGGCGCACATTGAATGTGTTCATTCCGTATTCTGTGGATTTCAAATCGGTCAATATCAATTACCTCTGTATACCTCATACTATATATGGGTCATTTTCAAAATTGGTAGCATTTTCATTTGCTAAAAGGGGTAAAAATAAACTCCTAAAAAATGGTAAACTTTACATCAATAGAGATTAGCAACCACCAGATTATTTCAAAATAGTAACAAGCAGGCTTAAATGTACTTACTTACCTTTTAATTGATTAATAAGTAATTAAAGGTATGGAAGATGTCCTGACCGTTACGGATTCATAACCAGAGCAAGGATTTTAAAATATGATTCAGAAAAAAACTTTTTACAGGGCCATTAACATCTTCTACACTCTATAGTTATAACTTGATGGTAAACATTGTCAACATGAATCATTAGAATATAAATTTGTAGATGCGACCGTTTTAACAACATATGGCTTGTTTACATAGCGAAATACGGATATTATCGTCGTTTTATACAACGCTAGTCGGCGAATCCCGTGTTACAAATGGATGATACTTACTTGACACTTTGAATGAAATTTCTATCACCCCTGGAACTACAACTGAAGTAAACTTGTTTTCAATTCGGGCGCCATAACTCAATAAATTTCAAGAGCGCATGCGCGAAATCAAAACGAAACTAAAGATGAATAGTTCCTCCTCACATCGATATAAAAATTATTTTTATAATATGTCTAGAACGAATTTTACAAAATTTTAAAAATTGTCTTTATTTCAAACATTATAAAATCATTTAATCACTGAGTGCTTACATGCAAATTATATACGGAATTGAAGCTAATTTTTTGCTCTATATTTCACGATAAATTTTATTACGATACGCCATCCTAAACGAAAGATATAAATTACGAAAACAGGGTAGTGATACATCCCGATAACGTTCTGACCCCCACAGTAATATTACTAAGCTAATAGCCCCGGGCAAACGCAGGCGCTCAGCGCGTGCAGGCGGGGTATCCCCGCTGAAACATACACTCACACACAATATAAATTGTCTTTATTTCGAACTTTATAAATCATGTTATTCGCTTTGTATACATGCAAATTATATATGGAATTGAAGGCAATTTATTCTTCTTTACGAAGAAATAAATCATAACAATATTTTGCACTGTAATTAGAAGTTATTACCAACGAAACGTGGGTATAGCTAGTAATAAAGTCTTTGATAATCGCCTTACCGCAGCATATGTCGCATCGTTTCCACACGTTTTATTTTGATGCAAATATGGGCAACTTACACATGAAAATGAAGGTATATATTTCTTCTTTACGATGATATGAAAATAATAAATATGTACCACTTGGTTTGGAATATATAAAGTTTGCAAAGATGGTACCCTCGGGTATTTTAGAACAGATTTTGATAATTGCGACATCACTAACCGCTCCTTTATTGTCTAATTGTAATTTGCAAATTTTATATAGAATTGAAGACGATCCTTTCCTCTTTATTGTGATATAAAAATGTTGATAATGCGCTCTGCCGTTAAATGGATAGGAAGTGTAAAAAGCAGTTGAAAATAAATCGCTTCTCGGTCAACAAAATATGAATAGAGAAATTGCCTGTTTGTGCGATGCGCGCCGGGTCCTTTCTGATTTTCTTGTACATGCCAATTTTATATTGCAATAAAGATCATCCTTTTCTCTATATTTTGATATATGAAATTGCAAAATTTACCGAGAACTTTGTGATATAAAGTGCGAGAAAATGGTAAAAACGTAAAGAATAAACAAAAGTCACAATTTTGCGGAACTTGCTGTATCTTTATTCTATATGGTGTATATAATTTTTTTATATCAAATCGAAGACAATTATTCCTTCTTTATCACGAGGTAATCAATTTCAAAATACGCCCAGCTGTTGAGAAGATATGAGCGAAAGAAAGACGCATGTCAAAATCGCGGTTCAGTTTACATGATTTGAATCGAGAAATTAGCTTTTTGTGCGGCGCTTGCTGTGTCTTTATTTATTTTTGCGCATGTACACATTTTACATGGAAAGAAAGACAATCTTTCTCTCTGTCTTATGATATAAAAATTGTCAAAATACGTTGAGCACATCATGTAAAAATTGGTGTGACAAAATGGTGTAAAACTAAAAATATGTAAAAATCACCTTTTTTGCGGCACATGCTGTATCTTCAATTCAGGTAGTGTAGTTATGTATTTTATATTGAATTGAAGACAATTTTCTGCTCTTTCAAATGATCCAACCGGTATTGAAATCCGCCCAAATGTTCAGAGCATAGGGCGTGCGATATAAGGTTGTACGTTTGGTGTGAGTGCAGGCTTGTAAGCAAATGATAGCACGCGCGGGACGGTAAGCTCGTGCGAGCGGGGAGAAAGTGCCCACAGGCTATTAGCACGTGCGGCGGGGAGTGGGGGAAAATTGAGTGATTTTAACGCTTATTTTCAGTACGATAAACATTATCAATACTCTCATAACTTTCGGAGCATGTTCGCGCATTATTTAGAACACCAACGAAACAAAACACGGTTGCTTAGCGACAGCCGGAACGAAAATACAAGCGTTGAACTGAGACTACTGCTAGGCAATAAATTTCCGGGCTCCGCTACCGAGACCCGCGGTCATAATTAGTTAGCGTGAGAAAAATAGAGTGTGCTACTCGCGTCCCGCTAAGGGGACTTGCGGGCAAAGCTAATTTCATCCCGGAATATTCCGGGACCCGCATCTTAAGGGTTAAGAAGATTGTTTCATAGATCCTTATGGATTAATGAGAGCAGTCAATTAAGACCAGTAACGGTTTGGACAACAGAGGTAACGGTATGGACAGGATTTGTAACGGGTTGGACATAAATGATATCAATCCAATTTAACATGGATTTCATGAACTTTTAAGTAACAAATTAATATTATTTAGCTTGAATGCTTACCCTAATTTGGACAGACAGTGAAATTTGTATTACAAATGGTGACATTTAACAAACTTGACATATTTTCTTCAATGCCGAGGTAACAGCTTGGACATTTCTCATAATTTCAATATGAAACTAATGAAGAATTTGGTCTTTAGAAGATATACTGAAACAACTTATAAGAAAAATTAAATACCACTATCATGATTAAGGAATTACTGATAGCTAAATGAAATGTGCAATTGTAGATAAAAAATTAAATGAATAGTAATGGTCATGACATTTTTGGTAACGGTTAGGACAAAGCGTAAGGAATGAACCTTTTTATCTTTAAAGTTTAAATAAAGGAATTCTGAAAGACAATGAAACAACCATAGTAATGTATAAATGGTCACACTTCACCAGCATCTGCATAGCTATTAATTACTATCAGTAGATATGATACAATGTAAGTTTCAATGACATATGATTCTTTCAGTCATTTCGATACCTTTTGTATTTGTCAGTTGAGTAGTAAAAGTGAAATTGTAACATACAATTACAAAAAGGCACAAGTTTTGGCAACACATAAAGCAACTAGGAAAAGTATTAATAAATATTATGATGATAATCAAATTTTAAATCAAAACAAAATCCTAAAAGGATGAATACAATCAGGTTGGTTTGCAAATGATTTATGTGTGAGTTCTTAACAACTCATTCTCAAAGTATATGACATAAATCGGTTACATAACAAATGCATTTGTTTTTCCTGAACAGTACATAGGTCTTTGACCTTCTTTTGACACTCCTCAGTTTTTCTTTCTCTTAATGATTGGTTCTTTTTTTGTGGATACAGTAAGCTATTCAACTTCGTAAGTTTTTCATTAGCATTTCAAAACCATTTTGTAATAAAATAAGAATTACATGTTAAAAATGAGACATTGATAGGTAACAATCTAATTTCATACCAAAACTGCTAACCTGAATAAAAAAAGAAAGAAAATATTATCATGTGTTCATAATGTATTGGGATACACAGACATAAAAAGTTCCAGGCCGTTACTGTACAATCTTGAAGATAGTTTCAAATAGGGTTAAAATTTAAAAAATCACATAAAACATTAAAATAATCATTTCCTTTTATCAACACCAATGTTGACACAGATTCATACTACTTTGAGATGTAATTAGAAATAGTAATACAAAATTCTGAAGAAAAAATTCCAAACCGTTACATTAATTTGTCCAAACCGTTACACCATTTTCTTATCATTGATCTTATAGAAAATATGAACTAATATAAGAAAATATGTTTTGTCTTTTGAAAAATAGTATCGAAATGATAAATTTATTTAATAGGCAATATTTCACCTTCCAAAATATTCTTTGAATAAAAAAATATATCCTATAAATGTCCAAACTGTTACCTTTTTTTGTCCAAACCGTTACACCAAATCATTCATCATCAAAGCAACTACGTCACTACTATTTTGAACAGTTAATATATGTATATACTCAAACAATTATCATTTTTGAAAGAATTATGATTTTAAACTTTTCTTAATTTGTTTTAAAGAACTTCATTAGTTCTTGAATTTTCAAACAATTTTGTCCTGACCGTTACTACAACTGTCCGAACCGTTACCTTACATAATGGTAACGGTTTGGACAGGTAACGGTTAGGACAATTTTCTAATAATCTGAAATAAAATAAAGAATGATCCCTTAAAGATATCAAGTGACACACCATCCATCTCTTCCATTTCTGGGCAACAAACTATTGTGTTCTGTGAAAAAAAAGAAAATTAATTTTATACAAAAAACAGTTGTAACGGTTGGCACAATTAAGGTTGACGAAGTAAATTCCTACCTACTTGAAGCTGTCTTATTTTTGTAAAAATATGCTGAATCTCTTTATTTCATATCCTATCACTAGCACAGAAGTTAGATCATTCAGAAACAGCAAGTACAGATGCAGTGAAGCTCAATGGGGAAATTATTGTAGGAATTTTATGTTGCTCTAACGGTCAGGACACAAAATTTGCGGACAGTCATATTACACATTGTAGATTTTTTGTTAATCAAGTTAATGAAAATCAACTGCACTGATTAAATAAATTATCACTAATTATACCCCCGCCTTACAGCGTAAGCGGGGGTATATAGCGTTCATTCTGTCCGTCCGTCTGTCCGTCTGTCCGTCTGTCTGTCTGTCCGTCTGTCCGTCCGTCACAAACCTTTGTCCGGAGCATATCTCCTAAACTATACATGCTAGCTTCACCAAACTTCATACACTTATCAACCATGATCCCTAGATGTGCCTTTTGAGGGTTAGACCAACAAATGATTTTTATTTTTTGCGGTTTCCATGGAAACATGACTAAAACAGTGACTCTATGACCAAGTCCTTTGTCCGGAGCATATCTCCTAAACTATACATGCTATCTTCATCAAACTTCATACACTTATCAACCATGATCCCTAGATGTGCCTTTTGAGGGTTACACCAACAAATGATTTTTATTTTTTGCGGTTTCCATGGAAACATGACTAAAACAGTGACTCTATGACCAAGTCCTTTGTCCGGAGCATATCTCCTAAACTATACATGCTATCTTCATCAAACTTCATACACTTATCAACCATGATCCCTAGATGTGCCTTTTGAGGGTTAGACCAACAAATGATTTTTATTTTTTGCGGTTTCCATGGAAACATGACTAAAACAGTGACTCTATGACCAAGTCCTTTGTCCGGAGCATATCTCCTAAACTATACATGCTAGCTTCACCAAACTTCATACACTTATCAACCATGATCCCTAGATGTGCCTTTTGAGGGTTAGACCAACAAATGATTTTTATTTTTTGCGGTTTCCATGTAAACATGACTAAAACAGTGACTCTATGACCAAGTCCTTTGCCCGGAGCATATCTCCTAAACTATACATGCTAGCTTCACCAAACTTCATACACTTATCAACCATGATCCCTAGATGTGTCTTTTGAGGGTTAGACCAACAAATGATTTTTATTTTTTGCGGTTTCTATGGAAACATGACTAAAACAGTGACTCTATGACCAAGTCCTTTGTCCGGAGCATATCTCCTAAACTATACATGCTAGCTTCACCAAACTTCATACACTTATCAACCATGATCCCTAGATGTGCCTTTTGAGGGTTAGACCAACAAATGATTTTTATTTTTTGCGGTTTCCATGGAAACATGACTAAAACAGTGACTTTATGACCAAGTCCTTTGTCCGGAGCATATCTCCTAAACTATACATGCTAGCTTCATCAAAATTTATACACTTATCAACCATGATCCCTAGATGTGCCTTTTGAGGGTTAGACTAACAAATGATTTTTATTTTTTGTCGTTTCCATGGAAACATGACTAAAACAGTGACTCTATGACCAAGTCCTTTGTCCGGAGCATATCTCCTAAACTATACATGCTAGCTTCATCAAAATTTATACACTTATCAACCATGATCCCTAGATGTGCCTTTTGAGGGTTAGACTAACAAAAGATTTTTATTTTTTGTGGTTTCCATGGAAACATGACTTAAACAGTGACAAAGTCCTTTGTACAGAGTATATCTTCATAACTATACATGCTATCTTTACCAAACTTCATACACTTATCAACCATGATCCATTGATGTGCCTTTTGAGGGTTAGACCAGCAAATGATTTTTATTTTTTTTGCGGTTTCCATGGAAACATGACTAAAACAGTGAATTTATGACTAAGTCCTTTGTCCGGAGTATATCTTCTAAACCGTACATGCTATCATCACCAAACTTCATACACTTATCCATATTGGTGCGTCTCTTGAGGGTAAGACCAAAAAATTATTTTTATTTTTTGCGTTTTACATGGAAACATTACTAAAACAATGACTATCTGACAAAGTGCTTTTTCCTGAGCATATCTCCTAAACTATACATGCTAGCTTCAACAAACTTAATACACTTATCAACCATGATCCCTAAGTGAGCGTTTTGAGGGTAAGACCAACAAAGAAAGCCAGACTATAGTTTGAAGCGGGGGTATGTGAGCTGTGCTCACTTCTTTACTTGTGTTTTATAAGCATGATATGATAATATTTGTTTGATAAGGTTTATTTATACAATTTTTGTGAACATATATACTAGAGCTGCAACGATACATTCGTATATTCGGTGAATCGAACCGTGGCATGAAGTGAATCGTATTCGTTATTCGTTACAATGAAAACCGAATATTTTCGATTTTTTAATTTTTTGTTACTATTCACTTTAACATAAATTATGTGCACAAAATTTGTATTGAATCTGAATAGAAATACTTTTTTAAAATTTACGTTCACAAAATACAGTGTTTCAGATTTACGGCCCGACCGCGACATTCTCGCATGATTTCTAAAAAGTGTCGCATGTTTTTTCAGCTTTAAGCGCCTATCTTTTGCGTGTAATTGTTATTGTACAAATAAATTTTGAAAGAGCTGTCAACTTATCTTCACAGAGGATACAATAATAAACTGTCGGGAAATCGCAAGTCGTTATTGTTTACCTGCTGTTACTATACCCTCCCTCAAATAACTTCAAGTTCCGGTTACAAAGCTCCATACATCGACTGAGCACGGTATATAACAAGCCCACGGTGTTTGGAGCTTGCGTTAAAAGGGGTGCACAAAGGAACAGCGACCTATATCATAGCTGAAGTGATTGTTACTGTCGGCTTTCTTAACAGGGTCAAAAACATTACGTGGTGTGTGTCAAGTAATTTGTATACATCATAACTGTACTTAATAATGTTTAGAAGAACTTGAGTGCTTTTAGTTTACTTAATGTAATGTGTTTTCAGTATTTTACCACAGCATGGTTACACGTCTATAAATTGATCTGTACATCGTCTGCTTTGCTGTTTTAATTACCTAGCAGTGGTTAACTGAGTGAATGACTATTGAAACTTTTTTTTTTTACATTGAAAGTTTAAGCATATAGTTGAAAAAACATACGAAACTTACTGAATCAGAATTATTTGAGTAACTGAATTAAAATTATATTTTCAACACCTCCTGCATGGCGGGGATTTTTGGGTGTTTTTAATTTGTTTAATTTTGCATTCATATTCGTGAATAATTATTCGTATTCGCTACCCCATATTCGTGATACGTATCGTATTCGCCTGGTAGTGTATTCGTTGCAGCTCTAATATATACCGTCACCTCCGGACAGAGTAAACCTGTCAATTTTGACCCTAAAATGTGATTTTATCAAAACTTTCAAAATGACAAGAATAAATCTTTATTACTAAAACTGACAATTTACATCTAAATATTATTCCTAGAAACTAAAAGCCCTTTTAAAACAAGTAATTTTAAAAAAAAATCTATTGGACGGAAAATGACACCAATTTTGAAAACGACCCATATACACTCATAAATTCAAATAAGTACATACATTAATAGCGCCAAATCAAGTAAATCTCAAATAGATAATCTGTCTACAAACCAACCAATATTTTTGTCCACAAACACACAGTGTCTAAGAAATCATTCTGTCTCCCCCTGTTGTTTTGATATATTGAAGGAATGCCATCTTGTAGGGTTGAGAACTACGAAAATTGTTTCCCAACCGACCCTAACAAATTTTTCTGATCTTTTTCTGATCTTTCTATGGTAGTGCTGGCAGTGCTGGCAGTATCTGTTATAAGGATGGGTATCGCTCCTCATTTTCGTATTGCAATATATTGCGATACAGAAAAGCGTATTGCAATACGTATTGCAATATATTGGTATTTTTCATATTTCATTTTTTGCATGCTTTCTTGACTAAATAGCAGTAATTATATCAGTGATCAATGCTCCACTGGCCATCGTTTTGTAAAGTAAGATAACTCAGTGATTGGTTTCGGACTTTTAACATATCTGTGCTATTTTCACCTGGCGAGTTCACACATTGTTTACAACTTTCGGTAAAATCACGTTTTTCTTGTTACGTTTCTCTGCAATTTTACATGGAAATTTTAAATTTTAAAACTTCCGATATATTGGATGTTTTCAGAAGAGTGTACCGGTTCGTATCCTGTTGTTCCTGTATTGCAATATACCGATATACCGATAATACCGCGCACCCTTAATCTGTTACTCAGTGGTGCATGTCTGATCTTTCTGACATAGTGCTGGCAGTATCTGTCAGGGATAGACGCTCACCAGAAATGTTCACTAGTCCTGATCCTGATGCATGATTTCTAATGACAAATGAAAATAGTTTACCTGAAGTCCCCTTAAATAAGCTCCAGAAATGGTCTGACCCATAGCTAGATAATCCGTCAAGATGACTCCACAACAATCCCAAAATACAGACACCATGACCTTTCCTGCAGACTTTTGCACCTTGGCCTTTTTGGGAGGTGGTGACGTAGCATGCTTTCACCTTTTGCTCATCTCTTTTGTCTCAGGATCATATTGATAGACCCAGCATTCATCCATGGTAACAAGACGTTTGAAGAAATCCTCTTTGTCTTGTTCCAGTAGCTCCAATGCCTGCCGCGACACTTTAGACATATGCAACTGTTCCATGCACTGCCATAACTCAAACCTGTTTTATGCAATTATCATTTGTAGAATTATGCGGCGATTTTCTTGAACCATTTGGTCCGTATTCACCAGTACATTCTTGAGAAGAGCTTGTTTTAGAACAGAGGTTGTGTAGGAATTAATGACGGAGCTACCTTTGTAGGGAAAGAATGCATGCAGAATAGTTTTGGTCCACTGGCCATTAGGGGTTCCCATGTAGCTTCCCCCCCCCACACACACACATGGTTATCAGATTTGCATGATCAACATTGTCAGGGATTTAAAAAGAAGTTAGTTTCGCTCTACCATGTGAGTGATGCATCCCCGGGGACCAATATTGGCCAGTGGACTACATAGGTTGCACGACATTTAAAGATTTAACTACTATCTTCATTTAATATACATTCCATATTTTCATTTTCTAACGATGAAAGAGTCTGAAAGCTGTGTGAGTGACTGTTGGTGACTAGCAATCCCCTGTGATCCTGGACATGTTTTGAAGCTTATGTGCAGAGTTATTTCTAGATATTACTTTAATGAGACTCTACAAGACCTGTGTGTGTGTGTGTGAGTGGTTTGATGTCTGGGTTCATCGAGATATTCCTGGAACAATCTGTAGGGTCTTCTTCAGATCTGAGAGGCAACTAGGCATTGTTATTGAAAACCTCCTGAGTTGTCCTGCCTTTGTCAGCCATAGCCAGTTTACCAGAGAGCTGATTCTTTCAACTTTCTATAGTTATAATTTCCCTCTCTTTGAGTGCCTTGACGTTACATTGGCATCATTTTGAAACACAGCTGTACAATAGAAAGAAGGCAGGGAGAGTTGACTGGTTGCACACTAACATACCAGCTATGGATGGGACATAGCACTTTCACCTGTTTAAGACAACACCAAACATAGAGATGATCTGGAGGTATTCGGACCTTGTTTCATCAGATTATGTTGGGCAGTTACTCGACCCACAATACACCAACTCAAATACACGTCTTCATGAAGATCCAACTTATTCATTAGACAGTGGCAAATCCTGTTCTGTTTTGGGTGGTTAGTGATAAAAGCATCTATTCCTTGGACATTGGTATTTCTGTACTACAAACTACTAGAATATGTGTCAATAAATATTTCATGCAAACACAATGGCTCATTCAGCAGTTGGTTAGGTCAATAACACTAAACTAAGTACACATTTCTATTGTTTGAATGAGATATGGCCATTAATATATTCTTCACCTTCTGTGGGAATATTTACTCTCCAAGGAAGACAGGTTATTTATCAGTGTGTTTTACATCGATCTGTTTCTATAATTCTAAATAAACACTTCATAGCGAGATGTCGGCATGAATAAAGAGTTTATTTTTAAGTGGATATCAACTTGTCCAAAACAGGCTCGTTGAATATCGGTCTTGTCTCTGAATTCTTCATTTAGCCTACATATTGATTGTGCAATAACAAAGGTGTCTGTTCCACCTTTTAGACATCGGGCCTGATTTCAGATTCAAATCTTAAGCTTTGGTGTTGAACCCCCTTCAGATATGGGTGTGGCAGGGTGTTCACCTGCAAACCTTTTATCATCTACATCTAAGGAACTTTGAATGCTAAGAATCTCAAATTTTGAAAATATCATCTTTGTAGGATGGAAACTTTGATTTGTAAATTTCATTGTTCTACCCCAAATAATCTGGGATGATTAACCAAAAGATAAAAACTGGTTGTCATACAAAACTCAATTTTCAGAATAACATCTTTGTTAAGTGGAGACTAAATTTTGTAGATTAGGTTTTGAAGAAATATTGTTGTGGCAGAGTGTCACTGTCCATCCTTAAATCTGCTTTTTTCTATTCTCAAGAAACCATACTTTGTTTATTTCAAATGTTTTTTTAATGCATTTCTGATTTTACACAGATGTGTTAGTGTGTGGATTTATAATACGAGGCAAGCAGGTTAGTTAAATGCGACATCTTGAGTAGACAATTGTTTACCAAAATATTATGATTGTTATGTGTTTAATTACGACTCATGCATTTTATAAACCTGGTATAGTTTTGCATGTCTTTTACCTAATACAATTTATCATGAAGGGCTGATAAGCTAAAGAGCACATACTGAACAGTTCTATTGTTTTTGTTAGAAACAAAATATGTGGTTATATTCCTGCGACCCTGCATAAAAGGTCAAGTTTTATTGAACTCTCTCTCTGTTTAAGGCACGGCTCGTCCCGTAAGAAGACAGGTCTACCCTCTCACAACAAGCTCAGCTAATCAGATCATGTGGCAGTGGTCAGGTGATGTACCTGGCAGCTGGAACACGTACGACTTCGTCGTGGCTGCGGTGCTAGAAGATGCATATTGTCGTGGACAGTCACTGCTCGACCTGAGCACTCACCCTGTCCAGCAGCCGTACTACATCAACCTGCAGGCTCTCTCGCAGATCCGCATTGAGACTGGAACTGTCAGGTCAATCCGTCGTCAGCAGCTTGCTGTTGCTTACCCTGTTGACAGAGTACTCTCAAACTCTCAGCCTGCAAGTCTTTCCCAAAATGCAACTCTTTCGCAGAATGCATCGCATCCCTTTTCCATGCCAGCTACGTCTTCTGCATTCAATGGGACCAAACGCCAATTGTCCAGCAGCTCAGACTCTGATTCAGATGGAGGGTTGGTGAACGGGACTGTGCGCTTTACAAGATCCTTGAGAAAGAAACATAAAAGTGGTTCAAATAAAGCACTTGGGTCCAGTCTGAACATTCCAAACCCTTCGCTATCTTACCCCCAGTCTGTGATGTTTAGGAACAATGCAAGCTCTCTGCTGCAGAGCTTTGCTCCCCAGTCCCATCTGGGTTCCTCTCTGCCTGTCAGTTCTGCTGCGTCAAGTTCTGGTGCTAGTGTGTTCAGTGTCATCCCTCCTTCCCATCATGCAACATCTGCTTCTACAGGAGGATTATACCCTGGTCCGCTGACGAGGAGTAGGTACAACATGGCTGCCTCCAACATGGCTGTTCCGACCAGTGGCGCCCCCTGTACAACTACTGGGTACTTACCACCCTCCTCCAACCTCATGTTCGGGAACCACAGTCTCCCTCTCAGCCACCTCCATCACCAGTTCCTCAACTCAACACCAGGGGGACACAAGTAAGTGCTTGTCTTTATTTTAAAATGGTTCTTTATACTTGCTTAGTTTGTGCTTCCATTGTTACTTTGTTAAAGCACATTTATATTAGAGCACTCCCCCCTCTGTAGTAGTATCAGCCATAGTTTGCTCAGTACTTAGATATCCCTGTACTGACATGTTCAGGATATTACCTGATATATAAAAGTACATTCTTCATCACCCCTACATCTCTACCCTGTCCCTAACCACTGAACATATCTACCCTATCCCTACCCACTGAACATACCTACCCTGTCCCTAACCACTGAACATACCTACCCTGTCCCTCACCACTGAACATCTCTACCCTGTCCCTAACCACTAAACATCCCTACCCTGTCCCTAACCACTGAACATCTCTACCCTGTCCCTAACCACTGAACATCCCTACCCTGTCCCTAACCACTGAACATCTCTACCCTGTCCCTAACCACTGAACATCCCTACCCTGTCTCTAACCACTGAACATCCCTACCCTGTCCCTAACCAATCAGCCTCACTACCGTGCCCCTAACCAATCAGCCTCACTACCCTGCCCCTAACCAATCAGCTTCTTCACCCTGCCCCTAACCAATCAGCCTCACTACCCTGCCCCTAACCAATCAGCTTCTTCACCCTGCCCCTAACCAATCAGCCTCACTACCCTGCCCCTAACCAATCAGCTTCTTCACCCTGCCCCTAACCAATCAGCCTCACTACCCTGCCCCTAACCAATCAGCTTCTTCACCCTGCCCCTAACCAATCAGCCTCACTACCCTGCCCCTAACCAATCAGCTTCTTCACCCTGCCCCTAACCAATCAGCCTCAATGATGACATAGACAATCAGTTATTCTCATCGGACATTAATTTGGTCTCAAAACTGGATTTTTAACGTAGGGTTAAAACATTTATAGAGTTTGAGTTTTATATTAGTAGTGTCAGTGTGAGACAGTTTCGTATTTTTCTTAGTAGGTTTCGCTGCTCTAATCACAATTTGATGATAGAATACGGTAGATATATAGGTCCTAAAAGGGACGATAGCCTTTGCCCGCTCTGTATTATACCTTATATTGAAACGAATACCATTTTTGTTTAGAATGCCCTTTTTATATGAAATTAAGAAATGATATTCTTCCAGAATATTTCAATACATATCTTTCAGAATTAAAGCTAGCCCAATTATTTACATCAAAGAATACTCTTGTCATCAACTGCCCTTGCTATGAAAAAAAGAAATAGATTTCTGTCAATTGTTACAACAAAAACTAACTAACTAGTTGACATCGATGTGTTGATAATGCTCCACGGTGCTCTCATGTATATCAAAATACTGTATGACCTCATGTATAATGGGCCTGTGGCCCCTTCACTGATTAAATCTCTCTCTCTCTCTCATCAAAATCAGCCTCACTACCTTGCCCCTATCCAATCAGCTTCACTACCCTGCCCCTAACCAATCGGCCTCACTACCCTGCCCCAAACCAATCGGCCTCACTACCCTGCCCCTTAACCAATCGGCTTCACTACTCTGCCCCTGTCCAATCAGCCGTACCACCCTGCCCCTAACCAATCAGCTTCACTACCCTACCCCTAACCAATCGGCCTCACTACTCTGCCCTTAACCAATCGGCCTCACTACCCTGTAAACAATATAATGTGTCATAGTATATGGCGAATTTGATGTATAAATAGTATATGGATGATATGATGTCTCAAAAACTATAGTATATGATGTGTCATGATATATGGAGCATATGATGCATCATAGTATATTGAAAATACTTATGTCATATTGTATGAAGAATATGATGTGTCATAGTATATGAAGAATACGATTTGTCATAGTTTATAGAGAACATTATGTGTCATAATATAAAAAAAATATTTCATGTCATATTATATCGAGGATAGAATGTGTCCTGTTATATGAAGAATATGATATGTCATTGTATATGAAGAATATGATATGTCATTGTATATGGAGAATATGATATGTCATTGTAAATGGAGAATATGATGTGTCATTGTATATGGAGAATATGATGTGTCTGGAGAATATATATATATATATATGTCATTGTCTCAAAAACGACAAGAAGTAGGAGAGGATGTGAGCGGTAAAGTAAAAGTCAAAGGCTGACAACAGTCAGTCAAGATAGTGTTTTGAGGTTGCGTCTGAACATTACAAGAAGAAATGAGCAAAAGGATTGCTGTGTTCAAGAAATGCTCTAACTTAATAGCAGAAAGATGCACCGGTAGACTGAGAAACTTTCGTATGCTGGCAGTCAGATTAATGTCTATAGGATCTCCTCTTGTTCACTGTCACTGCCCATTACAGGTGCCCCGGCACGGCTGTCCCTATTATCTTTCTTTTTTGCATTGAGCCTGACTTAATTGATGTAACAAAGTGTGTGATTGTTTTTCACTGTCAGCCTTGCTGAGCTGCTTTAGACGGGAGTCAGGCTAATTGGGGTGAGCTCTGCATCACTGTTCCATCGCTGATACAGTGTATGGAGTTTGGCTGTGCTGGTCGTCAATGGCAGATCAATAAAGGACACTGACCCCATCAGTTGGAGCTCAGCGCTCTGCTTACATCTCCCCCTCCTCCCCCCTCAGTGCTCAGCTCGCTGTCCAGTTAGCTGGTGTGTTGGTGACGGAGGCACACTGATTTCATCAAGAACTGGTTGTCCCCGTGCCTGATGCAAGGAGGGGAGGGAGATGAGATCCTGTCACTTGGCGGCTCCTGTCAGTGTCTAAGTGATTGCTGGAGTCTTCAGAAGTGGCTGGACATGTAGCCCAGATTGGTGTTATTGGCAGGATTTGCTTCTGCTTGTACGGGAAGAGAGCAAGATGCAGGGCGGAAGGAAGGGGAGTCGCATGTGGCACCTCGGTCCCATGCACATCCAGGAGGACACACTCATTATGTAAGTTTCACCCAACACCTGGCATACATTCACAGCTTCCCATGATGTTTAGTTTGCTTATTCTCGATGTCGGTTTGTCTGTAAATCTCGCTTTCTCCCTGGGTCTGATGGTCTGCAAGTCCAGCTCTTGTTGGTCTATTACTCTGAACAGCTGGATTTCAATGCCAGCAAGGTTTGATGTTTACTCAGAACTTATCAAGTAAGTCTTGCTAGCTCTAAGAGGCAGTTTATGAGTCTAGCTCACATGTTTATTGGAAACTTGCATTGGAAACCTTACTTCACTCCTCTTTGAGTTGAGTTTCCTCAATGCTAATCATTTGGGCTTTTGGATACTTCCGACTGTCTCATGTGACAGATGTCAATTAAGTTATTTCTTAATGAATCATTTTAGAGCAGTGTAGTGAAGTGGTTTAAGGATGCTGGGCTTACATTCCCCAAGCCTCAGGGTTGTATCAGGGGGTAGATACTAAAATCATTTCACCTTGGTTTTATAGTGTTATGTCTTTGGGTTAGGAACATTATATATAAATGTACTAATCTTTAGCTCTCCAGATGTACTTATCTCTAGCTCTCCATATGTACTAATCTCTAGCTCTCCACATGTACTAATCTCTAGCTCTCCAGATGTACTTATCGTTAGCTTTCCAGATGTACTAATCTTTAGCTTTCCAGATGTACTAATCTTAAACTCTCTACATGTACTTATCTCTAGCTCTCCATATGTACTAATCTCTAGCTCTCCACATGTACTAATCTCTAGCTCTCCAGATGTACTTATCGTTAGCTTTCCAGATGTACTAATCTTTAGCTCTTTAGATGTACTAATCTTAAGCTCTCCACATGTACCTATCTCTAACTCTCCAGATGTACTAATCTCTAGCTCTCCACATGTACCTATCTCTAGCTCTCCAGATGTACTTACCTTTAGTTCTCCAGATGTACCAATCTTTAGCTCTTTAGATGTAATAATCTTAAGCTCTCCACATGTACTAATCTCTAGCTCTCCAGATGTACTTATCGTTAGCTTTCCAGATGTACTAATCTTTAGCTCTTTAGATGTACTAATCATAAGCTCTCTACATGTACTTATCTCTAGCTCTCCACATGTACCTATCTCTAGCTCTCCACATGTACCTATCTCTAGCTCTCCAGATGTACTTACCTTTAGTTCTCCAGATGTACCAATCTTTAGCTCTCCAGATGTATTTATCTCTAGCTCTCCACATGTACTAATCTTTAGCTCTCCAGATGTACTTACCTTTAGTTCTCCAGATGTACTTATCTCTAGCTCTCCACATGTACCTATCTCTAGCTCTCCAGATGTACTTACCTTTAGTTATCCAGATGTACCAATATTTAGCTCTTTAGATGTAATAATCTTAAGCTCTTCACATGTACTAATCTCTAGCTCTCCAGATGTACTTATCGTTAGCTTTCCAGATGTACTAATCTTTAGCTCTTTAGATGTACTAATCATAAGCTCTCTACATGTACTTATCTCTAACTCTCCACATGTACTTATCTCTAACTCTCCACATGTACTTATCTCTAGCTCTTCACATGTACTAATCTTAAACCCTCTACATGTACTTATCTCTAACTCTCCACATGTACCTATGTCTAGCTCTCCACATGTACCTATCTTTAGCTTTTCACATGAACTAATCTTTAGCTTTCCAGACGTACTAATCTTAAACCCTCTACATGTACTTATCTCTAGCTCTCCACATGTACTAATCTTAAACCCTCTACATGTACTTATCTTTAGCAATTCACATGTACTTATCTCTAACTCTCCACATGTACTTATCTCATACTCTCCACATGTACCTATCTTTAGCTTTCCACATGAACTAGTCTTTAGCTTTCCAGACGTACTAATCTTAAACCCTCTACATGTACTTATCTTTAGCTATTCACATGTACTTATCTCTAACTCTCCACATGTACTTATCTCTAACTCTCCACATGTACCTATCTTTAGCTCTCCAGATGTAATTATCTCTAGCTCTCCACATGATCTAATCTTTAGCTCTCCACATGTACCAATCTTTAGCTCTCCAGTTATACAATTTTTAAATCTAAAGATGAACTAATCTTTAGCTCTCCAGATGTACAACTCTTCACCCTTGAAGGAGCTTCTTTGAAAAAAATTAATTAAGGGTGGTAATATTTTGAACAGATTGGTTTGACTTTAAGGCTCTTATGTTTTTATATTTTTCCTACAGAGATGCATCATATTGCTGTCAAATTGTCATTGTAAATGGTTTTGAAGGGCGGGTAATTTTTCAGCCAATGAAATGTAAAAAGTGGCAATATGAGTATTTACATTATTGTTGTTATTGTTCATCACCATTCTTTCAGTAATGAAAAAATAAAGATTATTCTCATGTAAAATTTCTTTATTTGATAAGAGGGATATTTCTATATAGATTCTCATGTCTGTGTCAGGCAAGGAGGAGTTTGGAGAGAAGAAATGAAATCAGCACACAATAATGTGGTGTCTCACTTGTGGTATTGATCAGTAGTGTAATCACTATTCAGAACTGACCAAATCAGAGACTCGCTGAAATGACCGGTTTTATAGTTTTGTAAGTAAACATATCCCATGATGCTCTCTGAGCACTCGTCAAGAACCATCCACCATTAAGCCCAGTCACATACCATCAGACCTCAGAGTCGGCTCTGAATGCAACTCAAATGTATTTGATATTGATATTTTCTATCAAAGCCATGATGAATGAATTAGCATATAAACTTGCTGCTCTAAGTCGCGATGGCAGGTTTGTTTTGGCTCTGTAGATGATCGGAGATCGATACAGCAGCATCCAGGACGCTGATTGAGGCCGACAAGTTTTGAACTTTAGTTGTCCTCATTCTGGTTGGATGCTAACTCAGTGTGACGTTGACGATTTGATCATTGTTTCTGAGATGAGATATCTACAGGCTAGGATAGCTGCGCTGTGTTGTTGTGGGATCAATAGCCAGGAGAAGCAGCACTGACTGTTGCATCATTCGAACTTAGAGCTCGGACTTGTTGCGTCTCAGTATCAGGAGATTTATGTGATAGTCACATAATTCATTTTATTACATTGTGACTTGTAGACTCAAAATGGTAAATTTGGTGTTGGCCTCCCTTCAAATATGGACATGGCAGGCATCCACCCTCAAATCTTTGTTCATCTAATCTCCAGAAACCATCAATGCTAGGAATCCCAAATTCATAAATCATCATCTTTGGGGACTTCGATATGTGTTTCTTTGTCCACCTTTTAAAATAAAAAAGTAGCAAGAATGCAATTTAGGTTGGTTAGCCAAAAATGAGCCAACTTTCTACTTCTATAGCGGTAACTTCAAATCCTAACACTGACCTTATTGCATGTTAATCAAGATAACAGCCACAGCCATATTGCAATTAACAGCAATCATTTAAAAAATGATAATTCTTATTTCTTCAAATAAACAAAAAACATACTGAAATCATGAGTAGACCTACATTTACCAGCGAATGATGACTGCATGTTTGATGATGATCCTTTGCATTTTATAGAAATTCTATTTTATGATAAATTAGCCCTCATCAGATGAATAATTATGCAAAGAATCATGAGCTCCGGAGCCGATGGCTCTATTTCAGGTATTATTGTGTAGTACATGTAGTTTTCATTGGTAGGGTTGTTGCTCTGGGAAACTCTTTATTGTCTTTTTCATGGGTAGGGGTGTGGTTATTGTCTTGTTCCTCTTGTTTTGTCTTTTCTCAGGCATGATTGACTATCATGTAGCCTGCCTCTCATTGAGCACTCTGCACTGAGACAAAGCTCAAACAAGACACACAGAAGAATTATCTAAAGATGATTTAGATCCTATGAATAAGTGTTGTGCCTGGCAAAATGGATAGCTCATGGATTCCACATGCTGGAGGGTTAGACCTAAAGAACCGGCCTCCACACCCCAGCATTCGTGATCGTCTTTCACAGTCACCCCTGCTACATTGTCTTGAGCCAGAACTCATTGTGTATGTCATGTTGTTGATGACATGTCAACTATGTGTCAACGTCTGGTTCATTAATTTCTTGATGTTGTTTGCAGAATTTTCATCATGCTACATGTCTGAATATTACAACTTGTGGTTGGGGCGCATAGCGCAGTTCTTAGTGTGTTCAGCTTCTGATCAAGGGGTTCGGGATTCGGCAACTTTGTTTGGTTTGGGTGCAATGCTACACTGAATTTCAGCGCATTACCACCCATGGATTGCTAGTTCCAACTGAAGCATAAACCAAAATAATGATTATGAATTTATGATACTTACAGCCGAGATATAGGTGAAATACTCCACATCACCTTATCTCACCCCAACTTGTGCTGAGATTTGGTCTTATTAGCACACATCAACCAAGCAATTAGACTGAAGGGTTGAGTGTGTGGCTGGCGGGCCGGACATGAATTGGACCTGAATATTGGAACTGTCAGTGGCAGGTGCCCTTTATGTATATATATTTATATATATGTTTATGAAGTGTGCGACACGACTGATGGGAACAGGCATCATAAATTGGTTAATTGAGAGGGCTGGTGTGCAGGAGTTTCCTGCAGGATTTGCTTTTTGTTGCTTTGGTATTAACTTCTTCTATATAGTCTTTCATTTATTTCAACCATACATAGTTTTAATACAACTTTTTTTGTTTTTAGTAAGATGCTTGAAAATAAAACCACTTGGGTTAAATTGTTCAAAATATTCAGGAATTTGAGGTATCATACAATATTGTTTGCATTTAGTATTTGATGCTTTTATTGATTCCTTTGGATGATTTTTACCTTATTATATTTTCACTTTCTTTACTTGTTTCCCAGCCACTATTACATTGCAGTTACTTTTCCTTCCTCATTGGCTCAAAGCATTTTACATTCCACCCTTTGACATTTCCCAGACAAGGAGAAGCCAATAAGTTCATAGAAATTGAGTATTTGTACACCCCTGAAGACATCATCATTGAAAAGATAGGCCATCTGACAACAATTTACAGACATAAACCTGATCATTTTCTTGAGATTTATCTCCTATTAACAACAGGTACCCTCCTGTAATCATGAAAGTTCTAAAACTGAGCATCGTGTGGTTATCGAATTTCTCACGAATGAAGGGGTGAATGCGACCAAAATACTTTAACCTATTGAAAAGAACCCACTCGATATCATACTGTTGCAAAATGGTGAGCTGAGTTAAAGCAGGGTTGCAACTCCTTGAGCACACAGTCAGGAAGGCCTGTTGAAGACATTACAGGTAGAGAATCTTACCCAAGTGTCTTCTCATATCAAATATATCAACACGAGTTGACGAAAGTTACAAATATCCGAGGCTTGCTGGGGATATGTTTACTTTAATCAATGAGTGTTTATATATTTTATATCAGAAGACAAGAGGGTGAGATTCAATTTATCATCTTAAATAATTTTTCATTACATTTAAATGTCAAATGAACATTACTGAACACTGTACTACCTTGAGACCCCAAGAGTGGTAATGTTAGAGCATTGTGACGTCGTCATGTTGATGCGTCATACCTTATGTTGTCATCACTTGATGATTTAAAACAACTGTGATGTCATATACTTGACGTCAGAAGTGCATTGTTTTAAAATCTACTGCCAAAAAGATAACTCCTAGGAACTATTGCTTGATCTCCCACAAGCGATATCCCCTGTGGAACAGAGTTTTGCTACTTAACCATCCCCCTTACAGTCAAGATCTGGCCCAAAGCAAATACTGTTTTCCAATTTAAAATCACACTTGAGTGGTACTCAAGGCAGCCACTGAAGTGTGGCAGAAGGGCCAGTCAGAAGACTGACCAAAAGGGAATAGGTATTTTCAGAGACAAATTGGCAAAGTGCAATGAGGTCTAGCTAGATTATGTTGAAAAATAAAAGCAATTGGCAAAAGCATTGGCTCCTTTTTTATATCCCTTCCTATGAACTTATTGACTTCCCCTTGTATTTCTCTCTGGGGGCTTTTGTTTTATCTGCTAAGCTACATTGATGGAGGATGTGTGCACACAAGTAGGTAGTTATTCACATTGCTATCTCTATAATGGCTCGTTAATGAGTGGAGAATTAATTCCTAACGAGCTGAGCATTTTGGAGCATAACCCAGTATTAAGACATGAACTATAGCAGCCTATATTGGCTGGACAGCCTAATATACCAGCCTTGGGTTGGTGTGATGTGTTTGGCTGGACAGTCCAGTGCAAGGAGTGTTGAGTGGATGCATGAGGTCGATGATGCTGATTGGTGACAGAGTAATGGAGTGAGACTCTGGCTTAATGGCTTCTTGTCATTCAGAGGTGCTTGGCAGGCAAACTAGTCTAATTGACTCTTAGTTGGAGAACATGTCTATCTCACTGGAGACCAAGTTGGAGAACATGTCTATCTCACTGGAGACCAAGTTGGAGAACACGTCCATCTCACTGGAGACCAAGTTGGAGAACACGTCTATCTCACTGGAGACCAAGTTGGAGAACATGTCTATCTCACTGGAGACCAAGTTGGAGAACACGTCCATCTCACTGGAGACCAAGTTGGGGAACACGTCTATCTCACTGGAGACCAAGTTGGAGAACATGTCTATCTCACTGGAGACCAAGTTGGAGAACACGTCCATCTCACTGGAGACCAAGTTGGGGAACACGTCTATCTCACTGGAGACCAAGTTGGAGAACACGTCTATCTCACTGGAGACCAAGTTGGGGAACATGTCCATCTCACTGGAGACCAAGTTGGAGAACACGTCTATCTCACTGGAGACCAAGTTGGGGAACATGTCCATCTCACTGGAGACCAAGTTGGAGAACATGTCCATCTCACTGGAGACCAAGTTGGAGAACACGTCTATCTCACTGGAGACCAAGTTGGGGAACATGTCCATCTCACTGGAGACCAAGTTGGGGAACACGTCCATCTCACTGGAGACCAAGTTGGGGAACACGTCCATCTCACTGGAGACCAAGTTGGAGAACACGTCTATCTCACTGGAGACCAAGTTGGGGAACACGTCTATCTCACTGGAGACCAAGTTGGAGAACACGTCTATCTCACTGGAGACCAAGTTGGAGAACACGTCCATCTCACTGGAGACCAAGTTGGAGAACACGTCCATCTCACTGGAGACCAAGTTGGAGAACACGTCTATCTCACTGGAGACCAAGTTGGGGAACACGTCCATCTCACTGGAGACCAAGTTGGAGAACATGTCTATCTCACTGGAGACCAAGTTGGAGAACACGTCCATCTCACTGGAGACCAAGTTGGAGAACACGTCCATCTCACTGGAGACCAAGTTGGAGAACACGTCTATCTCACTGGAGACCAAGTTGGGGAACACGTCCATCTCACTGGAGACCAAGTTGGAGAACATGTCTATCTCACTGGAGACCAAGTTGGAGAACACGTCTATCTCACTGGAGACCAAGTTGGGGAACACGTCTATCTCACTGGAGACCAAGTTGGGGAACACGTCCATCTCACTGGAGACCAAGTTGGAGAACATGTCTATCTCACTGGAGACCAAGTTGGAGAACACGTCTATCTCACTGGAGACCAAGTTGGGGAACACGTCTATCTCACTGGAGACCAAGTTGGGGAACACGTCCATCTCACTGGAGACCAAGTTGGGGAACACGTCTATCTCACTGGAGACCAAGTTGGGGAACACGTCCATCTCACTGGAGACCAAGTTGGGGAACACGTCCATCTCACTGGAGACCAAGTTGGAGAACATGTCTATCTCACTGGAGACCAAGTTGGAGAACACGTCCATCTCACTGGAGACCAAGTTGGAGAACACGTCCATCTCACTGGAGACCAAGTTGGAGAACACGTCTATCTCACTGGAGACCAAGTTGGAGAACACGTCCATCTCACTGGAGACCAAGTTGGAGAACACGTCCATCTCACTGGAGACCAAGTTGGAGAATAGTCCATCTCACTGGAGACCAAGTTGGGGAACACGTCCATCTCACTGTAGACCAAGTTGGAGAACACGTCCATCTCACTGGAGACCAAGTTGGAGAACACGTCCATCTCACTGGAGACCAAGTTGGGGAACACGTCCATCTCACTGTAGACCAAGTTGGAGAATAGTCCATCTCACTGGAGACCAAGTTGGGGAACACGTCCATCTCCCTGGAGACCAAGTTGGAAAACACGGCGATCTCACTCGACACTAAGCTGCAAAATTGTCCCATGTTGATCTATGTTTTTAAAATAACATGATGGTTTTTGATTGTTATGTGTGGTATTTGGGTTGAAGTTTACACAATCTTCTTTTTCTGAGAGATATTTGAACAGATATCTTTCTTTTTGCATAGTTACTTTCCTAAAGTGTATAAAATAGAAATAAGAAGAGATAAGAAAATTGCCCCATCTTGGTGTCAATGGTACACTGATTTACCGGAGTTCATAGAACTAGTGTTGCACTTGATCCACTTACTCTGTAATTGATAAACTAAAGGACAACTAAAAGGTCGTCCTAACAAGCTCTGCAAGAACACAATAGCATGTGTGAGAAACTAGGATCATTATCTTGCATCTTGGTACCATTTGGGACTAAATATAATAATAATTTTGGCATTTAAGTGGTGAAAATGTTTTTTTTGTCTATAATTTACGGAAAACATTGTATATTGGTTATAATGTGAGCAACTTACAAAATTATGAAACATACTCTGTGTCACTTTAATGTATAGGTTTACCTTAAAACCCGTCTGTCTTTTAATTATTTTTTTTTCATGAAAACACAACATTCACTTGTGTTTCCAAACAGAAATGAAAATTCTAAGTATAATCATCTTGTATAGGAGTACTAATAACTTGATAAGCTTTTATATAGAATATCAAGATAATAAATTTAGTTACAAAGTAATGAACTAAATACACATCATCCTAAACAGTGTTAAATATTTTTTCCATTTACCAACACATCTGTTGATATCGCTGCCTCTACTTTGAGGAAGAAAATATTCTAGCTTTTGGTTGTCGAGTAGTTTTAGTCTGAGCCACGGCCTGAGCATCTTTTATTTTATATTTTGATAGACTTGGCTTGGCTTGGCTTTTAGAAGTAATTTATGTGTGTCTGTAGTTGCTCTCAGAGCAGAAACAAGTTATATGGAATTTGTTTATAAAAAGTTTGTGATGTTTGTGCAAAACAATAGCATAATGGCTGTGTTGTGTTGCAGTATCCCACTGGCGCTCAGTTCCGGCAAGGGTCGAGCAAGTCGTATCAGTCCTGGTGTTTCAAGTAAGAAAGGTTTTGTTTCTCCATTAGAACCAATTACCAATAGTTAAGTTTTGATGAAGTTTCATGCATTGGTAAGGTTTATGTGAGTGTGCATGTGGACCAAGCAGTCTGTGCTGTGTGTGTTGCTAAGTCCCATCAGCTGACTTGGTCGGTCGGTTTGCGGCGCCGCTGGGCATCTTAACAAGTATTGATTCTTCTCCTGACGAGTAGTGTATGTCTTGTCTTGTGCGGCGCCGTGATTGATTGCCATGTGCTTGTGTGTTTGTGGGATTGAATGGCGGTCTATTTACGACAATTAAGCTAAAAGATACTGTAGTTGAATATGCCAATCAGGGTTTATAAGTATGAGAAATGGGATGGTGTTATCTTTATGCTGTAGAAATGAGAGCAGTGGTGGAAGAGCTTACCAGAGAGTCTTTTGTGTACAAATCGTGTATTCATTTCTGAAGTGGTAAACGAAGGCTTTATGAAAGTTTGTAATGCATATGGTTCTAAATCAATATATGAAATAATCTTCTCAGTGATACATTGATTATAGACAGTGATGCAGTTACGTTAAAATACTTCTTTATAAGTTGAAATAAGAATAATTTTTCAAATTATTCCTTGCTATGCCTGGCATGACCTTTATACATGTTAATACTATGGTGAAAGAAAATGATTGGCAGCGGTGCATCATACTGCACCAGAACTGAAGGGTTAACAACAGCATGTATAATCTCAATTCTTAAGTAGAAAAATAAATCTAATTTGTAACTGTGAGTATATTTTCGTCTCAGCAGTAATGCATTCAAAAGTAGAGTTTAAAGTGAGTGCATTCACGTGTGTTTTTACTCCTGCCAGACATCACCACAGTGCTGGTGTCCCCGGCGGTGCCTGTAGCCTTCTCAACACACAAAGCATCAGCGTTCCCGCCTCCCAATGCTAACTCCAGCACTCCGCAGAGTATAGAGGGCGCTGTAGCTGGCCGCATTGTACTCCCAAAACAGCGCAAGACTAGATGTAAGTAGATCATTTATTAGAAGTCCTTGTGTTGTTCTGAATGAAAATGGGTTAGGGTTAATGATGAAGGAATTTATAACTTTAAAGGGATTGAAACTGCTGACTGAGTGATTGAAGTTGAAGGGGTTGAAGGGGTTGAAATGGTTTAAGTTGATGAAGGGGTTGAATTGGGTAAGGGTTTGAAGGAGATTAGGGGGTTGAAGATGTTGAAGGGTTTGAAGTAATTAAAGTTTAAGTCGATGGAGGTGTTTTAAAGGGGTTGAAGTTGATGAAGAGGTTGAAGGTGTTAAAGGGGTTGAAATTGAGGAAGAGGTTGAATCTGTTGAGAGGGTTGAAGTTTAAAAATATCAGGATTTCAGAGATGTCTTTTGCTGTGATCACTTCCCTTTTCTGAAATAAAACCTAATTGTCCTGACATCCACACTTAGCCTTATTACCTAATTCCAATAACTCTGTAGGTCCCTGACCTTTTGATGCTGAAAAGACTTTGAAATACTGAGAATTATGGTATGTTTAACTTCAGCAAAGACGGCGGACGAGGTGTTGAAGCGATATCTCCGAGTAGAGGCCAAACCTCCCGATGAAGTAAGCTTATTAGATATTTGTGTGATACCTGCTCTTATCCTTATATTTTCATCTTTCTCTAATAATGTTCATATATAATATGCCTGTTTGAACCACCTGATGCAAAAACATATAAGATTTAGGACAGTGAAAACTCCAAATATCTTATTTCAGCATTTAAGGTCCTTTTGAAAGTAAGCACATCTGAATGGTGTTTGCTTGACAGAAGTTAGGTATATCTCAGAAGATATCTTTCATTATAGGTACTGTTAGAATCTCTGTGGGCGCACGTGATATTAACTCTGCTCCATCTCTGTGGGTGCACATGATATTAACTCTGCTCCATCTCTGTGGGCACACATGATATTAACTCTGCTCCTTCTCTGTGGGCGCACATGATATTAACTCTGCTCCATCTCTGTGGGTGCACATGATATTAACTCTGCTCCATCTCTGTGGGTGCACATGATATTAACTCTGCTCCTTCTCTGTGGGTGCAAATGATATTAACTCTGCTCCATCTCTGTGGGCACACATGATATTAACTCTGCTCCTTCTCTGTGGGTGCACATGATATTAACTCTGCTCCATCTCTGTGGGCACACATGATATTAACTCTGCTCCTTCTCTGTGGGTGCACATGATATTAACTCTGCTCCATCTCTGTGGGCACACATGATATTAACTCTGCTCCTTCTCTGTGGGTGCAAATGATATTAACTCTGCTCCCTCTTCAGGACTGCTGTATCTGCTATGACAAGCTACACGAGGAGTCGACGTACGGAAGCTCGGAGTCACTCGACCACCAAGTTGTCTCCCTTGCTAAGTGCAATCACACCTTCCACCGCATGTGTTTGTACGCCATGTACGACAGCGGACACAAGGTGAGAGCTGTTATACAATAAGTGATTGGTGACTTTTAATGACTTTATTAGTCCTTCTTGCCATTTGTTGAAGTGTAGAGTGTAGCGATGATGCAATGTCACCCGAGGCATCAGTATAACTTTCTGCAATCAAAACCACAGCTTACAGCTCTTTCTTGACTGCAGAAAACATCCTTCTTTACACCAACTTTCATTCAGATCTAGTGAGAAAACTTTGTAAACTAATGAGACTTCTTATAAAGTCTTCCCTTGATCCAATATCTTTTTTGACTGTCCTTTTTGTCATAGATTGACCTCTCAAACAGTAAAGAAATTCCTGTGTTGATTGTCTTGTAACAAAGTGAGCTCCCTGATTCATTCCTTTATACATGTCACTGATCTGAAGACATGTAACTCACAAGCTTCTTTCCCTCACGGCTCAGGATGGTAGTATCCAGTGTCCGACATGCAAGACAATCTACGGAGAGCGGTACGGGAACTGCCCTGCAGGTGAGATGGAGTACAGCACCATCCCTCATACCCTGCCTGGCTACCCCGACTGTCAGACCATCCGCATCGGCTACCACATCAACCCCGGCATTCAGGTCAGTTAAGCAAACTCTACACTTAAGCATAAATAGATCTAAACAGTCTTTTGTCTGCCAGGTCTCTCCCTGTAAAATACTTGCAACACTTGGCCAATAAACACAAATGATGCTGTGAACATCTTAGTTTAATAGTGAAAAATCTTACATGAGTCAGCTAAAACAAATTGTAACTATTAGATAAAAGTTGATTTACTTTCTTACTGAGTTCTTGTCTCTCTTGTTCATGACAGGGCCAAGAGCACCCGAACCCGGGCAAAAGGTTCAACGCTCGGGGCTTTCCTCGCTACGCCTACCTGCCAGACAACGAGAAGGGGAGGAAGGTAGGTTTCACCTATATAAAATGTTGATAGGTTTCATCCTTGTGTTCAGTTTCAGGAGTCCCACACATTTATTAATTTCACTCATATTGATAGGTGTCACCTATATTAATAGTTCTCACCCCCATGAATAAGTTTCTTCCTGAACTATATTTACATTGTGCTCTGATGGTATCAACACGATTCTTCTTCCTAAAGTCTATTTGCATTGTGCTCTGATAGTATCAACAAAGTTCTTCTTCCTGAACCTAGTGTTGCGGGCTTTCTCCCTGCAATAATACTAGCAGCCGCGATATAAGTGACATAATCTTGAATGCGGCGTTAAACCCCATATCACCTCACCTCACCTCTTTCTGAACTATATTTACATTGTGCTCTGATAGTATCAACAAGGTTTTCTTTGTGAACTTTATTTGCATTCTGCTCTGATAGTATCAACAAGGTTTTCTTTCTGAACTATATTTGCATTGTGCTCTGATAGTATTAACAAGGTTCTTCTTCCTGAACTATATTTACATTCTGCTCTGATAGTATTAACAAGGTTCTTCTTCCTGAACTATATTTACATTGTGCTCTGATAGTATTAACAAGGTTCTTCTTCCTGAACTATATTTACATTGTGCTCTGATAGTATCAACAAGGTTCTTCTTCCTGAACTATATTTACATTGTGCTCTGATAGTATTAACAAGGTTCTTCTTCCTGAACTATATTTACATTCTGCTCTGATAGTATTAACAAGGTTCTTCTTCCTGAACTATATTTACATTCTGCTCTGATAGTATTAACAAGGTTCTTCTTCCTGAACTATATTTACATTCTGCTCTGATAGTATTAACAAGGTTCTTCTTCCTGAACTATATTTACATTCTGCTCTGATAGTATTAACAAGGTTCTTCTTCCTGAACTATATTTACATTCTGCTCTGATAGTATTAACAAGGTTCTTCTTCCTGAACTATATTTACATTGTGCTCTGATAGTATCAACAAGGTTCTTCTTCCTGAACTATATTTACATTCTGCTCTGATAGTATCAACAAGGTTCTTCTTCCTGAACTTTATTTGCATTGTGCTCTGATAGTATCAACAAGGTTCTTCTTCCTGAACTATATTTACATTGTGCTCTGATAGTATTAACAAGGTTCTTCTTCCTGAACTATATTTACATTGTGCTCTGATAGTATCAACAAGGTTCTTCTTCCTGAACTTTATTTGCATTGTGCTCTGATAGTATCAACAAGGTTCTTCTTCCTGAACTATATTTACATTGTGCTCTGATAGTATCAACAAGGTTCTTCTTCCTGAACTATATTTCCATTCTGCTCTGATAGTATTAACAAGGTTCTTCTTCCTGAACTATATTTCCATTGTGCTCTGATAGTATTAACAAGGTTCTTCTTCCTGAACTTTATTTACATTGTGCTCTGATAGTATTAACAAGGTTCTTCTTCCTGAACTTTATTTACATTGTGCTCTGATAGTATTAACAAGGTTCTTCTTCCTGAACTTTATTTACATTGTGCTCAGATAGATTAAAAAGGGTTCTTCTTCCAATTCAGGTTCTGAAGCTGCTGGCGATTGCGTGGCAGAGACGACTAATGTTCACGGTGGGGATGTCGACGACAACAGGCGAGTCGGACACAGTGACATGGAACGAAATCCACCATAAGACAGAGTTTGGATCCAACATTTCAGGACACGGCTATCCTGACCCAAATTATTTGGACAATGTCACGTCAGAGCTTTCGGTGCAAGGCGTTAGCGAGGATGACCTAGGGTCATAAGGTCTTCGGTCAATTGGAGGAGTTCTTTCCTTAACTGGCAGATCCAGAAATTTCAAATTGGGGTTTGGGAAGACAGGGTCCTGGAAAAAATTAAAACAGGGGATGTCTAAAAAGGCCCCTCTGGATCTGCCACTGACCTCTACCTCCTTTGAGGTCATTTGACCATCACCTTGAATGGAGTTTAGGACCTAGACAAGAATTGTTAGTGGCCTATGTGGCCAGTGGTTATCAGACAGAAAAAAGATTATTTCCTTTCACAATTCCTACTGGCTTAGCTGTGATTGAAGTGTGTCTTAGTCTGTGTTCATATTTATTTCATCTTGAGGCAAGGGTGCCTCAGTATGCCATGTTACTTCGTATCCGAACCTCCGTGTAACAGTTTAATGCTGTACACAAAACCCTAGAATGCAAAGTTTGATAAGAGAGAAATATATCTTAAGTAATGAGGAAAAAATTAATCAGCTTAAAGTATTCAGTTTAATCGTTTCTATTACTATTACTTGTGATAGGCTCACTAAAATAACTACAACGCACAATTTCATTCTCATAGTAGATGATGTAAAAGAGCAGGGGTGGATCTAGAAATTTTGAAAAGCTGGGGAGGGGGTTCAGTACAGTATTTCTATTTAATTTCAAAGAGGAGACAGGGGTTTCCCCTGAACACTCGCCCTTAGATCCGACACTGCTGACATTGTTAAGCATTTGTAGACTGGGACAAGTGTTTATTGTAGGTACTGTTGCCTGCAGATATTACTAGACTCGGACTGCAGACTGACCGGCTATGTACTATGCCCATGGTGTATATAATATTTAGTGTACAGATTGTGGGCTTGTGCAGGGGAGACTACCCAACAGGAGTAGCTTCTTTTGTTTTATTACATAAAAGAGCATTTCATTTTGATTTAACAAGTCCTAATATTAATTATTAATACCTTACTATATGGGAACATTTTTAAACAGCAACAGAGATGCACATGAGATGGAGTACAGAGGTCATTGATCATATACAATTATAAACTCTTGTAGAGGTCGATATCGGTTTTTATTGACCTGAGTAAAACAATATCGACCCAGCTTGCGAGGTCGATATGGTTTTACTCAGGTCAATTAAAACCGATATTTACCTCTACAAGTGTCTATAATTGTTTTATTAGATTTACAAAAGACAACCACGGGTAAACAGTAATAATATTTAATCCAACACAATATCATCTCAGGTGTACAGCTCATCAAAGTCTTGATTCAAGCGTTGATGAACGTCCTCACTGGGCATCTTGGATTGTCTGGAAGATATAAACCAAGCAAAACAATTTTTAAAAATTGTAAAAAAAATGTTTGATTTGAACTCAGACGTAATAACAACCTAATAATATGTTGCAAACAATTTTGATGACAAGAGTTGTCTCCCTTTCTGTTACGAAGCCAAATACTACCAAAGTCATGGCTTCCAGGGGAATGTATCTTTTCGGGAATGTTTATAGTAAGTTAATTTGATATCTAATGTTTGATCATATTATCATAAAACGAAAAAATGACATACCTTTCTTCTCATACATTCGCCCCTTGGCACGATCACCGTCCTCCTGGTGATTTTTAGAGTGTTCATTTCGGGTCATGTAAACATACATGTCGCTTGTAGCGCGAGGAACGATGACGTCAAACCAAGCAATTTGATTGGTTGAAAGGCAGGGGAAACCCCTTCCGTGGGGATTCCTAGTCTGTTTTTAGTAACTCAAGTCAATATCGTGATTTATCAGAAAACTTACGTCAATATCATGTCTTGTAAACCACCACGTGATGGTATGTTGACCAATCGCTGAACAGGGAAATTAGCAGATATATCCGTCAATGTTTGTTTAGTTGACTTGGGATACTTTTGCATCTCATTGAAATAACAAAGATAAATAGTTGTCACTAAGACCAAATTGTCACACATTGCTGCTGCATTAAGGATTCTGTCATTTCATAATAAAGGCTTTTGATAATTGATAATAATAAGTCATAATAGGTTCTTGCAATATAGAAATATTTCATTGGTATCAACAATATGACAACTAGTACCTTTTTAAAAAAATTATAATGTTTTTTAGATATAATCAACAGTAATAAAACGATGACCAATATTCGAATATTTCATTGGGTCTGCCATTCTGTTAATCATATCTCAACCATGTGAGATCCGACATGATTGAATGATATGGTAGCTTTATTTGTAGATAAAAAGAAAGATGAACAAATTTTGATTTGTGGTTGCTGGCCAGACACCCAACCTCTGACATCCAGAATCATTTCATCATCCTTGGTGCCAAATGTCTTCAAATATTGCCAAAGCCAACAATGGAGAATTGAGCAGTCAATATCCTTGACCTTTGCAATATCATGAAGTTCACTGTGAAGGCATTAGGTCATAAACACCGGTACTCAATTACCAGCTGCTAATGAGTTTACCTGCCGTATCAAGATATATTAAATTGGGTGCCACCACCTGCTCTGTGTTTGGGGGGTTTAATTAATTTTGATCTGTAACTTTGTTATGAGCTACATGATCCAAATTTCAATCTTACTTAAGAAATCTTTTCTCTGGTTTTATGTTCACGTGTTAGTGTCGCAAGCTTCCATGCTGGGAAAGGTTTTCCTGTGAGTTCACAACTTGTTCCCAATGTCCTGCTAGCTAACCAATTGTCATTTTTTTTAACAATCATGTCCAAAATATGAGTCAGATCTTATAACCATAGTCCAATGTGTGATAGTTTTGCCATTCAATAGAAAGTGTCATTGTTACAATACACTGCTAAGGATTTCTATCAAGTATTATTTTGTATACCTTGTTCCTGATGTTGATATGTGCAAATGTTGAAGCATTTATGCATCTATCTTAAGATTTTTGTTAAGATTATTTTACTACTGATTGTGAGATGTTCCCATTGTTGTCCTGATCGGTAAGAGACTTGTTGAGCATGATGCCCTGTACTTGTTTGTTGTATATTATGTAAGTAACTAAGTATGTATAAACGTATCTATCCAGTGCTGACCAATAAACATACTTGACTCCTTCACACTTTCGTTGAATGTTCATTTGTTTTTGTTTTTTTTCACGTAAATATTTTGCTCATGATGGTGTAAATCTTTTTAAAGTGTCGAAGTTTGGAAATATGAGAACATGAATATGAATATTCCAACGTTTGTTTCACCAGGTAGGTAACAAGATCTCCAAGTGCACAACATGTTTACCCAAAGCAATGTAGAATTACAGAAAGATTGAGCTAGACTGCCGGAGTTGATTTCACAAGATAGATTACCCTATTTTGGGAAGCAAGAAGACACCATCACGGGATTCTCTTCAACTAGAGCGATGATTAAGAGACGATTGTTATTATGCCCGTTTTAGTCACACTTTATAGCACTGAGTGGCCATTCAAAATTATTTCATGAACAACATAACTAGGAAAACTTAATAGGACTCATTTAAAACAAGGCAAAAGTGAGTACAGCTCGAATACCTCACCCACTGTTAATTAACAAAAGCTAATGAGAGATGAACCTTTCACAAGGGGAAAGCTGATGATGATATTTGGACAATTAGAGTCTTAAACACATGTAAAATCCTTATCAAATTTGTAGTCATAAACTCTAGAAATGCATAAGGTTTTGGAAATTAGGCTGTTCAGATTGAAACTTCAAACTAAATTTGAAGTTTCTGAGCCATACAGTTATACTCTTGAACCACTATGGACGAACAGAACTGCAGAGAGCTAAATACATCATGGCCAGTTTTATAAGTGAATGTCTAGGTTGTCTGCCTACAAGAAGGGGTCGAGCTGTGTTCAGTTCTGATTTGTTCCCTTTTTGACACTACCAACTGGTTCATCATAGCTATTTATAGCATGAACAATCACCTGGATACCATTAGTTAAGTTGCTTATTTACAGGCACACCCTAATAGAAGGGATGTAAGCACAGAAAATTGAGCAAAATCAATTTTTTTAATAATATAAGATAAAGATAATGAAATGGCCTCTCAATCATCATTTGTCAGTATGACATACAAACACCTTACTGTCAAAATGCTGCCTTTCAGGGAGCGACTCTGATTTGCCAAATTTTTAACCAGGGAGTTCAACACAGACAAACAAACCTTAACAATCAATATCTAAAAATTTCAGATCATTTAAATACACCTTGTCTTAAGTATAACACAACCGCTTTGAAATTGAAACCAGAAAACAGTTTTGCGAGTGTTATCATTAGAAGTACATGTATATCAAATATACCACTAACCACACTAAGCTGCACATGCATGTATGCTTTGAGCATGTTTGTGCCAGGGGTTGGTTTGCCAAAAATGCAGTATGCACAAAGCCACTTTTGGTGTACGTTAGGTTGGCAGACAGTTAAAATGTGATTGTACATTATTTCTTAACCAAACAACGAAATGCCCAAGCATCCAGTGCCTCTGAACCAAATGGGGCAAATTATTAGTAAGTACCAGACTGGTATGTCATGCCATGCTATTAGAGCACAACTGAACATTATCACACTGTTATCAGCAGGCTAATTTGCAAACATTCTGCTTATTGTGAGATGAAGCATGCGCCGGGGTCGGGGCGTCCCAGAAGAACCACTGCCGGGGAAGAGCATGCTCATGTACATCAATCCAGACAAAACTTAATGTCTACTGGTGTACAGCTGCGACATGGATTGCATCCACACAACAGACGCTGTCTACATTTTGTAGGACTGAGAGCTAGGATCAACACCGCCTTGCCTGTTTAGCATGGTGCAAAGCATGTGATGAGAGCAACATTCAAGCTGAAGTCCCATTCAGAGGTGGATCAGTCATGGTTTGGGGTGTTGTTCCTTTGATTGTAAGCTTGACCTCGTCACAGTTCCTGGTGCTCTTCAAGGCCAAAGATACCAGAGCCTGATCTTAGATGGTACTGAAGTCCCTAATTTCGGCAATCACTCTCTTGCCACAGGTCCAATCTTCATGTACAATAATGCCATACCACATCATTCAGCATCTCAAAAACAATGCCAATGAGACACTACCATAGCCAGCCAAAACTTGAATCCCATAGAGCATTTGTAGGCCATTTTGTTATGAAGAGTTAGAGCAAGGGATTCTCCAGTGCAAACCTCTGAGTTGACCCAGGCTTTGCAGGATGAGTAACAGATTCCCCAACAGAGATTCAGACGTATGCTGGCTAGTGTGAGACGACATGTGGAAAATTTAATGCGAGTGCAAGGTGGTTACACAAGATTGAGCACACCAGTTATTATTACCCTTGAAAGTGTGTTTAACATTTCTGTGTTGAGAATTTTCTTTTGTTTTTTGTTGTACTTATTCACCTTATTTTTCCATGGATTGTAGTGGACTTTGGTATGCTACATGTTTACCTTCAATAAGGTCTTTTCACGGCACCAATTGTTTAAGGTTGAAGATCCAGTTTCACTTATTGATCAAAATCTGGTGGTGCGATATTTATGACAAGGTGTATAGATAGAATAAACTTAAAACAGGCACATTTGCATTGATGTGATTCAAGTCACTTTGACATAATCGCATTTCTCCTCTTTTCTTTTACATACGTTAAATTTTCTGTGAATGCATGCTGAGCATTTCAATACACTTACACATCTGAATGTAAGGTAGAAACTTGGTATGATCTCTATCCATCGACCTGTATATCGACTTTTATTGTTGCACATTCAAAATAACTGATGTCTTACCACATCTTTATAATTGATTCCTGTTTGGAATAAACATCAACATGTTGTTCTCACGACTGTCCTATTGTGTATGCAAGAAAAGAAAGTCATTGGTCATTTGATAACGTTTTAATCACAATCTGCTTCATGTTACTTTGTACAACAGAACTGTATAAAGGTCATATAAATGAAACCTCTCACTCTCTCTCTAGTTAATAGATGGGTACAACGTAATGTACCCATGTGTATCAACTTAAAGTCTCTTGCACACAGATAAATATATACAACAATCAGAGTGAAATAAATCAGAATCTGTCAAAGGTAATAGACTGGACAAAACTAGTTAGGGATATATGACATTTTGAATTTATAAATAGCAACATTTTAAATAATTGACACATATGAAATATCAATCATAAAATTACCAGTATCCCCAAATTATTTTATTCAGTAAAGATTGGCATAAAAGAATTGTACTCAATTGTATTAACCAAGTCTCTAAGTCAAAGACGTTAGGCATGTACAACAAAAGTGTATCAAGGTAAAGAATATCCACTACCTCTGACAGAAAACAGAGGTATAGAACATGCACCCGGCCATGTCACCTACCAACCCGTTCAAGGTGAGGAACAGCAATATAATACCCCTTAGACTGGCAGGGAGTTGGTGGTATGAACAGCAATATAATACCCCTCAGAGAGGGAGGGAGTTGGTGGCTGGAGCCAGTTGCTTTCTGAGACAGGGAGGTTGGTAAATTAGGGACACATCCCATTGATGCTTCTCGTATCAAACAGGCTAACTCATATTCACAAGCACTTACTCTCAAATCAGCAAACCTTCAAGCATATGATTTTCAAGAATAGTCACTTAGTTTCCCATCTTAATGGAATAGTGTTTGCAACAACATGATTGTCCCCGATAGACCAGCACTAATCACACAATTCTCATCTCGAATAGCCATGAATAACATAGAAACTTGACTTGCAAGTTAGCAAGTTCATTATTTATGCCAAGTGGATTGTCAAGGTTGTTATGTCATCGCTGCCACTGTTGTAACTGATAATGAAATAGCATGATAGTTTATCACACAAGCAGACACTTTTTGCCCAAGTCTCATCAAGGGTTTGGAAAGCCCTGTGATTGGAAGCCGAGACCGATCCCGCGGTGTGTGTGGGTGGTCATGCGAGCAAACTCGTACTCTTTGTCGAGTCTGTAAAACATCTCCTCTGTTTTCTTCTTTTGCTCCTCGCTTTCGTCACCCACCGCCTCTGTCCCATCTTCTTTCATTCCCATCAACTTCCGGAACTTGGCCGCCATCTTCCCGTCATCATCCTGCACAAACGCTGTCGACTGCCACTGGCTGTCCTCCTGCAGAACAATAGTCACCTCCATTTAGTAAAGCTTTTGCTTTCTTTATATAACCCTTTAACCTTAAACATGAATCCTAATTAACTTTGGTAGTTTTCTTTGTGGAAAAGGTTACTGCCTTTAGTGGTTATAATTCTTATTTTGCAAGTAGATATTTGGCAGTCAGTGTAAACAGTTGTCACGAAGTGCCAAAAGTTCACCATAAAATACCATAACCACTTTAATTTTTTTTAAATAATATCAAACTTAACCCAAAACTTGAATGTCCACTAAACACTGCACTCTGATCCAACAAACAATCTGAATGATAACACAAATTATATCACTGTCTCATATCCCGAGCTGGAAGCAACTGATTAACACTGACCTCTTTTTTGTCCTTGTTCTTGGACCACAATAGTTTCCTCTTTTGGACCTGCTCTGCATACTTTAGCGGGTTCACTGCTGCCGGGTTGTAGTACTTTGGCACCGCCACTCCGGTCATCTCTTGGGCCTACAAGGACAGATAGAGATTGCTAGATTGTACCATCTCTCACAGCGTTACAATCTAAGATGCAACTTGGCTATTGTGTATCACATTGCCAGTCATAACTGATCAACCCCTCGGGATGTTGGTTTGAACAGGATTAGGTGCCTGTGAGCTCTATAATTTTGATGATTAATTTTTTGTGTAGCGGTAGGGCTAAGGGAAGTTATTTTGAGAAACGCCAGCAGTAAAGTGGCGCATATATTGCATAGGCATTGAAACCTGTGCATCTATGTACGCTTGTGATTCTGCCACAAAATTGTAGGTTATTATTCCAAACTGATGCTCATAGGCTCTACACATTGTTTTTTCTGTCATAAAGAGTATTGCTATTTTATAACTATCTCTTTAAGGTAAGTGTTTAGCTCAACAGAGCCATGTACTTTTCACGCTTAATCTCTTAATTTTTGTTAAATTCAAGAGTTTAAATTCATTTGTGTAAAGTTCTACATTATTTTTGTTAGATATTATTCTAAGCTGAATTTTTGTATATTTTCAGCTTGAACCTGCAAACTCCAAATCTGATCTATAGATATACTGCTCGCTCAACAAGCATTGTGCAACAGTACCAAATTAAATGCAGAGTCTCAGAATATAAGCAGAATCGTGTTATGAGAAGAAGAACCTAGACTGAGTGCTTCCCCAGCCTACTTTGCAGGAATCTACTGTAAGATCAGATGCCACCACTAGAGAGTAGTCACTCACCTTTTGATGCATGGCAGCCATCGTATGTAGCAGCGCCATCTGCGGGGTGACACCAGCCTGGGTGGAGGCCGCCGAGTAGATGTTGTTTGCATTGAGTGGCAGGCTGCTTGGCTTCTCCTTGGGCAATTCTAGAAACAAAAACAGGCATGCAGCTTACAACCTTGGGTCTGTACAGCAAGAACAAGGAACTTGAAACAATCTGCAGGTCATAATTTTATTTCAAAATATTGCAAAGAAACTTACACTAGACAGGATTGAAATTATAAGGAGTTATTTCTAATTTGGTCCCTCGCTGTAATAATGTAGAGATGATGATCATTAAATATATATCAATCATGTATACAAATAGTTGAATAGGTAAATACCAGCTCATCAACTTACACAATGACATGCATGACTTCCCCCGTGCCTTCTATCAGGGCGATAAAGATAACTTCTTGAATAGAGTACCTACCCACTTCCCCTGAGCCCTCTCCTTGCTCAGACAGGATCTTACTGGCCTTGAGGAGCTGTTGTCTCATTTGTTCCTTGAAGGTGAGAGGTTTCTTGTCCCCCTTTCCACCAACAGGCCTAGTGAATCTTTCCCGACCCCTGATGGGACTGCCTGACCTGCTTCGCCTCCGCTCTCGACTGTGGCTTCGACGGTGTCGCTCTCTGCTTCTGTCTCTCTCTCTACTGCGGTCCCGACTACGGTTCTTTCTCTCCCGTCGATGGCTTCTTTCCTCCTTTCGTTTGTGTCGCTCCCGGGACGACTTCCTGTCACGAGTAGATCGGTGTCGGCTCCTTGAGCGACTTCTTCGTTTGCTGCGGGAGTGGGACGATTGGTGCCTTCGCTGTTTGAGGAGAATAAGTGATTGATTGATTAGAAACAACTTGAACAGAGCACTCTCAGACTTGATAAGATCGTTCTTGTATGTGATGACAATGGAACAAACAACTAGTTTTTCCTGTCAAATAATCATGGTTGTGTAGACCTATCATCCTAAAATTATGGAGGCAAATCTAAGTACCTTTCCCCTGGATCGAGATCGTCGTCTTCGGTCTGACCTCTTCCGTTCGCGTGACCTTGACCTCTTCCTGTCTGATGAGTGTCGCTTCCTCCTTTCTCTTGACCTGGACCTCGAGCGAGAATGTGACCGTGAGTGTTTTGACCTCTTCTCGTCCTGCAAGCAGTAAGAAACTCAACTGAGGTCACTTCACCAACACGCAGAGGTCTGGTTGAGCTGCCACCCATTGTCTGCCTCCAGACCTCTTCCACCTATTCTTAACAAGCCAGGTCTATCATGTCTATGATTAAGAAACACAGTAGCAGTTCTGACCTGAAAACAACTCTAGTTCAAATTATGATTGAAAACAACATTGGTAAGATGATGAACGTTACATAAACCACAAGGAAAGGCACTTCAACAAAGAATTTCAATACTACAGACTAAGCTGCTAACAAGACAAGAAATATAAGTAGTAACTCCCTATTTGGACCGGACTTATGTGCAGACAGCAAATCTTATCTATTGAGGCATGAGATTCTTAGATGTACCTAAGCAACCACATAGATATGTAGATAAGTAAGTAGGTAGGTAAGAATGTAGACGGTACCACACAGACCTGATAAGTACTCACCTGCAGCGACCTACGTGACAGATCGAGGCAACTGAGTGGTTGCCATGGGGATGACCTCCTTACACAGCCAATGGTTCGGCAAAACCTATGTGATATGCAAGCGATAGGTCAGACCGGGCTACAAGTGGGCATTCACATCAACGCAGCAGGGCCGCGGGGGCACATAACAACTAACCGACACGCCCTCCCCAGTCAGGGGCCTGCTCGTACACACGCTTTCCCTCTAGGAATTTACATTGCTCGTCTTAACAGAAGACACTTGCAGGCTTTGAAAAATCTATTTTAAGCAAACAGGTTTAACTGTGGAAGTTTGTTACACAAATAATAAGTGCATGAACTCTGTTATGTGCACTTGAAGACTTCTATATTCTACATATTTATAGAATTCCAATGACATTTTAACTAATGCTAAATAGATTTTTTTGGCCTGCAGCAAGGCGATGATAAGTTGGATGTTTCCTATGAACATCAATCCCGCTACAGGTGTCAACACCAACTGCTATGATTACATGTCAATGTTGCACATTAATACCCAAGTTAGTAGATATACTTAGAGACTATCTTTTCTAGGTAAACAAGCTTTATAAAGATATACCAAATATCAATTCTGGCCATTCCATCATGAATATGAACCAGCGTAGGCATAACTTTTGAAGTAATTTACCAATTCAGGTTTTACTTCAAACCAGATTCCTTTTCCTCAAAAATACACATTATATTTACCATGAACTGAAACACTTTATGTGAATGTCCAAAAATCAACCCAACCAATTGGTATCACAGCAGTTGGCGAGACATCCTGACTCCTATTGAGCCCTGATCGGTTGGTCAGTGAGAGGGGGAGGGAGAGCAGCGGGCAGCAAGTTGACAAGTGAGGAGACAGCACGACACAGATACCTTTTTATGTGGATGGCTGGAAGCTCCTCGGCTCGGGGAAGGAGATTTCTTGAGTGGGGAACTTGATTTCTTCTCTACACTTTTTACTGAAACAAGTAACAGAAACAATACGCTGAAAAAAAGATAAATCGGTTTGAATTGCTAAAGCAAACAGCTCTGCCAACACAACCTTGCCAATCCCTCTCAGATGCAAGAAAATCAAACGCAATAAAATTTGTTTTACTACATCTATGATCTCAGCATGCATTTTTGGCTCTCAACTTTTATGACATACCTGATTCAACTGATGATGATCTTGAGCCAGAAGAGGATGACCTTGAACTTGAATGATCCGGCGAGGATGATGGAGAACCAGTCATCTTGGTCAGTGTGGGCATCTCGTTCTCATGTTCTTCAAATACAACATCGGAATTAAACTCTGATGACAGTGTTACGTCAGTCAGTTTGGGTGGGGTGGTTTTAATTTCGTGACTTGGGACGCTAGATGAACTTGGAATATCAATAAGCTTTGGAGGTTCAGTCATATTAGCAAGCACTGGTGGGTCAAAATGATTAACAATACTTGGTGAATTTTCAAATGTTGTTAAGTTAGGAGGTTCTGACTGAACAAGGCTCTGTGAGAGATCTGGCATCTGTGGAGCTTCCACCGGGAGAGGAGGGGGACCAGCCGAGTCAGCTCCTCCTGATCCTCCTATCATCTTCTCAAAGGATTCCCACTCCGCCTCCAGGGCTGTGTCCACTTTCACTGGTTCAAGCACAGGTAGAAACTGCAAGAGAAGGAAATTTGTATAAGATTTTAATTCAAATTTAAAGTATGTGCTGTTTATCAAAATCTTTACCATTACTTATTGAGACAAATTCACACCTTCAACAATATTGATAACTTTAGAGAATGCAATTTATCAATTATGAACAAAATAATGGTGATATTGGATAGCAAATTCTAGATAGCATTTCACTGATTTCGAATCAACACAGATTCCACTTTGACTGATACTCACAAACTGGGCTGCAGAGGAAGACTTTACCCCATCTCATTACATCTCATGGGCTCTTCGTGTCAAGTCATGATAGACTTCAGGTTAATCAAAAGCAAAAGAGCCAGTTATAACCTTTCTCCATTAAGTTATAAGACAATAGCAAAGAGTTGATACTTAAGTTACTTCCGAAATGAAACTATCAAAAGGGATGAAATCGTTGACGAATCAACAACTAATTTGAACTGTCGCTATGCCCAAAATATGAAGACGTATGTATATCCTATCTATAAGGTCAAGGACGCTAGTGAATTAGATCTAAATAAGGTCAAAGAAGGGAATATTCCATGAAGTTATCCATATTCAGAAATGTATTAGTCGCATTTCACAAAGGCCATTTACAGAAACCCAGAATATGTAATTTATGCTGCTGATAGTAGAAGAAGGTTATCATAGCGCTGTATATTTTATATTTCTTCTTTGAGAGTAAACAAATGGATTTACACTAAATTTCAACTACCAATAATTGCGAAAATATCCAGGAATAGAATAGGTCGAATAATAATTACCTCTGTACTTTTGTCGAATTGGGTTGGTGTGTTTTTGCCACTGTCTCCTTCGTCTGAATATCCTGCCAACAAGTCCATTTTGTGTTTGGAATATGGCGACTGGTTTTTAGTTAACGGCCCGGATGTTCATTATTCGTCTACAAGTTGTAATCCAGTTGTCGATAGCGTTATTCGAACAAGCACCAAGTCATAAGATAAGATAAGATAAGATAATCTTTATTGTCCCAAAAGGAAATTTGTTTTGTATAATTACAATTCTCCAGAATGAAGACAAATAATAACATACTAGTAATATTCAAAAACAATTCATATCAAAACAGTTAAGATAGACAGATAATTTACTTAATTTACATGAAAAACGTGATGCAACATTAGACAGAATTTATTTCTCTAATGCTGCAGGAAATGAATGATTGGCGGAACCTGTTTGTTCGAAAAGTCGGCATACGCAGCCTACGTCCAGAAGGTAATGTCGAATATTCCAAGAAAAGTGGATGGGAAGAATCACCCAAAATTTTGTTTCCTTTTTTCGATAACTGCTGCTCATAGAAACTGCCGATCGTTTCAACAGGAAGCCCAATGATCTTAGATGCGGTATTCACGATTTTTATCAATTTGTTTCTATTTTGAACAGACAGGTTCCCAAACCAACTTAAAAAGTTAAATGTAAGCAGAATTTGAATGAAGGTTCTGTAAAACAATATCAAGATGGTTTGATCTATTTTAAAGTATTTTAGTTTCCACAAGAAATATAAACGTTGTTGTCCTTTCTTATATATTTTGTCAGTATTCTCATTCCAAGAGAGTTTAGAATCAATGATAGTACCTAAGTATTTATATTCATTTACTCTTTCTATTTCATTGCCATCAATACACACAGATTGTAATGTTGACTTAGTTCTCCTAAAATCAATTATCATTTCTTTAGTTTTTTGAACGTTCAAATATAAAAAATTAGATTTACACCAATCCACAAATGTTGATAGCTCGGATCTATAGGCAAGATCGACTCTCTAATTAGGCCTACAACTGCAGCGTCGTCAGCAAATTTGATGGTAAAACACGAATCCGCATTTGAGATACAATCATTTGTGTACAAAATGAACAAAATTGGCGAAACAACACAACCCTGTGGAGCACCAGTAGATTTGCATAGAGTTGAAGATTTAACATTATTGACTTGTACAAATTGCTGTCTGTTAACTAGGAAAGAATGTATCCATCTAATGATATTTGAGTTAACATTCATATGACAAAGTTTATCAAGTAACAGATGTGGCTGAATCGTATTAAAAGCAGAGAAGTCAACAAACATTATTTGGACATAAGAACTATAATTTTCCAAGTGTTTATAGATGTTATTAAGCAGAGTTATTGTTGCATCATCTACTCCACGCCGTGCTCTATATGCAAATTGATAGGGGTCTAAAACGTCAATCACATCCTTTAACAAGAAATTCTTAACAATTCGTTCTAGACATTTCATAGCAGCAGAGGTGAGAGCTACTGGTCTGTAATCATTATTGACAGAGGGGTTTTTCTTTTTTGGCAATGGGATAATTTTTGATGTTTTCCAAAGAATGGGAACATGATGGAAATTTAATGATAATTGAAAATTCTTTTGGAAAATATCAGCCAGTTGCACTCTGCACTCTTTTAGAACTACACCTAGCAAATTGTCAGGTCCACAGGCTTTATGTGAATTTATCTTAGCAAAAGACGTTATCACATCATCTTTAGAAATATCTAACACCTCACATGGGGGGAGGGATTCAAGTACTTTGTTTCTTTCTTCTGAAAAATTACAACTATCAAATCTAGAGTAAAATGAGTTTAAATCATTTGCAAAATCTAAGTCATCATTTGATTGTAAGTTGTTAGGTCTGCTGTTTGATCCAATGATAGTCTTGATGCCATTCCAAGCATTCCTCAAATTGTTAACAGAAAATTGTCTTTCAATCTTTGTTTTATATTCATCTTTACATTTTCTTGTTAAAGCAACTATTTCTTTCTGAACCTCTTTAACCTTTACTTTATCTCCAACACAAAAGGCCCTTCTCTTTTCATTCAACACTGATTTAAAGTCATCATAAGAGACTGAGTGTCGAATTGACTCCGGGGGCACGACTGTTCAAGAAAAATAGACGCCGGGTCTCAGATAGTCGCCTGGTGATAAATAATGGATACTTTCGTAAGCTCTATTTTTCTCTTACCAGAAACCAGTGCTCAACATGATTTGAGATGTTCATGCCCAATCATTAATAACTTTTTATCAGTAACTTATCATTTTGTTAGGTTCCAAAAATATTCCGAGCTATGTGCCCATTCATATATTAAAGAGCCATTCCGTGCTTCTCATGCTGTATATTTTTGCTTTGATACGTACCCGGACGTCACATGTTTTGACATAATTACAAAACATTTCAATTGATCACCCTAATGTCGAATATATATGAAAACAATGGTTTCCGTGGAAATCTAAAAATAGCATTCCATTTTATTTTAACCTACATCACACATCCCATTTATAGGATACTTTCTATGTAACCCGTCAAACACTACCACCTACTCTATAATACTTTCCAAATCATTGAGTTTGACTACATGGCACGCGCCACTGTCCATTTTTCGTTTATAATGACGATTTATTACCTGTATAATGCCACCATACAAAACGGATTAGCTTTAAAGTTATGATTACGATCAAATGACACCATTGATAAAGATTGGCATATGTGATTCCAACAACTCGGAAGTAAAGATTTCGGTTTGGAAATAACGCCGGGTCTCCAGAAGACGCAGCTAGGAGCCGAAGTTGGTCTGAAAAACTAGAAGCCGAAGGCGTCTATTATAGTTTATATTAGTTTCCTACCAATCGCCACAAGTTTCTTTAAACTAAAGAGAGTTAACTGTGAAATCGGTAGGATAACATCCGGGTATTTTGCTTTTATACATTTGTTGGAATGATAAGAGCCTTCACGTGGGAAATTAGTATTTGACTGAACCATGTTGTATCACAAACTGAGTAAATTGAGGTATTGTAGAAACATTTACCAGCAAGTAGTCACAAATAAATTTTACAAGAAAGATTACATGAGATAGTTGCAAATGAAACAGTTCCTAGCTGATTCGCCTCTCTGTCCTTGCTGATTCGACTATCTGTCCTTGATGATGTGCCTCTTTGTTTATAAAGTATAACGAATGTAAGTCCTAGGTTTAAGAGGAGTTTTTATAACAGTTTCCTTCAGCTCATCCGTAGTGGAGCAATGGTAGAACCGTTAGATTAAGAGATCAGTGTTCGAGTCGAATTTTTGTCAGATTAAGATTAGGAGTTGTTTTTCTAGGTTTTATCATTCCACACTCAAAAGTGAATATTTCAGCACAAAAAAGATGTTTGACGAGGGACATTACAAGACAAAACCCTGCTTGAAGGGATTTGTAAACGTTTACAAGGTTGAAATTCTTCAAAGGCCTTTAGAAGTTGGTGTAATAATACTAGACATTTCTTACGGATAAAAACTTCTTTATTTGATTTCCCACGACGTTTCTGGGTCACCTGAAGAAGGGACAAGAAGTAGCCCAGAAACATCGTGAGGAATCAAATGAAGAAGTACGTTGTTATCCATAAGAATTGTCTAGTAGTTTACAAGGTTGTCTTTATACTTCCAAAGGAAGGAGAGGCTCTCATGAAAACTTCGAACCAAGTATTTTTGTTAAATCATATCTAATATATGTGTGTTCACATGTACAAGTAGCACCATGGACAAGTCTACCTGGAAGTGTGTACATGTGCTCAATGCGACCGTTCGGTTGACGCACGTCGTACTCCGATAAAAGGGACACCGACGAAGATTCCCGATACTAATGATCTATATTTAGAAATCAACACGTGTTTTGAAAAGGAAATTTCTGTCCACAATAAAAATGGCAAACAACGGTGAAGACGGCATAAGCAAAGAAGACAATTTGAAAAATATATTTAGTAACATACCCAGGGGACAACCGAAATCAGGAAGGAAATGGAAAAGCGCTCGGTCAGCCAGGTAGGATCAGGTTAGCTACTGCAAAATTAGATCTAGATGGTTGGATGTTATTTACACGAGCACACGAGGATAGTATAAGGATTATAAGACTAAAGAGGGAAGTTTCATTATAGTTGCCTCTTCCTCAGTCCACGAATTGATCATTTGTTTCAATTCCACAACTGACATTTATTGTATAATGTTATATCTAAGAGTATATACCGTGCCGTCATATGTTTCCGTGGTACTCATCATTCCGTGGTATTTCCGTGTGACGTCATTTTTCGCGAGCCGTCCATCAAAATGCGCCACCTAGCGATTGTTTACTTTCCCCAGTCAGTCTTCTTGGCTCCGAGCAGAAAATGTTAAGAATTTCTTCAATCTGCGTAAGTACAGTCTTGTATATATATGGTAACTAAAGTAATTTTCAGTGTAGAACGTAATTCGATCACTTTTCCCCGCGATCTTTCTCACCGTTTTTATTAATTTATACACTATCAAAGTTTTGCAAACTTAGTTCGTCTGCTAGCTGACGTAAACACTTAAATAAATCACGTGATCTTGGCGGGGAATCCCTGCTCGATTTTTAAAAGTATGGAAGCCCAAAAGGGTAATGGCTTAAGTCGAATTTTTACTCTTGCAGGATGTTCCTGCGCGACGCAAAAGGCAATATCGACCTTACAGTCCAACTCAATTGAAGAATGCCTACATTCAAGTTGTAGAGAAGGGATGTTCCGTTTATAAGGCAGCAAAGATGTATTCTGTCCCTGAACAGACGTTAAGGGATCGCACTAAGGGAATCACATCACCAGAATGCTTGTCTTCTGGACCTGGTCCACTTCTAAGCCAGGAAGAAGAAGCTCGTCTTGCCAGCCACATAAAACTCATGGCATCTATTGGATACGGCTATACGAGAGCCCAGGTTATATCCCTTGGAACTGAGTATGCAATCACTTTGAACAAGCGAACCAAGCAAGACAGTTCATTGTCACTGCAGTGGCTTTATTCCTTCATGGGAAGATGGCCTGATCTCAAACTGAGACGTCCCCAAACCCTCACACAGCTACGCACGACGGCGACATCAGAGGAGAGTGTTGAGCAGTATTTCTCAAAGCTAGATGAGGTACTTGACAAGTATCAGCTCAAGTCCAGTCCCGAGCTCATATACAACATCGACGAGAAGGGGATAAACCTTACACATGCTGCTCCTCAAGTTGTTGGATCGTCCACCGAGGTACCTCTTGAGATTTGTCCAGAAAAATCATCCACAGTTATGGTTTTGGGATGTGGTAACGCTCTTGGCCAGAAGATAGCACCTTTCAACGTTGGTTAACCGAGCACTTCACAAGATATGCAAACGTTGGCGGTGAAAGAAAGGTTCTTCTCCTCTATGATGGACATAGATCTCACATCACCCCATCTCTTATCGATTTTGCTGTTACAAGTGGGATCGTCTTATTTGTGTTACCGCCCCACACAAGTCATGTTCTTCAGCCTATGGATGTTGGATTCTTCGGTCCATTTACGAAGATTTTCTGCGCAGAATGCAGGAGATGGCAACGCTCGAATTCGGGTACTGTCAACTGATACAGCGTTTGCGCACTTGCATGCAAGTCGTATGAACTTTCATTATCTTCTAACAACTTGCAGAGTGCATTCAGGAAATGTGGCATATTTCCGTTTGATCAAACAGCTATTGATCGGTTGTTCTTGAAGCCATCAACCTTTGCGAAAGAACAGTACGAAAAGCCATCAGAAAAATCAGATGTCGCAGGTAAAAGCAATAATTTCTTCGATGATCACCTCCCGATCGTAACCATCAAGCAATCTAAGTCAAGACGCTCTATTCACAAAATCGTAGGGGGACAAGCCATCACTGAGCCTGCTATTTCAACACAAGTTGTAGAAGTCGTCAGTTACTCGAAAAAGCAGACACCAAAGCAGAAGGAGAAAGCAACGACCGGAAAACTCACTCACAAGAAAACTAAATCTACTGCCGGAAAACTGACACATACGTCTTCACGTCCATCTCCTAATTCTTCATCTACATCTGGTCAAAATCTTACATCACCGAAGCCTGGACCATCGGGAATTGAGAAGCTATTGATCAGACAGTAGTGATTCTGACATGAGCGACACTGAGAACGACAAGTGTTGTGTTTGTGGCAAGTTTCAACCCGACTAATTGCGCCGTTGTCCACATCTTGAATTCACTAAGTGGGGACAGTGCACGTTTCGTGATTGTGGTCACTGGGTACACCTGAAGTACTGTTGCACTTCAACATTCCTGCGCCGTCACGATGAATTCCACTGTCCATGCCATCAAGAAGAATAATGTGCCTCACTTTTCATCATCAAAATATATCATGTAAATATCGAAATTGGATTTATTTTAACCGATTCTTGTAGATTTTGAACTGTAAAAACGTTGAAAATTACTCAAAAAAACTGTTTTAATAAGTTGGTTTGTTGACAATGCAGATTTGATAACAATTCCTCTTAATTTGATCACCTGAAATCTTCAATGTCATTTCGCGAGTGGAAATCATCGGGTTGTGAGTTTGTGACATGGACTGTGCTTCCGTACTTTGACCTCGGGGAAATACCACGGAAACCTATGACGTCGCTTGAGCGTGTCCAAAATGGCAGCTTACCGTCTGCCATCGGCAACGAGAATCAATTGGAGAGAAACAATGGTTTATTGACATTAAATGATAACGAGGTAGGTGTTTGAACAGTTTATGTAGCAATAGTTGATTGTCAGTACACAGGCTTGCGTCTATAGCTGTTGTTTGCTTAATACCACGGAAACATATGACACGATGGTATGTTAATGCAATTACACTGATTATATCTACCCAGCAGGCAATCTGACGTTGTATCAACGTTGAAATGACGTCGTTGAGCAATGTTGAAATAACGTTGAAATTTGATTGGATTTGAAATTTGCGGCGACGTCGCATTTCGACATGATTTCAACGTCGATTCAACATTGAAGCCAAGACGCTGTATTGACGTTGAAAAACAGTCATTTCGACGTCAAGTCTTGTTGATCAATCAGGTTGTGTTGTTTAGTTTCGTTAGTTTACTTGAAGCAATGCAATAATTATCTGTGAGGCTACGCTTTCAACTTCAGCTCTTTCATAGGCCTCGGTGCAAGACTTTAATGGCTGCTTGTGAGAAGTTATCCATTTAATGGTTATTACATGAGTTGTGAGGGTATTACTATTTATATGACACTACAACGATTTAGACCAAAGTGTCACGAATAAAATGTGTTTTAAAAATGCGTAAATACCGTTTTGTAAGAACTACTAACTTTATTCAAATGGAAAATTTATGTTGTCAGTTGTGAACATAACTGAACAAATAAAAACTGTTGAAAAATACCATATACCTTGTTTATTCTAATTAGACACAGGACAGAGTTACTTCCCTTTATTGTGAAATTGAAAGAAATTAACTTTTATTTATCTAATTCCAATATCAATAACACTTTTAAATGTTAATGATAGCTGTTTGTTTTTGCATTTTTTATTTCATTCTTTAAAAAAATCCGTAACGTATTTGATGTTATTTATAATAATGAAATTTTATAAAAGTAATCACTTTTCAGTTGAAAGTTGTTCAGATGACGTTGAAACAACGTCAAACCATCAACCGAATTTCAACGTCAGGGAACTAACGTTGTTCTGACGTCGAAATTGGTTGATAAACGTCCTGACCTGAATTCAACCAAATTTCCACGTTGAAATGACGTCAGATGCCTGCTGGCTATATACATATATATTATGTGTTGTGGTCGAATTAGTTAAGAGTTCTGTACACCTCTGAAACATCACTGGTAGTTGGTAGATCATCGTTGAGTCATTGTTTCTTTTCCTTTAACGGGTGCATGTGTAGGCCTATGGTTTTTTAAGTTGTGGGGAATCTGTAAAGCATTTTTGTTATGAATATGAGCTGTTAGGGGTGTAGAAAACTAAGTGTGCATTTAAAGTTATAAAGTTGTTACAATAAATCAAGGCATTCATGTTCCCAGTATTCAGTAAATCAAGGCATTCATGTTCCCAGTATTCAGTAAATCAAGGCATTCATGTTCCCAGTATTCAGTAAATCAAGGCATTCATCATGTTAATGTTCCGAGTATTCAGTAAATCAAGGCATTCATGTTCCCAGTATTCAGTAAATCAAGGCATTCATGTTCCCAGTATTCAGTAAATCAAGGCATTCATGTTCCCAGTATTCAGTAAATCAAGGCATTCATGTTCCCAGTATTCAGTAAATCAAGGCATTCATCATGTTAATGTTCCCAGTATTCAGTAAATCAAGGCATTCATCATGTTAATGTTCCGAGTATTCAGTAAATCAAGGCATTCATGTTCCCAGTATTCAGTAAATCAAGGCATTCATGTTCCCAGTATTCAGTAAATCAAGGCATTCATGTTCCCAGTATTCAGTAAATCAAGGCATTCATGTTCCCAGTATTCAGTAAATCAAGGCATTCATGTTCCCAGTATTCAGTAAATCAAGGCATTCGTGTTCTCAGTATTCAGTAAATCAAGGCATTCATGTTCCCAGTATTCAGTAAATCAAGGCATTCATGTTCCCAGTTTTCAGTAAATCAAGGCATTGATGTTCCCAGTATTCAGTAAATCAAGGCATTCATGTTCCCAGTTTTCAGTAAATCAAGGCATTGATGTTCCCAGTATTCAGTAAATCAAGGCATTGATGTTCCCAGTATTCAGTAAATCAAGGCATTCATGTTCCCAGTATTCAGTAAATCAAGGCATTCATGTTCCCAGTATTCAGTAAATCAAGGCATGCATGTTCCCAGTTTTCAGTAAATCAAGGCATTCATGTTCCCAGTATTCAGTAAATCAAGGCATTCATGTTCCCAGTATTCAGTAAATCAAGGCATTCATGTTCCCAGTTTTCAGTAAATCAAGGCATTGATGTTCCCAGTATTCAGTAAATCAAGGCATTCATGTTCCCAGTTTTCAGTAAATCAAGGCATTGATGTTCCCAGTATTCAGTAAATCAAGGCATTCATGTTCCCAGTATTCAGTAAATCAAGGCATTCATGTTCCCAGTATTCAGTAAATCAAGGCATTCATGTTCCCAGTTTTCAGTAAATCAAGGCATTGATCATGTTCATTGTTTTGTTACTTGTTTGTCATCAGGGTACTTGTAACAAGAGATAACACAGACGTAAGGTTCAAGCCTGTATTACTTCAGCTCTCTACATATTGAGTGATGTCATACACAGAATTCAATGTGACGTAAGCAGATGATGTGGAGATGTACAAGTGCTGAATATAGATTTACTATCGAAACATTAATGTTCCCAGTATTCACTTAATCAAGGTATTCATGTTCCCAGTATTCAGTAAATCAAGGCATTCATGTCCCCAGTATTCAGTAAATCAAGGCATTCATGTCCCCAGTATTCAGTAAATCAAGGCATTCATGTTCCCAGTATTCAGTAAATCAAGGTATTCATGTTCCCAGTATTCAGTAAATCAAGGCATTCATGTTTCCAGTATTCAGTAAATCAAGGTATTCATGTTCCCAGTATTCAGTAAATCAAGGCATTCATGTTTCCAGTATTCAGTAAATCAAGGCATTCATGTTCCCAGTATTCAGTAAATCAAGGCATTCATGTTCCCAGTATTCAGTAAATCAAGGTATTCATGTTCCCAGTATTCAGTAAATCAAGGCATTCATGTTTCCAGTATTCAGTAAATCAAGGCATTCATGTTCCCAGTATTCAGTAAATCAAGGCATTCATCATGTTCATGTTTTCCCAAATAAATATTGGTTTACATCATCTCAATACTTAACCTGATCATCCATAGTCGCAGAAGAAATTTCATTAATCAAGTGATCAATTTCCATTCACAATCATTAGGGAAATGAATTTGAATTGTTAACTGAAATGGTAGTAAGGTTTTAGAACAGCTTCTTTTAATAAAAAAACCATTATATTTCAATGGTTCAATTTGTAATTTTGGTTTCCTGGGATGATTTTGTTCACCTAAGTGGGCTACCCCCTTTTTAATACTAAACATAATGTTGCAAAATACAAGTTCCATTTTGAGCCAATGAGGTACTTTTTTTTAAAAGATAAGTGGAATCAATGACACTATTAATGCAAAAGGCTTTGTTATATCTTGATGAGATAGATCTTTTAATTAGTCATTCATTGCAGAGGTGTATATTGATTGTCTAATCTTATCTTTAGATCTCAATATCTCCTGTTTGAATCCAGACACTCTGATATCAAGAAAGTGAAGTCGCTCAAGTCCTCGTGGAGTCAGAAGATGGCCAAGAAAGCCGAGAAGAAATCCATCAAAGACTTCCAAGAGCGGTTGAAGGAGGCCAGGAATGCAGAGCTCGAGGTTGGTGTTTGCCTTTTTGCCACTAACCCCACAGAAGGGAACATGTTAGAACATGGTCACTGAATAAGAAAAAAAAATGTGTTATTGCTGCTATGAAAGTTTTAGGAATGTGGAAATCTAGGTCTGTTTTTATTTGATTGAACAAGCCTATGACAAGATCTATTTTGCAATGGAAAATAGATTTCATTGACTTGGAACAATTCTCCCTTCAAGTGACGGAGTCTGAAACAATTATTTCACTTTTACTGGCATGTTTAATTTTGGATCCAAAATATGCCCTGGTTCAAGAGTTTGGTTTTCCCTACCTCAGACTCTATTCTCACCAAACCTCGTACGCTATGTTCTTGACAACCCTCCCTTTGTGCTACTGAGTCTCCTAGTGGACTGGCAAAAAAGCCTCCAGACAACACCTGAATGCTGGACGTCCTGTAGACAGAAGATCACTCAAGTGATTGAAACCATTGGTGTTAACTTGTAGCAATGAGAAAGAAACACTTCTTTGTCCACTGTTTGTTCAGGTTTGTTTCATGTTTCAGCACAAGAGGATGCGGCGGGAGGAGAACCAGAAGAGACGAGAGCGCAATGCCCTGAAGTCTGAAGTCGTCCAGGCGGTGAGTTGCAGTTGTGCTAAATAGTCTTCAAACTAAGACATTTGGTGTTTTCTTTTTTTATTGTGTGTGATGGCTTTCGTGTTGAATACTTAATGATAAATATTCCAAATGAAGATACTCCATCTCTTTATTATGTTCACACATCTTGATGTTCTTCCTCTTGCAGATCAAGAACACGTCCAAGATCAAGAGGATGAAGAAGAAACAGTTGCGTCAACTGGCCAAGAGATAACATGATAACTGTTGATTGGCTGTACAGGGAACTCAAATATAAGAATATGAACAGTTTACTAAGAATGTGAACAGTGTACTAAGAATGTGAACAGTTTACTAAGAATATGAACAGTTTACTAAGAATGTGAACAGTGTACTAAGAATGTGAACAGTTTACTAAGAATATGAACAGTTTACTAAGAATATGAACAGTTTACTAAGAATGTGAACAGTGTACTAAGAATGTGAACAGTTTACTAAAAATGTGAACAGTTTACTAAGAATGTGAACAGTTTACTAAGAACAAAAATTGAATTATATCTTTTGCAGAACATTTACTTGTGAAGTAGAATGTTTGCAAAACAACATCTGAAAACAAAATAGAATGCTTGTTAACAGGATTGCAGAAATCGGTCTATTTGCCGGATATGTCCGATTGGGAATCCAGTTTGACTGATTTGAAAATTAACTCGTTGGACAGTTGAAAAGTCGTATGACCGATTGGGGAAAAATCACAGGAAGACTTAACAAATACTCAAACTTACTTAGTAATCTAACAAGCAATGAATAAAGGCAACTGCCCTGCTTGCATCGGTCAGATGATTGGTTGTATAAACATGACCCGGTCAACAAAGAAATCAAAACTCTTGATTTCACACGGCACTATTACCTTGTTAATGAATAATTCAAGTGTTTGCACTGCCTACCTTTTGATCTTTAATAAGAGATATTCTTATATAATATTATAGGGAAAGTTATCACACATCATAATAAATACTTGCCGAAATTGACTCGTATTCATCTCATAATGATCTTAATTCTTACCATACCATAACAGACACACAAAAAAAAAGACGAAGTGGAACATTAACTAAGGCTTGCTGCCCTGATCTAACATTACAAAGTGTTATATCTATCGTAACAACTAATTATGAAACTAAATTTAAATCAAAAAGTAATTATAATTTTAAAAAATCGTCACATGACCTTGTTTTCTAAGAAAAAATAATCTCGAACCAAAGCGCAGTTTGTCACATGTTAAACTGAAGTGTAGTCACATGACCTGATTTTCTTAGAAATTTTAATTTCGAACCGATTTGCAATTTGTCACATGTTGATTTGGTTATTTACATTTCAAGTTATGTCAGAAACGTGACCAGAAAGGATTGTTCACTGAAGTATCAGCGAAATTTAGGAAATCTGCACTAGTAGATCATGCTTCAATTATTATTTCCTTATCAATATTATTTTAATTAAAAGCAATTGTTTATATTTTATTACCATTTATCTATGTTATTAATGTCCTTAGCATTAAAATGCAATATCAAAGATAACTTCCGGTCGACTTCAAAATGAAATGTCCAACTGGCAAAGTTTTGAATCTGCAACCCTGCTGGTTAATTAGAGATGAAGTGTTAGTCAAACAATGCTACCAGAGCATTAAACTATGATAAATATTCGGAATAAGGGCAAATGGAAAATTATGGTCAGATTATGTAAGGGAGCGGGTACACACTGTCATCTGCATTCTACCTATAACATGTTTCAAACTGGTGGTTGGAAACACCATGAACACTTCATGCCTCAAACATCCCTACTTTGCCCTCTCCGCCCTTCTGATCTGCCACTGAGGGGGAAGACAGATTACATTTGAAGGTGTATATAGATGAAAGGATGGAAGTGTGAGTGAGTCAGCTGAATAAAATATTCAGTTTTCTACGCCTCTGATTATTATAACATCTGAAAAACATTTAAAACATATATATGAGTGAAGGAAATTTTTCTACAAATACTTTTTTCTCTAAAGAAATATTGTGTGAAGTGATTTATGTGTATAAGAAATAATTGTTATTAAACTTAGTAATAATGCATTTTGTTCAACAAACCATATCTGAATGTAGGAACTGTATCTGAATTGTTTAAGAAATCCATCTGAATGTAGGAGTCGGTGTTCAACAAACTATTTGAATTAGCAAAAAATGCACAATTTATCAACTTAATTGAGGAAACATTGTTCTACAAACCATCTGAATATAGGAAACATTTTTATATAAACCATCTGAAGTTAGGAAACATTGTTCCATAAACCATCTGATTGTAGGAAACATTGTTCTACAGACCATCTGATTATAGGAAACATTGTACAAACTTATTCTGAATGTAGGAAACCTTGGTAAACAAACCATCTGAATGTAGGAAACTTTGATCAACAAACCATCTGATTATAGGAAACATTGTACAAACTTATTCTGAATGTAGGAAACCTTGGTAAACAAACCATCTGAATGTAGGAAACATTGGTAAACAAACCATCTGTAGGAAACATTGGTAAACAAACCATCTGAATGTAGGAAACTTTGATCAACAAACCATCTGAATGTAGGAAACCTTGGTAAACAAACCATCTGAATGTAGGAAACTTTGATCAACAAACCATCTGAATGTAGGAAACCTTGGTAAACAAACCATCTGAATGTAGGAAACATTGGTAAACAAACCATCTGAATGTAGGAAACATTGGTAAACAAACCATCTGTAGGAAACATTGGTAAACAAACCATCTGAATGTAGGAAACTTTGATCAACAAACCATCTGAATGTAGGAAAAACTGGTAAACAAACCATCTGAATGTAGGAAACATTGGTAAACAAACCATCTGAATGAAGGAAACATTGGTAAACAATCTTCAAGAAACAATTTTCAAGAAACCATCTGAATGCTGGTCTACATACCATCAAATTGTAAGGAAACCTTTTTATACAAACCATCTAAATGTAGGAACCATTGGTCAACAAAACATCTGAATGTATGAAACATTGTTGTACAAACCATATGATTGTAGGAACATTGGTCAACAAACCATCTGACTTTAGGGAACTTTGTACAAAATTTATCTGAATGTAGGACACATTGATTAAGAAATCATCTGAGTGTAGGAAACATTAGTCAACAAAAGATCTGAATGTAGGAATCCTCGGTCAACAAACCTTTTACCAAGCATATAACCAAGAAAATAACCAAGCATAAAACCAAGCATATAACCAAGAAAATAACCAAGCATAAAACCAAGCAAATAACCAAGCATATAACCCTGCATATAACCAAACATATAACCAAGCAAATAACCAAGCATATAACCTTGCATATAACCAAGCAAATAACAAAGCATAGAACCAAGCATATAACCAAGAAAATAACCAAGCAAATAACAAAGCATATAACCAAGAAAATAACCAAGCATAGAACCAAGCATATAACCAAGCATATAACCAAGCAAATAACCAAGAAAATAACCAAGCATATAATCAAGCATATAACCAAGAAAATAACCAACTTTTTTACTACTACAAATTGCCTCTAAGCACAGTCTGATTAAAATCGACCATGTTCCGAAGAATAAAAGCTTCAAAATATTGACTCTACCGAGATTCGAACTCTATACGGCTATCTTCTCCACTAGGTCTGACCGCAGCCTACTGTAGCGCACGTGCTGACACCAGTTTAGCGCATACAAAACCTAGTCATTAGCGAACCAATCGCATCATCGCGTTTAAAATAAGGATAGCAGCAGTCAATGTTAACGAATGGTGAATGAGAGTTACTTGCCCCTAGCTACTGATACCGAATGCTTTTGACGCACGCATTGTGATTGGTTAGTTGTGTTTACGTAAGAACGTGCGCTACAGTAGGCTGCGGTCAGACCTAGTGGAGAAGATAGCCGTATAGAGTTCGAATCTCGGTAGAGTCAATATTTTGAAGCTTTTATTCTTCGGAACATGGTCGATTTTAATCAGACTGCCTCTAAGCATCTTGTTTAGCATGAAATAACAAACAATAAAGGTGTAATAAAATACTTTAAAAAGCAATCTGACGTGGAAAACGTTATCAGATAAAAGATGAGATTATATGACCCATGGAATGAGGAAATATGACCATTTGAAACGAATTTCACGAGACTAGATGAAAATTGTCAAGTATCCGTACTCCTTTGAAACTTTGTTGGTTAAAAACATGTTGCTGAAATGAACTTATTGTTTGGCTAAACAGAACAAATGAACAAGAAAATATCTCACTGCAAAAACACGTACAACAACTGGATTTTAAATCGCTTTTCTAACTGAATGAATGGTTGAAGTGGAGGACTTAGTTGTGTTATTCATGGATACTAGACTAAAATAGTTGAAGGATTTTAGCTGCAACAGACAGAAACGTAAGGTGGCAAGCCCCGTAATTGTACACATGCACGTGACGTTATGACCGCGCCGTGTTAGCTGATATGGCTCTTTGTTGTATTCGATCTGGGTGCCGCAATCTAGGATCTAGAGGAAAGTTGTGCCCGGTAAGGCTGAGAGTGCATGGCACGCGAGGGACAGGTAGAGCTGAAAGCCGAGTGGATTATCACCTATCTGGGCGCCTCTCTTTCAGACTTCGTGGTTGACAACTTTTCAAATTACCCTCAACGTGGCATCTATTTACCTGGTTGTCAAGGTTACGTCTTTGTCATACCACATTTGTGATTAATTTTGGGGTGAGTGAAGAGCAATTTTAAAACCGGAACATTTGAAGGTAGGAGCAATAATGTTTACTAGAATCTCTTTGTCCGAGTAAAACAATATATTATCTCGACGGCCTAGTAAAATATGATACATCAATATTCGACATATAAAGTACAGATAACAACGAAATTTTACTAAAACGATGTTACAATGATGAAATGGTAAGTAAAACATTTCGACGTGTAAGTTTAATTTTCAAGTAGTATCGGTGAAAACAAAAGGTGAAGTTGAACTAATTAGTGGGTCAGGCTGAGATTTGCTGCATTTTGATCGTATCTCGTGAACAATGTTGACCGATACTGATCTGAAGGAGAGGCAATTCAGTGGAGCTCCTTACTCCCGCTCTAGAGTCGTTCTCTGCGCAGCGCTACGTACTAATGTGTGTGCGAAACAGGCTTAATTGGAGTTAAGGCTCTGATCAGCTTTATCAAGGGCTATGACATATATACAATATTGCCCAAGTAGGTAGTTGAAACATTGGATAATGTTCAAATGGTGAGAGCGCAACCATGTAAATGCGCGATATGAACAAATATCTCATGGATAGTATGTAGCCATTAAATAACTAATTTTAACATACAAACTCGGTACAAGAAAAAGGCTGCACGTGCTCGATACATAAGGCAAGTCAATTACATGTAAAAGTTGATCCTTGAAACGCGCATTTATGTCCTTCATTTCCTTCAACCGCCAGTTTACTTCTGGAACGACTGCTATATATTTGAAAAACCAAACTAATTGAAAATCGTTAATGAGCTACATAGATAATAGATAAAATGCCGAAAATACGTCCCGCGGCATGATTTAGATCTTTATGCCAACGTTTAAGTGACCGCCTTCCAATTTCGTCCGTATTGCTTTCCAGGTGGTATTTATTAACAGTGCTTGAGGTTTGTTTTTGTCAGTTTGAGAAAGTAAAGGCGAATCCTGGTTAAAATAAGATCGTTATTTGTGATCATTCAATTTGGTCGATTTTGAAGTTTTTAAGTTAAAATTGTTGATCTATTCAACTTGAGCTCCAGTCGCAATACCATTCCACAATGGAAGCCCGGATGTCGGTCTACTGTCTACATTGTCTTTTCCCTAGCGTGGGGAGCTTTAGTTACATTACATATTTATACAGGGAGCATTCTTACATACATTCTCGAAGCTATATAAGATTTCGTAACTTCTGTTCTAAAGAAATAGGACACTATCGGACATTATTTATGTCACAAGAACTTGCGTTGTTGTACAGCTGTACCACAGGATATTGAAAATAATTAACATCTAAATGTATATAAAATATATAATAGGTCACCTTGACCGTGTATTTATGACGTGCTCGAGTTTAATATCAAACAAAAACGAAATTCGAGTCTAATACTAACTCGGACACATGAAAAATAGAGAATACTAAACGACGTCCCGTTTGATAAATTTTTTATGAAACGAGTGAATGGTTCGGTATTCAACGAGCGAAAGCGGACTGCGATTATTTGTTGTCCATCCACCGATTCTATATTTGATGAATGTTTCCGCAAGAGTTACCGAAACAATTTGGGACAACAAGTGTTTGTTAAGATGACGACGCGACTGACCAGATGCTAATGTTTTCAAAATCCCAAATAGACTGATAGGTACACCAGTGATTGCGGATAGGGGAATTTTTAAGAATCAAAGATGGTTGGTGGGGATCTCATCCTGACGAGGCGGTGTCGCCCTTCGGTCGTCCAATTTATAAATGTACATTTCAAGGGTTTCATTATTTTCTTAATCATTTTCGCCAAGTATTATTTAGAATTAAAATAAAAGACTTGATAAACCGATTCTATTCAGCCATTATAAAAAGATTAGCCACTTGGTTATAAAAGCCCTTCCTTATTGTAATGGATTTCCCTTAAAGTCATAGTCTCAATTATGTAAGGCAATCAAACTGGGCTAATTATTCTTCACGAGCAAAATTCCGATCACTCACACCAATATTTCCTGTCGCGTCTGCAAAGATTTTCATTTGTAAGCCCGTTTTAAAGTTTAGAATGACGCTGCTTATTGGTGTACGTATGCCGTTTCAGACCGAAGAGTTACCGAATAAAGTGCAATCTCATCGCGAGTACGAAATACCGGAAATCTACTTATTGCAGCGCCGATACTTATGACAGACGCTTTCTTCACTGAGTTTACCAAATTTTTGTTATTTCTGTATTTGAAAAAAAGGTAAGCTATTGGCCATTTTCATTGGATATTTAGCTGGGAAGTTTCATGTGTTCCACGTCATGGCCTTAGCGAAGTGACGTTGTAAGGACGAACGCTCGCCAAAGACATAGGGTAAGGTGTTTTGAACTTCATTATTGAATTCTTGAATGCACGCAGATTTCTGAAGATTGTTGCAAACGTCAGGGAAAAGATTTCTGTGAGTGATGAACTATTTGTCCGGCGTGCATTACAATTTGCCTTGCAAAAATGACTTTAAATAGATCGAGTGTCTAACTGGAAAAGAAAAAAAAACTATCGTCGGATAAGGTCCACCCTTCCCATCTCTTTAAAAAAATCCCCCAGCTTGCAATGTGTCAACATCTGCTTTCAGTCTACACTGACTGGTCAACTCCTTAGGGCGCCGAAGACAATGCGATAATCATAGGACTAGCCTACCTCTTCTAAAGAGCGGACTTTCAAATGTGGTCGTAATGAATGAAATAATTTCAACAAATAACATTTGCTCATCCCTGATCTAACAGTACTCGAATCGTGGGCGACGTGTACATGAAAATCTCGCTCAGGACGCGTCAAGTGTACACGCATCAGGGCGATTGACAGAGACTTGCATGGGTCAGGTTGCCTTGCAGATAAATCAGCTGCACGCAGTGTGTGACTATCTGCTCGTCCCGACACAGCTGAGCGTGCAGTGTGCGATAAATAGGCTACCAGCTTGAGTTTCATTATCACCAGCTGCAGTTACTTACAACAAATTTGAGGAAAAGCCCAGTTACATACAATTCCAAACTGTTAAAACAATTTAAATGTAGTAAGAACAATTTCTTGCCTAGCTAGTATATTAGGCATAAATATTGTAATTTTCTATCAATGAAACAAGTTCATCTTCCCTGCTAGGCCACACGTGATCAGAATCATTACATTGTTTTGTGACACCAAAAGGAATCTATTATCAAATTTGAAAACAGTCAACAACTTCACTATTGCCTTCACAGAGAGAAAAATCAATAAAATATTTACGTGCACTGCCGAACACCACTACCAAAAAAGCGCACATAAAATACCCACTATCAGACGCTACGGTCATCTCACTTTGCGTTTTTACATTTCGTAGCATGATAAGAAGGAGCGTAGTTAAGGGCTTGCTCCACTTGATGAAGAGTTTTATATCAATTTTACAGGGTTTACGTAATTAAAGAGAAATCATTGTAATGATACATATCTAAATAGAACATATTTATGCCGATTATGTTTCTTTTATCATTGGCGACATTATTTGGCTGTGAATCCAATCGTTTTAACATAATTGTCCTAATTCGAATCCAATACTATGTAAAGTTTAGATATTTGACGAACGCCGCCATTTCCAATCAGTTTTCTTATATAAAGTACTGAATTTCCCGCGCTATTAATATTTCGTTCCGCTAGATGGCGCATAACCGGAAATTGTATTTCCCATGTGGTGAATGACAGTTGAGCAGCGTCGCTAGCTCAAGATGTGCGTCTTTCGGTGATAAGTTTCCATGGATATCTTCTGTAGTTATTCGCAGTATTTCAGTGAGATCAAGCGGCCAGGAGGATGACAAAACACAGGTAGGAATGGAGTCTAAACTGTCCACGTAGACAGCAGGACGGTTTGGATCCTAGGCCTACCCCTTGTTTGTTTATCTTTGTGATGTGAAGTGGTCCTGATACTGCCCTGGGCAACATTGATTGTTCTGGGAACTCAGTACCGATGATGTTGTCAGTAATTTGTGCTTTTCGTTCCACACTCAGTCCGATTGATGTTGTATGTTGATGGTTTTTATGATATCCTGAAATCTTTACCATCTGACGAAAACCTTGTTATTAAAATCGGTGACCATGGTGTATTTCGTGGTAAATTATTTATTTCGAAGACGTTAAGGTAAGTAAAGATAAGCTTATATAGTTTTAGTTTAGATAAGCTAAGCTAAGCGGTATTTGATCCAGACTTATCTGTATCTTTCATGTCAATATGAAATATTCAATCTCTTGGTTGTGAAATCACCCAAAGGAACCAGTAACAAGTTACCCAACTAATCGCTATCTAGAACACTGGCCGAAATAGTTTTCTATTTGTTAAGATTCACACTCCTCGAGTTTCAGATTTAAGGAGATTGGGAAAGAAATATTTGACAATTGGCCATTTTAAGGGCTTTTATTTGTCATCAGAATTTTTAATAAGTCACTCCGCTTTGTAGCAAAATGAACCATGGCCCCTGGATTTATGTAAAAGTCAAATTGATAGAAGAAAAATCATTGATATCAGTCTACAGAGAATGTCATAAAAAAAAAAATTGGATTTGAAATTCCTTAATTTTTTGGGGCCCATTAGTATGTATGATGCAAAACTGTAAATGAGTAAAAGTTTTGTATGATCAGCAACATATACCTCTCCCAATTTCTAGGGGGAAAAAGATATAGAAATGGTAACTCAAAGTATGTTATGATTATGATCACCCTAAAAAATATTCCAGGACAATATTTAGTTCATGAAATTAACATCATTTGTGACATACCATTATTAGAACTGATCATAGTTTGTTCAAGATTATAAATTGCAGGAAAATTCATCTGTATTGTTTTATTTTTATTTACTCAAATAATTTTTGTTTTGAGGAGATATTCATTCACTAACTAAAAGTAAGCAAATCCATTTGTTTTTAACTATTTACAAGTGATTGTTATTAGTTAAATATTCAACCACATCTCAATGTTATAGAAAGATGAGTCAGGGTTGATAGACAGTTTAGAATAAATCATTTTCATACTTGATACAGCTTTTTTTTGTTGTTGATGATTTTCCTCCAAAAAGTGAAAACTCAGTGTAAAAATGATGTTTGACTGACACTGGTTGAAGGTTCAATCATTTTATATAACTTTTTGATATTACATACATCACAAGATTGGCCCGCTTTGTCTGGTTGCGGCCATCGGTGGTACGAGAGCGAGATTTGGTAGTTATTGTAATCGCAACTGGAAGTCGGAAAACAGATTCTACACCCAGATACATGAACTTTTCAGCCATTTTTAAGCATTGACAAAAAGTTGCACTTTCTTGTATAAAATCATTTGAGGGAAACAGTTTTACACATGGCTGTCCTGGTGTGACTTGATTTCAGTTGTTGGTGTCAATTTACTTCTAATACTTCAAGTATTTGATATTTGAGTTTTGATATCTTTGATTGATTGCAATGAAGAGATGGTACTCGAGACATTCTTAAACGAATGGTTCTTTTTCTCCTTCTACCTTCCCTAATTATTGAGTCTGTTCAATCATTATTGCATATCTGAGGTTTTGTATTACCTTGGTGCATGTGAGATTACAGAATTGCATTAGAATATGCAAAGATGAATTGGATACTTAACTTCAGATCCAATGTCTGTCAAGTAACAGGAAACATGCATAAGCAGATGATAATTACTGTTCCACTTTCTAAAAAAGGAGTTAAGTGCACTTGTTCAACTAACCTCTTTTAATATGATTTTGTCACATGAAAATGTTGAAAATACTTATTTTAACACAAACAGAAAAGAATTCAAGACAAAGATTGTTGAGGAGGTAGCTCATGAATCGAACGTGTCAACCAAACATATTTGTTGACATACCAGACTAATGCTTTTTGCCTGTCTGGCTAGTTATATTTAGAAAATGATTGATTATATAATTTCCAACAGGAACACACAGATAATGAAACAAAAAAATTTGTGTACTGTAATTTTTAGCTTAGACATAGATAGTTTATTATGCTGAAAATAGACATGTCCAAAAATACATTTGATTGTTAGTTATGGAGGTTTATATGTTTGTTTAATGTTTAGTTTTCTGCTTGTGTAAATGGGGACCTGTCCGAAAGCATCTGTGTTGTTTATCTGACGGACTGGTGTAGCTCCTGCTTTACATTATGATCCTGAGCCAGGGGCCGGCTCGACTTGCATACCAACCGCCACGTAGATTAAACACATTCTGCTGATGTAAACACATTCTGCTGATGTGACATGTTTCACGGTTCCAACTAGAAATGAATACTTTACCGAGTGCAAGCAGATGATTTACTAAAATGTATTTTTATAAATAGGCCCTGTACTTTTAAGATCTTATTTTAATGGTATTTGAAAAATTAGAGTGATGGAGAATGGTGACGACATTAGATTCTATGTGGAAACGTCAACTGTCATCATTCTTGTTAGATTTTGTTCTGTTTATACATGTCTTATTGCAGAAAAATCTAATGAAAAATGACGTACTTTCTATATACCATTAGTGCCCTCTCAGGGAAAGAAAGCTTTCCAAATTTTCCAGTAGGCCACAGGACCAGTGAATGGGCAAAAACTAGTGGTCCTGAATGTACTTCACTGGTTCATAACATACATTTTTATTTTCACAAGTTCCTTATACTGATCGTTGCTATTTATAATTGCTGTAAGCCAAGAAATGACATAGACAGTTTATGTGGGACATGGTGTTTTTATTACTGAAAACTTGGTATTATATATTTATCATATCAATAATCCCTGCAAAAATTAAAAAAAGACATGAATAAACATCTGACTAAAACTTACATACATATTTATAAGAATTATGATTTTGACTTTGTTTAGTTTGTTGTTTACTGTCACAAGGATATTTTTATTTAAATAATTTGGAAACGTTTCAAAATCAAAATTGACAGTGAACAGTTCTAAAACTAAATAATCCTACCCAATTTTATAAACTTATGTTTAACTTCAAATTATCCACGACTGAACTTCACAAATAAGTAACAATTAAGCGTAAAAAAAACAAGTGATCGAAAACCGGACAATGTGCCATTCGATTAACATTTTTGTCAAATTTACATCTATATACACACAGTAAGGCCTTCTATTTTCGCAAGCTCGTGGGCATTCATGAATAAGACAACCAAGTGCCGGGACTGGCTTTTATCCAGATCATTTCATATCTTTTCAGGGGCTGTTGTTCTGATCGGAACTTGTCTTCGCTTTGATCACCAAACTGATTTTTATGTGAACTTTTGATGCCTAGCTATCATGTCATCATCGTGCGTAACGACTGCATTCAGAACGTCCTTTGTATTTTGTTATCCTCGAATATCGGTGAAAATACACAAACGATTGGGTATGACTGAACGAATGTTTGCGAATGTACCGTGTTTTTTTTCATTGCTTTTAGACTTGTGACAATTTACAATATGCGACTTTTTGATATTTCATATTTCAATCATAAACAACTTCAATATTTACAAGGGGGAAAACATCACTAGCCAGCAGGACCACTGCATGCTGAGTATTTAGTGGTCCTGGTCAATTTTTACTGGCCAGGGACCACCGTACCAGCGTAAATTTTGCACACTGCCCTCTCCTTATAAGGGCCCCACTCACTACATTTGTAACCAGCAACCACTGATACCAGTATTCATGGAATAATGTACAACAATCCATATATTTAGATCGATATTTTCATTTTGAATGTCTCTTAATTGTTGATTTTTCTATGTCCATATATTATACTCAAATTCTGAAACCTATGGGAATCAATATTTTAAAAAAAATTAAAAAAAAGTTTATGTGCTGCATTTCAAATATAGTCAAATATAGTCTGACACCTTTTAATTCCTTTTTTTGGAAAGATAAATTTGAACCTAGCCATCAAACAATTTTGTAAATACTTTAGTGGCAAAATTTGGTTAAGATAAGTGATAGTCTTTTGAATTTTATGGAAAGCCATTTTAATAAGGGCCCCCTCTCTTCAATTATCTAAGCAGTCAGGACACTTGCTATGGCGAAAACAGTTATTTAGTTTTAAAAAAATTCAGTTACAATTACCAGGTAACTTGAGGGTTTTTGCGGCGTATAGCCATTGGTGTTTAGAGTGCATTACATGTGCACAATGACAAATTTAATTAGAGGGCTGACAACTTGCTGGTGATAACAAAATTTTTGTGTGTGATGTTAATAAAATATAGCCCTTCACATTCTCAACTAATATTAATATGTGTGTGCTGTCACATTTAAATTATACTTGGAGTTAAGACAACTTGTCACATAGCTTTGTGATAATTAACTGGAGGTAGTTAATATCCCAGGCGAGGACTCATAAAGTTTCTATCTTTAGTGGTTTTGGGTCAGAAAGTAGGCTACACCAGTGCATGGTTTCTTCTCAGACCAGCAACAAAGCTCTTATCAGGAGTTGTAACAGAGAAGATGTAGAGAGCTTTCACTCATTCTATAGTGGTTGTCCCCTAAAATGAACTTGATTTCTCTCCTGTTAACGGGAGTTGTAACAGAGAAGATGTAGAGAGCTTTCACTCATTCAATAGTGGTTGTCCCCTAAAGTGAGCTTGATTTCTCTCTTGTTATCGGGAGTTGCAACAGAGAAGATGTAGCGAGTTCTCACTCATTCTATAGTGGTTGTCCCCAAAAGTGAGCTTGATTTCTTAATGTTATCGGGAGTTGCAACAGAGAAAATGTAGCGAGTTCTCACTCATTCTATAGTGGTTGTCCCCAAAAGTGAGCTTGATTTCTTAATGTTATCGGGAGTTGCAACAGAGAAAATGTAGCGAGTTCTCACTCATTCTATAGTGGTTTTCCCCAAAAGTGAGCTTGATTTCTTAATGTTATCGGGAGTTGCAACAGAGAAAATGTAGCGAGTTCTCACTCATTCTATAGTGGTTGTCCCCAAAAGTGAGCTTGATTTCTTAATGTTATCGGGAGTTGCAACAGAGAATATTAATGTCACTGAAGCACTGTCTCATTATTACACACTTTAAAAAACTAGTGCTGATAAAACAAGCAGTTCTATACCTTCTGAAGATTTCCTTTCATTTATTGCTTATGATGAGCCTAGACTCTATATACTGTTTTTGGTATAGGGGAATTGATATGTTACATGTTCTTGCAAATATGAACAGTAGATACTTAAATAAAACATGGTATTGAGTTTGTTGGATCGAGTACATAATTTATGAAGTACATAAATTACTCAAGGGGTCAACAGAGAATTACTTCTTTACAATTGTCTGATATTGGTGCTACTTGCATTCTCAGATGACTCACATTTGTGTTACCTGAGTATTCTATGAAGATAGAAACTACACTAATAGAGTGAGTGAGTGAGTGAGTTATTGTTTAACGCCGCTTGGGCAATATTTCAGCCATTCGCGGCGAGTACACTAATAGAATAATTGACTACTCTGATTCTTGATTACTCGATAAATTACTGTATCTTCATGCATATGATATCATTTCTTTAGGCTTTTGTGTTTCCACTGAAATCTTGACTTGCTAAATGAAAACCTAGACTGTATTAAAGACCCCTATTTCCACACAATTCTGGCGCATGACAGTCTGTAGACAGCCAGACAGACTTGCTCCCATCTCCTAGCTCAGGCTGTGTTCGCCAGCACTGTCTCACGATGGATGTCCAGACAAGCAGAGTACTCTGTCACGTCATGCGTCACCAATATTTGCACAATCTCTTTCCTTCTCAGGCAAACACCAAACATGACACTGTAAATTGTTATTGACAAGAGAGCCTTAGGCAATAAGAATTATTTTGTTGTTTTACAGGATTTCCTCACGTGAGTTGGACCTATTTTGAAAGAATCTTTTTTTACAGAGAATCCCAATTTTACTGCTGAAGTTGTAAGTGCCTGTTTCAAAAGATGGTATTCTTCCTGCTGTGAAGATTGTGTTGTGTGGTTTGTTCTGACTGGGCGGTTGCATTGATAGCTAACAGGTTGCAAGGGGTGCAATGATGCAAAATCACAACAAAGGTTATTGTAGATTGCAAAATCCGGGGGAGACCTATTCTTATTCTTCCTCTTCCATCGTGATTTGACCAGGTTACTAGAGGTTGGAATTTCCTCAACAAATATTTTCCATCATGAGGGATCAGACGCGTGAAAGATGTTTGGTTTTTTCATTCCCCAGTGTAGATATTGCTACCATTATACAACTATGTATTGAACTGAAACGTCCATTAAATCATGAATATGAATTAGTTATTTACATTATATGGCCATTAAATATTCATTGGAAATTAAAGAAGACTATTTGTATTTAGAAATTCATAAGACTTTCAATAAAATGGACATAAAACAGGTTTAGTGTAGGAGCTGTATGTTGGAGGTGTGTTCTGCAGGTGGGAGGACGTGTGGAGTGTCAGCAGACGCTGGAACAAGAACCCTTTGAGTCAGTGTGTCCGCTCCTAATCTCATCATGCTATCACAAAGCTGAAGCAGGGTTGTAGGTATTCCTCATCTGCCCCAACTTTGGATATTCCGGGATGACGGTCTTGCTGTCTAGTTTTAAATGGGGAATTAACTCTAGGCAGAAGAAATCCAAAGTCCGTGGAATAATTATGTACAAATTTATTCACAGGTAGAATTATAACAACAGAATGATAACAATATAGAGATAACAGCTGGATGATCCCTCCAGGGGCAGGACAATCTATATATATACACTCAGCCCCTGGAGTTTGAGAAGTGTCTAGATGATATCCAAACTCTAACTGAAGATTAAATTTCTATCTTGGTTTATATAGGTAAATGAAGGTGATTTCTCATTGGTTAGATTTTTAATCTCGTTAACAGTGTCACTAATATATTAGCCAGTTATTGTTTTGATTAGACTTATAAATTGACATGTCTGGAAAGCTTGAAGATTAATTAGATGAGGTCAATTAAGTTCTTAAGTGGATTAGCTAAATTAGCCTAAGGCTTTATCTACTAAAATCACTGTCAGTGTCAACGCTTGTATAAGGATTATTAATTAAAGACTATTGTCTTAGATAGACTAGTTGTCTACATTTAGAATGAAGATTTTACTCTGACATTTTGTATCCTTAGGTGAAAATGTGATTATGAGAAATATGGTCTACTTGTAAAAGATTGTGACTATGTATCTTATGAATAATGATAAATTGTATATTTGTATCGTTAATGTAATTTGGATATTTCTGTAAATTAATCATACATTTTTCTAATTTCAATAAATATAATTTTAATGTAATTTGGGTAATATCTTGCCCATGATAATGCCATCCTTGGTTTCTAAAGTTATGTGTAATTGAAGGGGATGAAACAAGGTTTGAGTGAAACAAGGGAGCACCAGCACTCATGACTATTCAACAGGGAAACTATACTGAGTTTGAAATAGTGGCTTCATGTTTTCCTCCCAAATGATGGACAGCTTTAGCAGTCACAGGTTTCAAAGCTACAAGCTGATTGTAGTTCTTAAATGTTTGGGATGAGAGTTAAGGTAAACCTTTAGTGAAGGTTGTCAAGACTTGCCCTGTTAACAATCGGCCAGCAAGCCCAGGTACAGTATTGTGATGGCCAGCCATCAATAATTGTTAAATACTTTTTAGACTACGACGACCACTGTAATGTCAAATTTTGTTAATGAATGAATCTTTCATAATTCACATAATAATTGTAAATATTGCAAAGTAATTATGCAGTATTGATTTCTGTTTGTTTGTTAATCTATGGAATGTCTATGCTAAGATTTATCATAATGAAAGAATTAGCGCACGTGGACTGTAATGTAAACAACATTGGTCGGCATTCGTTGTAAGATCGTTTAGCATTAATAAATCACTGATCAATGTCATCTAATTCATAATTATTATCTTCCCTACCTGAAATTCACCTTGGCCATAAATGTATAACTTAAGTAGGAGTAACCACTTAGGTGGTGTTATGTTGTTAACCATAATTGACAAAATATGCACTTTGAATGGTTCCTGAAATATTGTTTTTATGCGTTGTTTTCCATAATTATTGTTGTGTAAAAGTAGATCCCTTCTCTTTTGCTTGATGTTGAGACCCGCATGCGGCCTCTTGCTGATTGGTGGAGGTTGGTCACGTGACACTTTCTGACGCCTATATAAGCAAGCGGCCGTCATAACGTTGCAGTTCACTTTTGGCTTGTCATTGGTAAGGGTGATAAGGGGGATAACTCTTTCGACCATAACTTTGAAATTGTCATTTACATTATTTGAAATACAAAATAGTAGAAACATCGTTAAATCGATATTGAACTTAAAAGATTTAAGAAACCTATTAAACTAAAAGTGAAAGTTAATTATTTATAGTTAATTAACTACTTTGCCCAAATTGAGACATATTAACTGGTGAAACTTAAAAAGCCCAATTTAGTTAGCGAAGGGATTTACTTAACAGATATTTGTACCAATAAAAGAATTATTTGTGTTTAAGAATAAAAATGCATTGCATCTAAAACTCAAGACGAAGTTGATTTTGTTCTGCTTTCTTATTAACTACTAAGTGGGCTAGGGCTGCTACAGTATCTAGAATGTTGAAGTTTTCAAGAACCAAGAAGTCTCATTTTCCGATCCTTTCACATGGCTACTGAGGACTCAAGACTGGATTGAAGACTTGTGAGAAAATCCAATCAAGTTGCGGAAAACTGAGGCCTTGAAGAATTTATGTTTGAATTGTCATTGGTGCTTGAGAATAGATTCTTTATGTCCAATTAATGGGCTAATATTGACAGATTAAATGGCCTAAGACAAGTAGATTAGCATTCATTTTATAGCATGTGCGATAAAAGCAACCATATTGACACATCTCAAATAGCAGGTATTATCTTACTTTAGTCTTCACATTAATTCTCTTGATATTTACTCTTTAAGTGAAAATGTTTTATGAATTAACGTTTCTGAAGGAATTGTCAATAACTGCTTTCTTATTTCTTTCATATTTCATAGAGAAATCTCTTCTGTCTTCAATCTTGATGGAACCTTTTGTCATATTTAAAGATCCATTTTCAACTTTGCATTCGTAATAACTCCGTTTTCATATATCGCACATCCGACTATACAGTTCTGTAGAAAAATCTTTCAACAATTTTTTGAGACCATAAAAAGAATTTATAATCAACGAGAAAGTATTTAATTTTAATTTCAAAGTATACCACCCTCCAAAACTTGCCGTAGCCATAAACGAACCCACAATCCGTGACGTCACAGTTTTATTTGTAGGATTTACCATACTTCTTGTTTATCGCGATCTCATTGTTATGGCTTCTGATCACGATGATGGATATTTATTTATTATTTATTCGAGCAGATAAACGTATATTCTATCGAACTAAATGCTGTTCCAATACATGAACACGTTTCCTTACCTCCAAATTTTCTAAGAGTTTTCGACTCGGTCTCCGCGAACGTCTTGATTCGGCCATCTTTGTTTACACCCCTAGTTTACGTCCTACAATCCTTTGCGCGATCTTGCAAATAATACGCCCCTTCTATTTATAGTACCAAGTCGATTCAGGAATGCCCTTTCGTTTAATTGTAATTATTTTAATGAGTTTTGGTCCGATTGTCGTTTTGTTTGAATTAAACGTTTTCTAATTTTGCAATGAATACGTTAAAATTACTTAGAAAATTATGCAAAGATGAAAATGGATCTTTAATAAGATTATTTCTCTTTAAGTATTTTCCAGCAAAATTTGCATGTTATGTGCTCTTTGGTACTATTTTGATTTATAAGTTATAAAAATCAATTATCTGGTTCGGAACTTCTCTGCCTTGGTTTTATGTTTATCACAAAATGCTAAAATCTAATAGAAGCGTCCATGATATCAAACCCTAGACATGGATCTGAGTCTTTGGGATCAGGGAAAGACTCGTAGATGTAGATGAAGTAGATAGTGTTTAGAAGAGAGTCTGGGTTTGATGGGAAGTTTTGACATCCTACTGTCAACAGTGCAGGTTAACTCTGGTACAAGGTGAGTTGATTGAGAATCTAGTAAACAAGGGCCTGTCTGCAAGCAATTAGCTGACTCAGGTGGACTCAGGTTTGTTCTCCCTCGTTGAGAGTGTGGAGAGAAATTGACATATCGATTGCTTAGTCCCTGGAAAAAGAACACCAATTGGGATGAGATTCAGAGTATAATACTAATAGATTGTGTTCTTCTGATTAGCTGTGTTTTCAAAACTTTGAATGTTTTGAAGTCAAGTGTTGAGGGAAATGGTACAGAGTATGTTGTGAGGAGTGCCCCAAGATTCTGTTTTCAATGAAGCAATTGTTTAAATGGCGATGATAAAATTTCATGTCATTTATCCAAATATTCTGATAAGATTTTAGACATTTTTTTGTAAACTTCGTTTCAATTGTATTTTGATTTAGGTATGCATGTATCCAATCTATTCATTCTTGACCTGAATGTCACAATTATCGCGTTTGGTTTGGTTAAAACGTTTTTCATTGACAAAAGGTCAAATGGATTAGGCACAAGCGAAAACACTTACTAGGCTTGCTCCTACTCCTAGTTAGTGTCTTATAGTAAAGGATGAGATATTTATACTTTCGAGAAGATAAATTTATGTGATATGATGTATGTGGTATCATGGCCTAATGCGCTCTTCACGCTCTGTGCTCGTCAGCAATGTAAGTATTACCAGAAGATTTATCAGTGTCCTCTAAACCACAAACAACTAGTAAATTAATAGTATTTGCCAGTGAATTTTGAGAATTATACATCAAAAACAGTGAATTAAAAGAATAAATTTGTAATGATTTTATTCAGCATCAGCTTATTTTATTCTAAATCATTCACTCATTTGATAAGCATAGTACTAAATTGAAGGATTTTTAGTATCCTCTATACATCTATTTTCATAATGTCAGGCAAGGAAATTTGAGCCATGCATTGCCTCCTTAAAATAAGTAATTGATCCTGAAATGTTCCCTACATTCGGAAAGGCATTTTTTGTTATATGATTAGGAGATGTGCCTTTTCTGTTTGAAAATAAATCTCGAAATCTTTTTTACTTAGTTTGTTTTGAATTGATACTGAATTTGGACATTTTATTGATAGTTATTCTTTGCTGCACTCTTTGTTCTTTGTTTTCCATTTGTTCATGAATAAAGTGTGATTTGTCTTTGATTTGAAGGAACAATTGCTTTTGATTCATGATTCAGACTTGAACAGTGACTTCAAAACAAGTGTTTTGTTATTAATTCGTGACAGGTTTAGATCAGTTAATTGATTTATGCATACAATACTCTGACCCCCTTAATTGAATTAACTAAACTGTCTGGCCCCCTGGATTCACTAGAGTACTAAAGTCTGTTGTGTCATACCCCATTGCATGCTGGGCTAACCGGCAACCATTCCACTTTGTTCTGTAGATAATGGACCAAGTTTATTATTCTTCATTCCAAGAAGGCGGTCCTCTGATCTGTGAGCTAGCTAGCTAGCTAGGCTCGTCCTCGTAGGGTCATAGGGTCAATGAGAGGGTGTAGGTCAGTGGTACATGCTAATTGCTTGTAGATATGCCCGCCTCCACCTGTGCTCTGTGTGTTGAGCCTAATGAATGGTGTCCTGCCTGCAGATTGTCAAGTGATCAGCTGTAGCTTGTGTTGATGACTGATGGAGGTAGGGCTGTGCTTACGGTACTCACCTAATGTAATAATGAACTTGTGATGGATGGTTTGTCACCAGACATAATGGAATATTGGTCCAAGTTGGTGAAAATTTATAAATGCTGATAAATGTCATACATGATGGTCAGGATTTTGTAATAACATGTAAAAAAAAATTGAGAGTTAAGAATATCGAAAAAAAAACCAAGTAAGATTAGTGATTGTACAAGCACCCACATGTTGGCAGGAGAAAAGTCTAACTATACTTTATGGCCCGTTGTTCATTCTTCTGAGTCTTGGACATTAACCCTTAAGATGCGGGTCCCGGGCCTGTCCGGGTTGAAATTTGCTTTGACCGCATGTCCTCTGGGCGAGATGCGACATCGAAACTCTATTTTTCTCACGCTAGCTCATTAACGCCGAGGTGCACAGCAGCGAAGGACGGGCAATTGTTGCACGGCAGTAGTGTCAGTTTAACGCTAGTACTTTCCGTCCGTGTGTCGCTAAGCTACCGAATTTTGTTTCGTTGGTGTTCTAAATAATGCGCGTACATGTTCCGAAAATTATGCAACGATTGATAACGTTTATCGTACCGATAATAAGCTTTAAAATCACTCAATTTTCCCCCACTCCCCGCCGTACGTGCTAATAGCCTGTGGGCACTTTCTACCCTCTCGCACGAGCTTACCGACCCGCGCATGCTATCGTTTACTGAGACGCGTGCATTTTGACCCTATGCACGCCTTCCTATCGCACGCCCTATGTTCTGAACCCTTGGGCAGATTTCAATATAGGTGGGATCATTTGAAAGAGAAAAAAAATCTCTTTAATTCGATGTAAAAAACATATGTGCGCCTCGTGAAATAAAGATACCGCATGTGCCGCAAAAAAGGTGATTTTTATATATTTTTAGTTTTACACTGTTTTGTCACACCAATTTTCTCATGATGTGCTCAACATATTTTGACATTTTTTATATCACAAGATAGAGAAAAAGATTGTCTTTTATCCCATGTAAAATGTGTACATGCGCAACAATTCATAAAGATACAGCAAGCGCCGCACAAAAAGGTAATTTTGCCGACTTTCTTATCATGTGATCTGAAGCGCGATTTTCATGTGCCTTTCTTTCACAATGAATTTCTTTTACACTGTGAAAAAGATTTTGTTGAATTTTACATCACTATAAAGACAAATGAATTGGCTTTAATTCCCTATATCAATTATTATGCGCGCAAATAAATAAAGACTCAACAAGTGCCGTAAAAAGAACAACTTTCGCACTTCGCAATTCCGTTAGTGACGGAAATAGGGAAACTTTGGCACTTCATATCCCCGTGTACAAATGACACATTTCAAAACCATTTATATCATTATCAAGAGGAATAAATTGTCTACAAAGTGATATATAAAATGTACATGTACAAACGAGACAAAATATGTCGGGGATCTTTCGCCGGGCACCGCCATCAGGTCATAAGAAAATGTGTCCAACGAAAATGTTCGTGTTCGAGAAAAAAAATTTCAGCGGACTTTCGTCGGGCACCGCCAGCAGGTATGTGTTTTTCTCTGCCAAATTTGTGTTGGTCGAGGAAACTCATTTTTGAAAAAAAAGTTTGGTAGCATTCCAATGTATTAAATAGTTTGCTATATATGTCGGGATGGCATGAGTTCCTTCGAGTGAAATAAAGACAAGGGGCCGGGTGCTCGTTGACTACGGCCGTCCCGACAGATAGGCCCGTGGAACCTATCATTCTCGGAAGAGAAGTCAAGAGTTGAAAAACTTTTGTAATCCACAACTGACAATCAGAACTTTCCTGACGTAGAAGGCAGTTGTTCGTGACTCGCCGGCTCGTTGCATAGGAGTCAGAAGGCGGCATCAGGGTTGATAATGTTGATACAACGTCGGCGGCCGTCGGTGCCATCGGCACCTTCGGCGGGATTGTGAATTTTTGTTTCAAACACTTACAAAATGTGGCAATTGAACGTCCATGAAGCTCACATTGAATTTCTCTGTACAACAGGTCATGTGTTGATGTTATTATATCTTGCGTGTGCCTAAATTATTTTCAATCATTTACAGATTGATGTGAAAGATGCCTAAGGCCAGGAGGCCGCGAACCAGGAGTTGGGAAGGTCCGTCAACGTCTAGCGACGACAAATTCATCAACGAGGTCCATGCCGATGAAGCTTCTGATATGGAATCAACTGATGAGAGTGATAGTGATAGTGACAGTGACAGTGATGGTGAAAGTGACATTGATAGTGATGTAGAAATAAGAAACATTGCAAGACACATATTAGCAGCTACGGGTGAAACTGCTACGACTGGTACTTCCACAGAAGAAGAGTTCAGTGGCTTTGATGAGCAATATAATGAAATGGACACACATTTTGATGACCGTGACAACTTTATGGAACGCTGGACAGAGGGTCCGAGGCCACGTGGACGTGTTGATCTCCAATTTACTGGCAACACGGGATTAGGACGCTTCATAGAATTGCCTGATAACCCGCAACCTGTAGACTATTTCGGGTTGTTTTTTCATGAAGATGATTATGGATCAATGGCAGCAGAAACCAACAGATACTTCCACCAACAGGTTGACGATACGGTTCTAAAGCCCTGTTCAAGGTTGAGGCAATGGTATGATACGAATGCTGAAGAAATGAAAGTATTCGTAGCAATGACTATAGCAATGTCTTTGGTTGTACAGAGAAACTTTTCTGAGTATTGGTCATCGAGTGATGTGACGTCGACGCCTTTCTTTGCCAAATGTATGCCTCGTGATAGGTTCTGGTTATTACTAACGTACCTACATTTGAATGATAATAACCAAATGCCGGGACGAAACACACCCCAGTTTTCACCAATCAATAAACTTGGCTATTTGTACAAGCGCATCGTGCATCGTTTTTCCAGAATTTACAAGCCGCATCAAACTATTTGTGTTGACGAAGGGTTGGTGCCTTGGAAAGGCCATCTGAGTTTCAAAGTATACAATCCCGACAAGCCGAAGAAGTATGGGATAAAGGCCTACATGCTGTGTGACTCAACCAATGGTTATGTTTGCAAGTTTGAACTCTACACTGGAAAAACAAATGAATCTGTTTCTGTCGGTGGGAAAACGTATGATCTCGTCATGGACTTGGTGAAGGATTATGCTGGGAAAGGATATCATGTGTTCATGGACAATTTCTATTCCTCTGTGGCATTGTATATAAACTTGTGGGAAATGGGAACTGGTGCAACTGGGACGTTGAGAGGCAATCGCAAAGGCATTCCTGAAAAGCTAAAGAAGGCACAGAAAAAACAGAAGAAAGGGGATATGATGATCTATCACAATCAAGACCTACTCGTTGTGAGGTATGAGGACAGGAAGTCAGTGCTGCTCATGTCAACCGTAGAAGACACTGAAATTGTAGAGACAGGGAAGAAGAACCGAGTGACTGGGGAAGCAAATACGAGACCAAGTATTGTGCACGAGTACAACAAATATATGGGAGGTGTGGATCGGGCCGACCAGATGCTGTCGTACACCCCGTTCAAAATGAAAACTCTTAAATGGTGGAAGCGAGTGTGGTTTCATGTGTTAAACGTTGCCATGTTGAACTCTTACATTCTCTATAAAGAATTCTCAAAAGACAAAACCTTGAAAACAAGCCGTCAATTCAGAAAAGATATAGTGCAGCATATGATCACCTTCGCAGACACGGAAAAAGTACCTTCCCTGCGTAGACGTCCTCGTGGCAGGCCAAGCACAAGCGACGAAAGTGTGTTACGTCTTCATGGTCGACACTTTCCATCAAAGATTCAGCCTGTTGGAAAGAAGAAGAGGCTTTCCCGTATGTGTGTTGTTTGCTCCAAAGCGAAAAGAGAACTCTTTCGAAGGGCAGTGGAAGAAAGCAATGAGCCAGTTCGAAAGAAGAAAAGGGTAGGCAAAGAATCTTCTTACGAATGTAGCGAGTGTAATGTGGCTCTATGTGCAGCACCATGTTTCAGAATTTATCACACGTCACAAGATTGCACTAAAGCTTATATCAGTTTGATGTCAGAGAAGGAAAATGAGGGGGATAATCAAGAAGATTGAAGAAAGAAGAAAGAAGCAGAAGTGTGGATGAGCGTTACTCTCCTTATAAAGTTTATTCTTCACATCAATAAGGTGAATGAGTGTAATATAAAATACTGATTGTCAATAAAATAATCTTTTTTTAAGTCGTAAAAGAGACAGAGAAAGTCAATGTGAGCTGTCACTGGACGTTCGATACGAGCCGCATCACGAATCTACCCCGATCTTTCGCAATTTGTATTCTTAGAATCGGGTGGCGAAACTTCATACTTTTTACATCATCGTACAGGGAAAAGAACTGGCTTTGATTCATTTTGAAATGTGTATGTGCGCAACACATAATAAAGAAGCGGCAAATAATGCGAAAAATGTCGCAATTATCAATTTTTTTCCCCAAATGTCTGAGGGTACCCCTCTTTAACGGTTCATATCTCCCGAACTATTTGGCACTTTTTAATTTTTTTTCCACCTTTCTCACGCGGAAAGAATGATCTTTAATTCCGTGTATAATATGCATGTGCGCAATTAATAAAAATGGTGTGGCGAGTGCAGCGACAAATGTCGCAAATAAAACGATTGTCAAAATCTATTTTCAAGTAGTTGAGGGTGTCGCTCTTTAGCGGTTCATATCTCCCGAACTATTTTATACTTTTTTATATTTTTTTCACCTATTTCAAGGGAATAGAATTGTCTTTAATTCCATGTATAATATGCATATGCGCAGTCCATAATAACGATGCGGTCAATGATGCGACTGGTGTCGCAAATAGAACGCTTATCAAAATTTGTTTTCAAGTAGTTGAGGGTATCACTCTTTCGTTTTTCATATCTTTTGAACCAGTTGGCACCTTTTCATTATTTTTTCACAGTCGTAAGGACGAAAGATTTATCTTTATTTCCATGTATAATTTGTACATGCGCAGCAAGAAATAACGATGCGGCGTGCGTATAGAATGATTGATTTTATTATCTCGGAATGTTCGCCCGCGTGTGACTGCACGCGCCGAGAGGATCGGTACAGCAGGAAGCAACGCTGTTGCTTAGAACACTGGCACTCGCATGCTGGTGCCTCGGGGGTGCCCCGGGGGTATAACGGTACTAATTAGCGTACCGATGCCAGACTGCCCAAGGGAGAATTAGTTCTGGCTAAAAATCCCGTTATGTCGGAGCATCCTCGGGGTACCCCCAACCATCTTTCGCGGCGTATATCTTTTGAACAGGGTGACATTTTCTAACAATCTTTTATCATCATAAAGAAGAATAAATTGTCTACAATTCCATATATAATACATGTATGCGCGCTAAGTATTAGGGATTTTATTCAGCCGGATATAAAAACAATCTTTAGATAATTGTAGAAATCTAACTAGAGGTCGCATTGTAAAAAAATATATATCATCGTAAAGAGGAATAATGTATCTTCAATTCCATATAAAAAAATTAACTGTGCGATTATATTTAAGGATTTTGCGTAACTCTAAATAAAGACAATCTTCATATTGCAATAGAAACCGTTCTAGGTAAGATAAAAATTTCATTCAAAGTTTCGGATAAAGATCGTTCATTTGTGTACGGGATTGGCGGGCTACTTTTGTATCGAACGGTCAGTTTCACCCGTAATCCGCCATGGGAATACACCATTTATCGAAAAAACAGCCGCGACTCGCGGTGCGAAATAATTCAGCCACAGGGGCTAATTGCGTTATTAGCGTAGCGAGGCGAGTGCTGGAAAATTCAGCCACGGGGGCAAAACTGGTCAAAATAATATTCAGCAACTTGAGGGTTAAGGTTATAACATTTTCAACTTCTCCTCCAAAACCACTGCACCCCCATAAGTGAAATTTTGTGGCCATGTACCTTGCACCTAAGTGGTAATCTGAATTTGTACATTGGAGAACCCCTTCCACCACCACCACCACCATTTACAATTTCCATGAGAGAGAAAATATGAAAAAGTGTGTAAATGAATCAAAATATAGTTTCTCCCTTACAGCTTTCGAAAAAAAAATAAAATTGGTTTACTATCTTGAATCATGATTAAAAAGAATATGATATGGTGTTATTACATTTCTCCCTAAATTTGTGTTAAGACAACATGTCTAATGTACTTACACTTGGCAATTTCGGTGATGTTTTTTACTTGTAGAACTAATGGGTTTGTAACATGAACAATACAAAGGCTGATGAGAACATAAAGAAAGTCAATTTGTGAATTATTTATCCCGGTTGACCATGAATCACTGTTCATAATGGATTTGATTAAACTCTATCCAGTTTTTGTGAAATTCATGGGAATTTTACTCTGAATTGAAAGTTTATGAATAAATTATTACCAAAACTTGAGGCTTTTAGATTTAAAAGGACATTGTACTGGAGGATTATCGAGGCTAAGGACTGAAGGTCTGAATTGGTTGATTGGAGAATTCTGAAGCAGGAGGTCACCAACAAAAATTCTAACCACTTGGTGGGGAACTAAACTTTGACTGAAACATAAATGGCCAGATTATACTGCAACATATCCTGGTGACCTAAAAGTGACCACTCACCACTGGACATTGTGTCCTTAGAGTTCAGACAAGCATGAAATGAGACATTATCAGCTTGGACAGCCCCGTTTCCTGTGCTGCATCTTCAACTTGTCAGTCTCAGGACTGTCTGCTGGCTTGTGATGTCAGCCAGCAACTTTGTTAAACATGACTCTGATTGTAGGCACACTAGGTGCGTCCAATGATGATCTGCTTGAACAACCCATGTTTCTGCAATACTGCACCTGATCCAGCTGTCAGTCTCTAGACTGTCAGGTGTCGTCTGCTTTTGTCTTCTGCTCTGTGAATCAGCAGATGTCTGTTCCATGTTGTCACTTCTTGATGGTTGCAGGAATTGTAATTTGTGTGAGACTTATGATGGATCCAGAAGTGTATGATGCAGTTAGAGTAATATGGTTTGTCTTCCTAGTTTTGCCTCCTCTACTCGGAGGTAATTGTCCACTGATACCGAGCATATTGTAAAAGATAAATATTATGGAGAACAATATCTGGTAGTGAGATGTTACAATTCAGATCAGACTGAATAAAATTGACCTTGTATAAACGTTTCAAAATATGACTTTATTGAGATTTGAATTCGTTTTTCAATTTGATTGATGAATCGATTTGAAGTCGCATAAATGACTAGGTTTTTAATCTGGTGCCAGAACATGTCTATATTGGCTGCGATCTCAGACAAAGTATACCCCTTCGAATAACCCTGATTTGAAAACAAAGGTAGTCCCCCCCCCCCCCCGAGACTCCATGCAAGCATGGTGAAATAAAGAATCAGATATGTTGAACTTCACATATTCATGCTACCTGCTCGTGTGCATATGCTACCTGTTCAAAACAAAGATGGAGGGATTGAATCCAATTATTCATGATAAATCAGCTGCTCTGCAAAGGTGTATACATCTCTTTCTTCTGACAAATCTTCCCAAGGTCAGCATGACTCTTTGAGCCATTCTCACATTTATTTGTTTCTTTGTTGTTAATCGTCTCATGAGACTCAATTACTGTACGTTTATGGAGTAGCCAGGAATACGGTAGCACAGACAGACAGACACCTTTTAAACAGGGTTGTTAGTGCAATCTCATTGATGTTCTTCCTTTTCTGAAAATTTGTAATAGCAGAGTTTTCATGGTCAGTACAATTTGTTGAAGTTTCAGGAATGATACTATTGTTTCTCCCAGGCTAAAATCTGTCATATGAAACCAGCTTCTCATCAACTGATTTGTTGACCATTAGTGTAACATCTAGGGCACACAGCTATCATAAATTCCTATGGACATTTATTTGTACAAGTAATTGGGTAGGGTGAGAGATGATTGTTTTTCTCAATCAGCAATAATGGGTGTCACAGTTGAGTGGTCAAGAACAGAGGCAAGGAGAGGATTGGCATCTGTATATGTTGTGTGTACAGACTTAGGGGACGTATTCAGAAGGACAGTGATCTCTCTCCTCACAACACTACAAGTTAACAGATTGCTGTATATAAAGAGGCAATAACATTGCAGTGTTAGTGGAGTAACAAGCTTTGTCATCAAAAGGGAATTAAGCAAACCAAGTTTGTTCCCGTTTATCCATGCTGATAATTGAAAGATCAATTGCTTTAAACTGAAGAGGTATTTAAATTAACATGACCTTCGACTATAGTTTGTATGATTTGTAACAGAGAACTTGGTACCTTTATGTTGTGTGTACTCACTGCGCAGCTGAGAGGGTTCTTAGTTTCCCTACAGCAACAGGCCAGTTCAGGATTTAGGACTGTAGCACAACACCAGTTCTGTATTTAGGACTGTAGCACAATGCCAATTCTGGATTTAGGACTGTAGAAAGAGGGCAGTTCTGGATTTAGTACCGTAGAAAGAGGGCAGTTCTGGATTTAGGACTGTAGAAAGAGACCAGTTCTGGTTTAAGATCTGTAGAAAGAGGGCAGTTCTGGATTTAGGACTGTAGAAAGAGACCAGTTCGGGATTTAGGACTGTAGAAAGAAACCAGTTCTGGTTTAAGATCTGTAGAAAGAGACCAGTTCTGGATTAAGTACCGTAGAAAGAGGGCAGTTCTGGATTTAGGACTGTAGAAAGAGGGCAGTTCTGGATTTAGTACCGTAGAAAGAGGGCAGTTTTGGATTTAGGACTGTAGAAAGAGGGCAGTTCTGGATTTAGGACTGTAGAAAGAGACCAGTTCTGGATTTAGGACTGTAGAAAGAAACCAGTTCTGGTTTAAGAACTGTAGAAGGAGACCAGTTCTGGATTTAGGACTGTAGAAAGAGGGCAGTTCTGGATTTAGTACCGTAGAAAGAGGGCAGTTTTGGATTTAGGACTGTAGAAAGAGGGCAGTTCTGGATTTAGGACTGTAGAAAGAGACCAGTTCTGGATTTAGGACTGTAGAAAGAAACCAGTTCTGGTTTAAGAACTGTAGAAAGAGACCAGTTCTGGATTTAGGATCGTGACAACAGGCAAGTTTATAAGTTGTATGCTTCTCCCGAGGGTAATACGGTCTGATGTACCATCTTTGTTGCGGTGTCGCCCGAGCCGGTAGGCGAGGGATGACATCGCAACAAAGATGGTACATCAGACCGTATTACCCTCGGGAGAAGCATACAACGTTTTTATCTTACCGTTATGTTTCACATATTATTTGTTTTGAAATAAAATCCGCAATAAGTGACCGTATTGATATGTTTGGTGATTTGCCGAACTCTTAGGCTTCGAATGTAAGTGAACTATGTACATGTTGATCTTCTTTGGTTGCAACTATTTAAATGAAATGTGGTATTTTATTTATGATATTTAATTGAGAACTTGCAACCGAGCTTGATTTTTTTCTTTAATGTGATTCATAAACAACAAATGTCAGAATGGAAGGTTAATAAACTTTTAATAGACATTATGTCAACAAAGCTGACAGATAAATGGAATGAATTCAACGTACACAACAAATAAAAACAGATGCTTATCAAAAAAGTGTGTTTCACAATGTGTTAGGCCTTCATAAGGCCAATGCACAAACAATAACAAAGATCAGCTGATTGATCAGCTGGTGTGTTTGCCAAACTTTATGACATCGAGGGTTCATTTTCTTACAATTACGTTGATGTTCTGAATGGTGCAGTTCTGGAACATTGATGATGTTTGGTTCATTTTTACATTAGCTTGATTGTTGAGAACTGAATAGTCACAAAACAGGTCGTTAATGTCCAGATCTTCTAAGAAAGCAAGCTGGTTTTCTTCCTGGTGCATACTCGGAGTAATCGGCAGCAATGATGTCTCACCTGACCTTGAACTTGTGACGGCTTTGACGGTACTTTCGAGAGAAGTTGACTCGACAGCTGAAGTGGAAGGACGCATCCCACAGGATAAAGCGTGGTTCATTTGCATTTTTTCTCGGTTCGACACTCGTTGATAAACGGCAAGCGAACTCACGCTTTTGTGTCCAGTGACGCTCATGATTTGTGCGCTTGCAAACTGATCCCGAGTCAGGATAGTCGCCCCTGTCGCCCTGATGCAGTGATTCGTGTAGATCTGCGATAATCCACAACGTTTACTCATGTTCTTCATGAAAGAGGCCAGCGTGTTTTTGCCGATTGGTTTGAGACAGTACCACACATTATCAGTATCACAGAAACTCTCGGATATTGCCAAAGTCTATCACAGTCAGGATGAAGCTTACTGATGTAGGTAGCAAAGGATGTCACAGGACAAAAGGGAGAGCCAGGTTGCTCCATCATGATACCACCGAAGGATTCCTTGTCGTCACGGTGATTCTTGGTGAGTTCACCTTCACTTTTCTGAACAAATCTCAGTCCAGTTTCTGGGTCAGTTATAATGGCAAATGTAGATTTCTTCATTTTGTTCCATATTTTCAACCCCTCGACGGAAAAAGTAGAATCTTATGTCAAACTGAACCTTGTTCGACAAACCGTATGGAGTGTTAGTATTCATGTGAATTGAGGAATACAGCTTTTCTCTGTCACATTCTGAAATCACCTGCTTGTGTTCAGTTTCACCTTTACCGGCAGCTTTCAGCTCCAACATTGACGTTTTGAACGACTCGTTAGCGTCACTAAATCTAGGGTCCTTGATGATATCAAAATCTTTGCAGTAAGGGGGTGATTTTAAGTACCTGTTTATACTGTGCCGAATATTCTCCAAAGTCGATGTCTTGTATTGGTCTCCAGTTTTTGTCCGAATGTCCAAGTAAAAATGAGATAACATCTCCGTTAGCGCTACAGCGTCGAGATCCTCGAAAGTAGGATTTTGCCCCTTTTCCGTCAAGTACTCCTTCAGAATTTTGGCTGATGATAAGTTTGATTTCTTCGTATTGTCAGGAATAACTTTCGAACGTTTTTCTAATATTTCTTCATTAGAATGTGAAGCGAAGCGTTTATTTGTCGCCATTGTTAACGCCAGCTGACGAATGTTTACAAACAGACTCTTCGCATCATTTGCATCCGCAATTTTGTAAAGAAAATTACGTTAACCGAAGCCGGCGTCGCTGTATAGAGCTTATATAACAGAGTTCGGCAAATAGCTGTTGTTATGGCAGCGGGTAATATTTTTTCCAGTTGTCACCCTCTTGGACGGGTGACACGGAATATTTTAAGTACAACGTTGACCAATGAAATTAAAGTATTTTACATAAAGGTAAGATAAGTGGATATAGGACTGTGGCAAAAGGCAAGTTCTGGATTCAGGACTGTAGCAACAGGCAAGTTGTGGATTTAGGACTGCCACAACAGGATTTAGGACAGTAGCTACAGGGCCCCTCCTCCAAGTACAGTATGAGGTTCTCAGTGCATCAACCTCTGAACGGGGTAAGGTTTAGTTGATAAATGAAGACGACTTGGAGGTTCTCCCTGCAGAGTGTCGGAGTTTTATATTTTTTTATTAAGCCTTATGGCCCTGATGTGTGCATCTTCCTACGCAAAGCTTAACTATTGCCAGTTTAGAACTGTCCAAGTTAACCCTTGCTGCCGAGATAAGACTTTTCTGGCTTGATACCAGCGCCCTCACTGGTGAGATTTGGTTATCTCCAGTTACCTCCCTTACTATGGCCAATCGGCGACGCCGTGTCATTTGCGATATAATCAAAATGGCCGCGCCCATTGAAAGTGACCTGTTTGATCAGGTTACAAAGAAGTTGGCATTGCAAAGCTTTCAAACAAGAAGATTCAGTTTATAAATGTATTGATGGACGGAAAAGATGTTTTTGTTGTTATTAGGACCGGTTTTGGTAAATAAATAACATATGACTGCGCCCCTTATATTTTTCAAAGGGAAGTATGTCGGCCCATTTATAGTGGTCGTTACCATTAAATATAATTGTAATTTATCATCAAATAAGTACAGTTTACACATTCTTTATTTTTAAATAGCTGAAAAATTATCCTGGAAAATATGTGAAAATCAAATTATAGGGGGAAAAATATTTTTAGACATACAATAAAAAGTATATATTGTCTATGCAATGTATATTAACAGAGGTGCCCTATTTTCAGGGCAATTATGATGTAATTGATAAATTAATATCTGTGAACGAAACAAAGTAATATTATCATTACAATAAATTTAATTTAATTTTAGTTGATATTAAGATTAGATAAAAGCATTTGCAAAACTACAAAAAATATTCTGGTACAATTACTACAAAAATGTACTTAACTTGTCTTAGTTTTACTGGCCACACCTTTTTAGTTGGTAAGCTTTGACACCATATCAAGAACATAACAATTGTCTATCTTTATCATGTGCACATGTCTCGTATTTTATTATCCAACTGTTCACAAACACACGTACAAGCTAAACGGGAAATATTTCACGGAGAGAGAATAATTCTTATATCAAAGCACATACCAAGTACCAAAGTAATATTTTCAAAAATGAAAATGACCCAGTGAAATCAGTGAAAATGGAAGTAAATATAACAATTGTTTTACTTTTTTTATTTTTTTATTGACGACATGATATTTAAATGGTTCACGTCAACATACCTGGTTTTTGACTGCAAGAAGTAAAGTTTGTTGAGAGTAACGTTTACTACCGCGATACGAGGTCGCCGGCTACTACATTTCAAGTGTTATGACATCGCGAGATGTTCAAATTTTATCGGTTAATTTATGTAAAATTTAATCAATGTTTCGGTTCAACGGGTATTCAATAAAGTTTTTGCAAGCACAAAAGATAAAACAATTGTACGATGACAGGAAATAAAGTCTTGCCGGGCGTAGTGCATCGAGTCGGTGCTTCAAATCATGGTCAATTTTATCGAGCTTGATTAGTTTACCGAAGCAATTTAAGAATAAATTCTTTGACAGGCCGCTGTCCGCTATAGGGTTGTAGAAAAATAATGACGCAAATTACTATAAACATAAATGAACTTGAATATATTGTACATCTTTTTGGAGGCGGCACTTTCTCTTTACAAATCTTTCAGTCGACGGACTGCGACATGGGCGACATGTTCGAGTCCCCGGATGTAGCTTTTGCTAGGAGCTTTCTGATTGGACTATCTAATTCCTTTGCAGTGAGCTAGAGAGCTAGCACAGGAAAGTCTTATGTCGCAGCAAGGGTTAACTTGGACAGTTCGAGACTGGTAATAGTTAAGCTTTGCGTAGGAAGATGTGATGTGTGATGAGAGTGAGATCATTCTCAGCTCGGATGTTAACACAATAACCTACCAGAATCTCAAGGGACATAGCACATATATACTTGTATGTGTCTCTCTCGTGTAATACAGTCTGTTATACACTATCTGTAGCAGTGTCTCCAACGCGCTGGGAAAGAGAAGGTTGTGATGGCCGAAGTAAGAAAATGGCACATCAGACTATTTCAACCGAGAGAGAAGCAAACAATGTCTGTATCACACCTTCAGTTCGTCTACTTAGACCTTTGTTCATTTTGATATCAAACATGAATGTTATACTGCTACTGCAAAGGATGTAATCATTGCCCTTTCTTACCTTCCGTATTTAATCATTTTGTTGCCAGAGCAGAACTCAAAAGCCACTCCAAACTCATCAATTTTTGCATGAGTATTCAATCTAGTTGATTTGTGCCCTTTGTTATATTGAGATTACTTAAATTTTTATTTTTGAACATTTCCTTAAAAATGTGTTAGATTTGACTGTATTGGGGAGCAAATTTTAAAAAAGCAAAAAAGAGCTTTCAAACTTTGTGTGAAACTTTGCATATGCCTGCCCTATCTACTGAAGTGGTGCCTTTTGATATTTTCAACATGATGAAAAAGTTTCTGTTTCCATGGGAACAAGTTAAATTTGGACTCTATATCAAATTGAGAAAAATAATTTTCTCTACATTGATCTATGAAGTTGTAGAGGGTGCAACTGGTTACGTAGATACGTGCCTTTATTTATTTGCATACATAGATCATTTTTATAAGGATTTGAAGACAATTCTTTTTTCTTTATCTTGATGTAAATGTATCAAAAACTGCCAAGCGGTTTAGAAGATATTTAGTGAAGAAGAAAGGTACATGATAATTGCCTTTCAGATCACATAAGAAAATCGAAAGTTGCCCTTTGTGCGACATTTGCTATATCGCTATTTTTTTAAGCGCATATTATTGTTATTTATAAAATTGCTATTCAGTTTCAGTATATTCTTTATCAAAATGTTCTTCCTATTTCTGGTATGTTTTCAGGTTTGTAAATTTAGGATTTAATAAAGTCTTTTAGAATGCTGAAGAACCTTATTGCTAGTGACTTGTTGATTTGTTAAAGGTTTATAAACGTCTAAGATGCATTTTTTAACCCTAGTTTCTATTTCACAGAATATGTCAAAAGTCGATGGTGCCAAACTTAACAAAAACTTTAACCCAAAACAATCAAATTTCATGTCTTGTTTAGCTTCTGAGGCATAACTCAAAACAGCATTACCTTGAAACTTTACTTGTTTTATGGATGTCACCTGTGTGGTGGTATTGTGCCTTTGGGTTTTGAAACTTTAATGAAATTCAACCCAAACAAGCATGAGTCCATAACTACAAATTTGATAGGTGTGATATTACATTTGTCTAATTGTCCTTATATGTAACAACTGCTTTGCCCTTTGATAATAATTTTTTTGATGTGACTGACTTCAAAACCTGTTTAAAAACATTGCCCACTTGATATTTAAACCTTTGACCCAAAATAGGAAGTATGTCTTTTAGCTCATCACGCCTGAAAGTGTTGATGGGATAGTGGCATGAAATACGTCTTCATATCACATTACCAAAATATTGCAGCTTTTGTAAATTGCTCTCGACATTCCTACGTGTAGAATGTGTTGTTCTTTGTGATGAATATTTAATGGAGAAGCTAACGACTGTGATCTGATCTTTTTCAGAGGTCCACTGTGTTGTAGTGAGCTAGCTGCTGTACACACTTCTTGACGAGGTAACAAAGCCACACCTGAGCCACCTGATTCCTCCTGACCAGGTGATCACCACTCCAGAGAGAAGGAGGGGTGTTCAGGACCCAGCGCTACTGTGTCTGAAACTAGTCCGAGCAGTGTCCTCACTTACATGGCTGTGATTTAGCCAGCTTTTGGTTTTGGCCAATAGTGCGTAAATTGTGCACGTGTAGTGATCATCCAACCATCAGTCCATCAGCCCCTGTCGAGGTTAGACTGGCAAGCTTTTCTTCTTGGTAGAAATAAGTGCAGAGTACTTTAAACAAAACTGTCATTTAGGGGAGGAGTTGAAAAGGTTCCTACAGAATTGAACTAATTGAAGGACCTTGTGAGTGGAGCTTTGTGGTGTGTCAGTGTTGGTGATAAATCTTTTATAAGTAAAGCTTGCTGGAGAGGAGAGATAGTTATGAGAAAGAAGCTTCTGTATGGTGTGGTGGTCTTCCTCGCCGGTGTGTATCTGCTCTACTATGCCATGCCCTGTGACAATGGACCCAAAATGTTCATGGTGCCAAAAGAACCTACCAAATACATTTATGACTCACACCACAAAGCCATCCCTTATGATGAGAACATGGACATCATCTTCATCGGAGGGATGCCAAGGAGTGGTACAACTCTGATGCGAGCCCTGCTTGATGCACATCCAGATGTACGATGTGGTGAAGAGACCCGCGTCATACCCCGCATCCTTGGTATGCGCACCCAGTGGGAGAAATCACCAACGGAGAAAAAGCGGCTCGCTGAAGCAGGGATTACCGGGGATGTGCTTGACTCGGCTGTGCGAAGCTTTATTCTGGAAATCATAGCTAAACACGGGGAAGCTGCTCCACACCTGTGCAACAAGGACCCCTTCACCCTCAAGTCGGCCATCTACCTGAGTCAGATCTTCCCCCAATCTCGCTATGTGCTCATGATCCGCGACGGGCGAGCGGTGGTTCACTCCATCATCACACGAAAGGTGACAATCTCGGGCTTTGACCTGAAGAGCTACCGAAAGTGCCTGCAGAAGTGGAACCAGGCTGTGGAGTCCATGTACACGCAGTGCCTGCGGGTGGGGCCGTACCGGTGCATGCCGGTGTACTACGAGCAGCTTGTGCTTCATCCTGAGGTCTGGATGCGACGCATCCTCGGCTTCCTCCAGCTGCCCTGGAACCAATCTGTCTTGCACCATGAAGACTATGTTGGGAAACCGGGCGGCATCTCTCTCTCAAAGTGAGTGCATTTCATACGTCTTTATAGATCTCCGTCCCAAAATGATAATGCTATGAAACCTCTTCATCTGCCTTAAAGGTGCTAGACAAATCAGTATATATAATGAGTTTCTATGTTGTGTATCTGAATAGAATAGAAGGGTATGGACAGTATCTGTATGTGTATCTATATGTGTAGCCAATGTCAGTTCCTCATAGAAGAGATAATATATTTGAGTTGTCAGGTCAGTAATAATGTAGCACAATGTAACTTATGACACTGACATGTAATTTAGTAATTAGTAATTGATTGACCGAGTCATATTTCTCAGTAATCATATTCAGATTAAGAGATACCATTTTCATTTATCTGTGACAACCTAGGATTTCATGCAATAGAAGCATATCCATCTGCACTGTAGTGTTCAAATTTCAGAATCAGAATTCCCCATTTAGTCAGTCACAGTATATCGCAATTTCGCAATGTCTCTTGTATTTCTTGCATCTGAATTATCTCTCAAGCAATTATCTCCCCTGCTTCTTGCTTCTCCGCACCTTTAATACACGCACACCTGTCAACCTCGACACCAAACAACAAAACATCGATTGTCTTGATCTGACAAACCGTTTGTCAACAGTGCAATCAGCTTATGATACACAGACAAACCGCTCGTGTTTGGCATCAATTATTTACTTGACTGATTGTGTGAGAAACAAATTCACCAAGTGACTGGACGTGAGTGCTGTAAGCCTTCTGGCCGTTACGTAAGCAGAAGCTGGTTAGCATAGCTCACAGGATGGGGAATGTTTGTAGTGTGCCACGTAATTGTGATTAACTAGGGTAAACCATGCAAAAATAAAGAATTTCTTCAAAACAGTAAAGGGATGGGAAATTGTTGTGGATTTGCTGTAATCTGCAATTTTGAGTTGGTGCTTGGTGGTTTCTTTTACAGAGGTCTCAATCTTTAATTTTCACACTTGTTTATTCTTAGATCATAAGGCAACTAGCTATAAGAGAATTGTTTGATTTGGTGATGGAAAAATATGAATTCAATCTTTGGTTTAAGTCATGAAAAGATTTGGAATGCTACAATCAATGGACCAGTTTTAAACAGATGACAAATCATAATTACACACAACACTTGACCCTGTAGCTACTTCTTGATAGACCTGATGTAAGCCAATCGACTGCAGTTGACCTGGCAATACTTTTGTCAATATTCCTTTTCTCATATAGCAAAATGTGATTATGCTTTATGAAGATGTGACAATGAGGGGATTTTACTGTAAAAGCTAACAATAGAGAGTTGTGCCTTTTGTGTTATAACTGAACATTATATGATAATGAATATAACTGAACATTATATGATAATGAATATAACTGAACATTATATGATAATGAATATAACTGAATATTATTTTGACCAGTTTCCTTTAACCCTCCCCAGCCTGAATTTTCGTTAAAGCGTTACTAGCACTAGTGGCTGAATTTTCCAGCACCACGATACGCGACTGTTTTAACAATATTATATATGGTGTGTTTACATGGCGTATTACAGAGGTTTAAGTTGGATACAAAAAACTAGTCTGGTATAAATATGGTGTAAAAAAAGATGGTACCCTCAGTTATTTGAGAACACATTTTGATAATTGCGACATCGCTTATATGCACTAGTGCGCACCAATAGGGGATTCTCAATATTTATGCATGCATACGACCTATGACCTCCTCAAATCCAAACCGAGGCTAAGGCCGCTTCCTACTTCCTGGATAGCGTAATGGCTGCATTTTGATAGTACGATTCGCTGTGTAATTTGAATTTCCTTGGGCTATACACGAGTGTATAAGCATGAATTAAAAGAAAATCAGTCAATTTCAGACATGAAAACGTGTCGAGTGATAATAAAACAGCAAAATGAAGGGAAATTCATCCAGGGATAGCCTCAAGACTTTGTTTTTGATAGTTGTATCCGTGGTAAATTCGAAGATATATTACGTGAGTTTTGCATTCGCATTTGGTTCATGTAGGCACGAGTGCATTTATAATAAGCACAGTGCCAATTCATCTTAATTGTTATGCATAAATAAATCTTCATAAAATTATGTTTACCCGAAATTTCAGGACTTTTAACTTAAGGATCACAAAACTGTTAAACCAAAACAAAGAAGAATCAAGTAGTGGGACCGGCATGTTTACAAAAAATGGTATCAATATAATGAAGAAACGAAAACGT